>OX246738.1:20920185-21520185 GCA_945910005.1 Isoperla grammatica
TAGCTCGAAGCAAGCCATCCTAAACGCTTATAAAGTTAGAAAACATGATGTGTCACTCATTGTGACAGACACACAACACCCGTCAACAACACAAAACAAACAGTTGATTATCGTGCCATTTGCGCACCAGCACTGCCAGCCAAAGCACCTCCTCTTCTTGCAGCATGAATTTGGCACGCGTGAGTGTGTGCGTGAGTGTGCGTCAGTGTGCATGTGTGTGCATGAATGTGCGTGTGTGAGTGTGCATGAGTGCGTGTGTGCGTATGTGTAAGTTGTTTTTGTTTTTTGTTTTCTTACATTTCTCTTGTTACTTTAAGTTATAACACTAGTCTAGTGTGACTTGTTTCATTGTATTGTATTTTAAGCTGTAAGTATATTGTATTGCACTAGTGGGTCGCTGACCCGTTGTCAATAAAGATCCAATCAATCAATCAATCAATATTGTTCAATGTAGTAAGGTAACAGTCATCTTTAAAATCGACGATACTTGCCTCCGTGTAATATTGGCATTGAAAAATATTTGTTACTTCCTTCATTCGCATGGGTTTATGCTTTGAACTGCATGAAATCGAGTTATACACACGGTATATTTGAGGTAATTCAAGCGATACCCTCTGATCGTAAGTACCTTCGATCAGAGATTCAAATCTTACTTACTAATCATGATGACCTGCCATATCATTTTTAGCCACCAAACACAATGGCTTTTCACTAGTTAAAAAATTAACGTATTCTTTATTTTTTCCACTGATAAAATATAACAATATACTTCATCTTTTGATGCAAGAGTAAGGAAGTTTCCCATTGAGTCCTTTTTTCAACTTTTCTTTATACATCTTATTATACAATTTCTCTAAAAGGTTCGATTCTATATAGCCTAGATCTTCAGCCCGGGCCCGTACCGGCCCGTACTGAGTAAGCTTATCAAAGCCTGGGCCCGGCCCGTAAAAGCCCATTCAACTGTTAAAACAACAAATAAATTTTTGTAATATTTGCAAGGAATACGAACGACAGGGTGGGAATGAAAAGAAAATTCGATGAAACGATATTAGTAACTATTGACAGTGAAAGTATAAGTAACGAGAAGAATTTCAACAAAAATTTTGTGACCGAAAGTTTATACTATTTCGGGAAACTAAATGCTTGGTGCTTGGTTTGTTTCAGGAATTTTGGTAAAAGAGCATTAATTTTCTTACATTGCAGTACAGATTACAAAAAATTACGGAAAAATTAAAAAAGCCCGAAAAAATCCCTCCTCGTTCACTGATAGGTAGGCCCAGGCCCGTCTTAATTAACATATCAAGACCCGTGCCCGGCCTGCGGGCGAAGTCCGTACCCGTGCAAACCTCTAGCCCAGAGTCCTAGCGGCTGCCTGTCTGAGTGTCTGTGTAGAGAGCGAAGCTTGCTCGGGAAGCGCTTTTGGGGGGGGGGGGGGGGGGGGGGGCGAAGGGGGGGGGAGTACGCAAGGTGGCAGGCGTACGACCATGCAGATTACGTTTCCCAGGCTGTTTCTAGGATAGCGTACAATTCTGTTGCGGAAAAAATTAACGCATTCATCTACAATCATTGCGAAAAGCTAATATAGACCAACGATGGAAATCCATAGTAGCTAATTAAGTAAACAAGTAAAAACAAATCGCTCTGGCACCAACAATGGCTTAGCTAGTGGGCTTATTCCTGCTTCCAAATTCCAATGCAGAAGGTGCAGGGTTTGATTCCCGGTTCACGTTACATTTTTGTAAATTTCTTTATTTTATTTATTTTAAAAGTTATCTATCTATATTACATCTATCTATCTATCCATCTATCTATCTATCCATCTATCTATCTATCTCTCTATCTATCTAGCTCTCTATCTATCTATCTATCTAGCTCTCTATCTATCTATCTATCAATCTATCGATCTATCTATCGATCTATCTATCTATCTATCTATATATCTATCTATCTATCTATCTATCTATCTATCTATCTATCTATCTATCTATCTATCTATCTATCTATCTATCTATCTATCTATCTATCTATCTATCTATCTATCTATCTATCTATCTATCTATCTATCTATCTATCCATCTATCTATCGTATCTACCTATAAATTTACATTTTTAGATAATCATATCTCTTTAACCCCATTGAAACGCGTAAAAATTGCAATAGAAATAGAATTAGTTATTGTAAATCGAATGAAACAATTTTCCAATCTTTAACTCTAAAAACTCATTGAGATAGCGCCCATAAAATGGTCGACAAATTGGGAGTCAGTGTGGCTGAACGCGTCAGGCTCGCTTTCGTTGCATGTGCGGATTCAATAGCCCATACAAATACAAATCGATTGCGACCTTCTTCGATGAATTCCGAGGAATAACTGGTTGAGTATTGATCGATTAAATCGAATGTCTATTGTTAAAGATTTACATTATTTCGGTAGTTATTTTCCTTTGTCGCACCCCATTGAAACGCGTGCAAATTTTTTTCGAAATAGAATTCGTTATTCTAAAGCGAATGAAAGAAGGTTTCAATCTTAAGTTCTCAAACTCCTTGAGATAGAGCCTTTAATATGGTCGACCAATAAGAAGTCAGTGTGGTTGAACGCGTCGCACTCGCTCTCGTTGTATGTACGGATCCAATAGCCCTTACAATTACAAATCGATTGCAAATTTTTGTTTAACTCCCGATGAATAACTGGCTGAGTTATATGATCGATTTAATCGAATATCTATTAGTTGCAAAATTAACATTTTTCGGTAAGTATTTTTCTTTGTCTCACACCATTGACACGCTTCATTGTTGTCGAAATAGAATTCGTTGTTGTAAATCCAATGGAGCCAGTTTTAACAATGTATCTCTAACACTCGTTGAGATAGCGCCCATAATATGTTCGACCAATTAGGAGTCTGTATGGTTGAACGCGTCAGGCTCGCTCTCGTTGTATAAACGGATCCAATAGCTCTTACAATTACAAATCGATTGCAAATTTCCGTTTAACTCCCGATGAATAACTGGCTGAGCTATGATCGATTTTAACTTATGTCTATTTGTTTAAAATTTACATTCTTTCGGCAAGCATTTCCCTTTGTCTCATCCAAATTTTTAGCGAAATAGAATTCTTTATTCTAAATCGAATGTAACAAGATTTCAATCTCTAACTCTAAATCTTATTGTGATAGAGCCCATAATATGTTTGACCAATTAGGAGTCGGTGTGGCTGAACGCGTCACGCTCGCTTTCGTTGCATGTGTGGATCCAATAGCCCTTACAAATACAAATCGATTGCGACCTTTCGTTTAACTCTGGATGAATAACTGGTCGAGTTATGATCGATTTTATACACGTAAATTTCCTCAGACGAGAATAATATTTTGGTTTGAAAACACAGCTCAAGGGTCGGGGTAGGCAAGTAATAGGTTGAGTAGCTTCTTATGACAATATCATTCCAATACATACGGCTATATCTCCCGATTGGAAGCACGGATCGGACTGATTTTGCAAAATCGTACAGAGTGAGTGAATTCGGTTACAGACATGTTTTCATTTTCTCTCTAGCAAGAATAATTTTAATACAATTAATTGTTAAAATGAATACATTAGCTGCTCGTTGACGGGCGTACCAAGAGGGTGAGATCAAAATGTTTCAAACAAAACCATGCCCAATTTAAGACATCACCAAGTGTATTTAGTTTGTACAACGCCAAAAACGACGCCTCGACCCCTAGCGTCGTGGCGTCCCGGCGATTTCTATCGGAAATCATTTGTTTTTACTACAATTACATCGACGGTTGTAGGTAGATAACGAATGTGAAAACCGTTTTTGAATCGGACTTACCGTTGCACTATAATGAAAATGAACAGGTTTGGAATTGAGAAATTCTAGCAACCCGTTAACGAACGTACCGAGAGGTTTAGAAAAAAATGTTTCAAACAAAACCATTCCCAATTAAGTACATCACTAGGTGTATTTAGTTTTCGCAACGCCAAAAACGACGCCTCGACCCCTAGCATCGTAACGTCCCAGCGATTTCGATGAAAATCATTTTATGTAACTGCAATTACATCGGCGATGGTGTGAGGATAACGAATGTAAAACCGTTTATACATCGGACGAACCTTTGCACTACAATGAAAATAAACAGGTTTAAAATTGAGAAATTTTAGTTAACGTAATACTGTATCAGACAGTCGCTCCATCGACGCCCGATGTATGTACTTGTACGTCCATATTGGTTGTGGTACATTAAATATAGATATTATTCAAACTACATGCCCACGTTAATTCTCTGAATGTGAGAAATCGATACCTGTAGTCTAGTCTTGGTTTGTTTGTTTGTTTGTAATTGACACCTCAAAGACGCAATTGTTTTAGTACAGAAATTGTTATGTGGTAATTTTATAAAATAATAGTTTTATTTAAAAGTGAACAGCTAGTTGCATTTTAGTTCACATGAGTCCATCTGTTATTAGAGGTGTTTCGATCGTAGTTCGCGACCGACTCGAACTTTCTGTCGGTTTGTCGGCAAGGTTACTCAAGGTCACACCCAATGAGTTGCTTGAAATGTTGTCTCTAAGCTCGAGGTACGTGTGTGTATTGTGTGAAAATCACCATTACTCGATATTCTGGGGACTTAAATCGTATCGCTGTGCTATTTTTAGAACCAGTGTTGAGACATTTCTTTCGCCACGTTGCAATGCATTTAAAAGGATAATTGAACTCCGACTTGGCTAGCTCGAGTCAGTTTCTAAATACCGTGTGTATTACACACTAACTCTCTATACGGGGACCTTTCACACATACACACTCGGACGATACAAAAGGTTAAAAGTAAGCAGTAGTTAGTTGAGAGAGATTGATTAATGGATTGGTTGATTGACTGATTGGTTGCTTGATCGAGTAATTCATTAAAGGTCCTTATTAAGACGTCATTAAGCCAGTTGGGCGTTATAAGTAAAGATAATGAGAAATGGTGTCATAAAAATCCGAATTTTGTTTGTTTTGAAAAATACAAATTTCGCGTTTTTCGTTATCACCATTTTGCACTGCCTCTAGTTATAAGTACAAATTAGTGATGTTTTAATCTTAAAAACTTACAACTTACACACTAACAAAATTCTATTCTATTTTCTATTCCATTCGTTCATCATGCCCATTGACTATATTTATTTTCAGCTGGCAATAAGGGTAGCGCAGTCACACTTATAGAATCAGTGCACTCCGCCATAATTGGTTTATCCTACTAATTGATTGGTTGATTGATATTTGGGCTTAACGTCTCATATTTTTGCAACGAGGCTAATCGAGACAATGAGTGGGTGAATTATGAAGATAATGGGAGGATGTTAAGAGGTAAAGGGCCAGTTTGACTTTAAAAATAATATTTATGAATTTTTGAATAGTATAAATCTAAATTGTCATGATGATCATCCTTTATTGCTTCAGGATCACATAACCGAGGCATAAATAGGCTTCTGGAGCACTAAAGTAGCGTCGGAAAGATAACAAGTGGATAATTTCAGAAAATGACAAAAGCCATGTCGGAACTCCAAAAAATTATCAAACAACAAATTTTGATTTTTTAAGCTGATGGATGTTTAGTGTAATTATTTTGGAAGCTATTCACTTATTCACTGGTTTGGTAGTCTGGACTGAATGTTTAACTAAGGTTTTCCTCAATCAATTAAATAGAGAATCTTTTGATTGATTTTATCGAATGACCTTCCCCCCTAACACAATTCTTCTACCATATCCATATATTCTTCCACCATATTTATATGAACAATATAGTGAACAATTTCCAACACATTCCTAGATAGCTGTTATTTTATCAAACGTTTATGCTCTGTTTAGAGTAAGAAACAATGCAATTTCTAATGAGATCTTTTTATCATATCTGGCTTAAATAATAATAGATTGAATTTTGTTTATAAGAATTTGAAAGATCATGCCTAATTGTGCTACTTACCCCCTTCTATCGTTTAATTACCTCTAGTCACATCGATCCACCCTTTGAGACAAATGGTTTACATTTTTCAGATACCATGCTACAAAAAATATGATTTGATGTAAATGTTTATAGGGAAAATGAAAATTGATTATCTACGCTAAACCGACGAGGATATTCATTCGCAACGTCGTATCCTTTGGGGAAAGGGACTTAATAAGTTAATTTTAAAGGTTAAGGAGTTAAGAAAGTGGGCAAAACACAAAACCTCTACGAGTTTTTGATGTTGCGCCTGGCTTCACCGAAACATTGTTATTCCGCATGATAAAACATTTGATAATAATTGCAATTTGAAAAATGAAAAAAAAAAACAAATGCAAGCAATTATGGTTTTCACGTCATCATTTAAATTTGATGCAGAAAATTTCTAATTTGTTGATAGGATGAGGAAACTGTGTGGTTATTAAGCGAGCGAAGCGAGCGTCTTCATTACACTTTAATTGCACTGGTTGTGTTTGATTGTTTTTTTTTTTTATATATATATGTCTCGCGATAGCAGTCGAACGGAAAGTCCAATCAAGTTGAAATTTGGATCATCTACAAGCCTCGATCTGGATTGAAGGTGTGTAGTTTTGTGGGAAATTATTTCGAAAACTTACAATGTTACACCATGGTAACAAGGTGGTGGAGAGGGGGGGGGGGGGTCCCCACCGAGTGTGTTCGAAAAATAATCACACCACTTTCTTATATGATTGGTTGTTATTTGCTGTTGTGATGTAAGCCGATAACAATCTAACAGATGTGTACTATCTGCTATAATATTTGCATGTTATGAATTTTTGCACTCTGTACTGTCTCCACTCTACAGTCTACACGAACAATAAAAACACATAGACGGAGAGCCAGCAACATAAAAGCTCCCCTCATAAGGTACATATGTTTTGACTATTGGAATAGGAGCGGAAAAACTACTCTACTAACAAAACGCGCGTCTTACTCCTCAACGTGGGGGCTTTTAGACCCCACAGGGGGCCAAAAAAGCCGAAAAAAGGCCCAAGTTCCCCTCATAAGGTACATGGAAGGTCTCGATGGCAAATGAACCGGAAATGTTAGTACAAATAGAAAATACTGAGTCAGACGGGCTGAGTGGGGGCTTTACCCGAGTCAGACGCCCTCAAAAAGGGCCCAAAAAGGCCAAGGTTCCCCTCATAAGGTACATGGATGAAGTAAACGCCATTTTGTAGAGATAAGTGTCCCAAATACGAATTCGAAGAGTAACACGGTATATTAGGGGGCGTTTACCGATCAGACGCAATTTTACCCAAAAAGGGCCATTTTTTATTTATGCACATGCATGCGCTTAAACACTCAAATCATATCCGGAAATGTCTTTAGACGTAGCAAAACATACATTTTAAAGAAATTTTGGGTTATTGTCCTCGCCAGGAAAGGGGCCCAAAAAGGCCAAGGTTCCCCTCAAAAGGTACATGGATGGAGTAAACGCCATTTTGTAGAGATAAGTGTCCCAAATAGGAATTCGAAGACTAAGACGGGATATTACGGGGCGTTTACCGATCAGACGCCATTTTACCCAAAAAGGGCCATTTTTTATTTACGCACATGCATGCGCTTAAACACTCAAATCATATCCGGAAATGTCTCGAGACGTAGAAAAACATCCATTTTAAAGAAATTTTGGGTTATTGTCCTCGCCAGACGCCCTCAAAAGGGGCCCAAAAAGACCAAGGTTCCCCTCATAAGGTACATGGATGGAGTAAACGCCATTTTGTAGAGATAAGTGTCCCAAATAGGAATTCGAAGAGTAAGACGGGATATTAGGGGGCGTTTACCGATCAGACTTCATTTTGTCCAAAAAGGGCCACTTTTTATTTTCACACGTGCATGCGCTTGAACACCCAAAACATATCCTTAAATGCCCCTAGAGGTGAATACATTTCAAAGATATTGTGTACGCCCGGACGCATCACCGCTGGGGGGTATCACATCCACAAACATATTATTATGATCCATCCACATAGCAACTTACTCTCCAGAAGGAAGTGGATGGGATCGAGGCTGTGGGGGCGTCTGGCGAGGACATCACACAATATCTTTGAAATGTATTCACCTCTAGGGGCATTTAAGGATATGTTTTGGGTGTTAAAGCGCGTGCACTTGTGAAAATAAAAAGTGGCCCTTTTTGGACAAAATGGCGTCTGATCGGTAAACACCCCCTAATATCCCGTCTTACTCTTGGAATTCCTACTTGGGACCCTTATCTCTACATAATGGCGTTTACTCCATCCATGTACCTTTTGAGGGGAACCTTGGCCTTTTTTGCCCCTTTCCTGGCGAGGACAATAACCCAAAATTTCTTTAAAATGTATGTTTTTCTACGTCTAGAGACATTTCCGGATATGATTTGAGTGTTTAAGCGCATGCATGTGCGTAAATAAAAAATGGCCCTTTTTGGGTAAAATGGCGTCTGATCGGTAAACGCCCCCTATTATCCCGTCTTACTCTTCGAATTCCTATTTGGGACACTTATCTCTACAAAATGGCGTTTACTCTATCCATGTACCTTATGAGGGGAACCTTGGCCTTTTTGGGCCCCTTTTGAGGGCGTCTGGCGAGGACAATAACCCAAAACTTCTTTAAAATAGATGTTTTTCTACGTCTAGAGACATTTCCGGATAGGATATAGGGTTTAAGCGCATGCATGTGCGTAAATAAAAAATGGCCCTTTTTGGGTAAAATGGCGTCTGATCGGTAAACGCCCCCTAAAATCCCGTCTTACTCTTCGAATTCCTATTTGGGACACTTATCTCTACAAAATGGCGTTTACTCCATCCATGTACCTTATGAGGGGAACCTTGGCCTTTTTGGGCCCTTTTTGAGGGCGTCTGACTCGGGTAAAGCCCCCACTCAGCCCGTCTGACTCAGTATCTACATAATGGCGTTTACTCCATCCATGTACCTTTTGAGGGGAACCTTGGCCTTTTTTGCCCCTTTCCTGGCGAGGACAATAACCCAAAATTTCTTTAAAATGTATGTTTTTCTACGTCTAGAGACATTTCCGGATATGATTTGAGTGTTTAAGCGCATGCATGTGCGTAAATAAAAAATGGCCCTTTTTGGGTAAAATGGCGTCTGATCGGTAAACGCCCCCTATTATCCCGTCTTACTCTTCGAATTCCTATTTGGGACACTTATCTCTACAAAATGGCGTTTACTCTATCCATGTACCTTATGAGGGGAACCTTGGCCTTTTTGGGCCCCTTTTGAGGGCGTCTGGCGAGGACAATAACCCAAAACTTCTTTAAAATAGATGTTTTTCTACGTCTAGAGACATTTCCGGATAGGATATAGGGTTTAAGCGCATGCATGTGCGTAAATAAAAAATGGCCCTTTTTGGGTAAAATGGCGTCTGATCGGTAAACGCCCCCTAAAATCCCGTCTTACTCTTCGAATTCCTATTTGGGACACTTATCTCTACAAAATGGCGTTTACTCCATCCATGTACCTTATGAGGGGAACCTTGGCCTTTTTGGGCCCTTTTTGAGGGCGTCTGACTCGGGTAAAGCCCCCACTCAGCCCGTCTGACTCAGTATTTTCTATTTGTACTAACATTTCCGGTTCATTTGCCGTCGAGACCTACCATGTACCTTATGAGGGGAACTTGGGCCTTTTTTCGGCTTTTTTGGCCCCCTGTGGGGCCTAAAAGCCCCCACGTTGAGGAGTAAGACGCGCGTTTTGTTAGTAGAGTAGTTTTTCCGCTCCTATTCCAATAGTCAAAACATATGTACCTTATGAGGGGAGCTTTTATGTTGCTGGCTCTTGGACTAACACACCTATATTATTCGTGCAATGTATAGGCGGACGGCTGTCTTATTTCCTGTAAGTTTTAGATGTCTGCTATTTCTTTACTTTGTGCTCGGAAAATAAGAGTTGTATTAAATATGTTTAATAATATTAATGTACTTGTACTACTAGTATTTTTTTTGATGTCACAAAAATACAAAAAGTAGAAGCAGAAACAGTGGCGGATCTAGACTTCAGTATTTTCTGGGAGGTAGGATACTTGTGTTGATGATGTAAAATAATGGGACGGGGGAAACAGCCACAGGCGAAAGAAAAATTCTGTGAAATTCACTGCACAAGTTCCCGGAAAATGACAAGATTAATTAAATATTCATTCAAAAGAAATTTCGAGTGTTGATGTTTGTAGGTACTAAACTAAAACCATTATACATTTGAGTTGTTGCGGGGGGTGGGGGATGGGGGGCGCGATCCGCTATTAACCCTTTGTATCAGTGACGTAGATGGTTTAATGATTATGGACCTTTGGTAGGACAATCATGGATGGGAAGTGGCGTAGAGCAGTCCCCGTTCCCCCCCCCCCCTCCTACTCCCCCCAAAAAAACACCCTGTGACAAATTACAAAAAGTCATAAAAATTACACTGCTTTTTAAAAATGAATTATTTGTTACATTATTCCTCGAAAGTAGACGCAGAAAGGTTTCTCATCGCTCCAAAGTGTAAATATAACGTGACCTTGACGCGACAGTGTGCTTATTGCTTGCCACGTGCGGGCATACACACAGAGGTAAATTTTTAGCAGATTCTGGGGACTGGGGTGGCGTCAGTCGGAAATCCGCGTTCTTTGTCCATTAGTCGTGTTTTAGCAGTCTATCACAAAGGTCGTGCTTTGCTCTCCGTACTTTCAGTGATATCTATCGAATAACTACATTATAGGCCTTTTTCTTGTGTTAGTGAACTGTGTAGTGTGTGTCGTGAGTTGTATTAGTTGTGTAGTGTAGATTGTAAGCGTAGACATACATGAAGAAGCGTAGAGGCCGATAAGGTAAGACGCATGTCTTTGGTACTGTGGGAGTTAATTACCAGTCAAGAAGAAACTGATCTCAAATGATATTTCGCCAACAAATCCACCATATTATTGTCGGCACGGTGATTCTAGTGTATTGGCACAGGGCGGCGACTTCGGGGGTGCAGAAAAGCTAAATCCCCTACGACAAATATTTGTGTGGGGTGGGATCATATCAGCCTAGCTTATACCCACCCCGGTAGCGTAATCAGGAGATTCATGAGAGCCTCATACCTCATACTCTCAAGCTTTCAGCCAGTACATCCTAGCGCAAGGTTTAATAATTCGGACTGTCGAGACGCTTTGGGAATTGATCAGGGGTTAATTTGAGCCGGAACGCACCGGAACGCAGTTCCGATTCCTTTTCCGAAACCAGAATGCGCGTTCCGGTATTATTTCGTAACGTAGGTTACTCCTTAAAAACTCGTGAATTAATTCGTATCTCTGAAAATTTCACAAATATATATTTTTTTTTTGTATGAATGCAAGTTATTCAAGTTTATGAATTACCCCTAGGTAGCCAGACCCAAATACAACTCAATAACCTTCTGACTGACCACCGACACTAAACAGATAACTAATTAATAATTACATATTATATTATCTGTGTTCCTAATGTATAAATGTGGGCGGGGTTGGTGCCAAATTATATTTGACGAACAAAATATGCGTTCCGGTTCGTATTCAATTAAAAATTAACCCCTGGTATTGATACAAATTTTTTGTGCTTATACCGTCTAAATTAATACCTAAACGCACACATAATATAAAGAGTTATTTAAAAATTATTTAAAAATAAATTAAAATAAATAAATACACTATTTGTCGTTTCGTATAGGATCACCTGGCTTTTTTTAAATAAACAATATATGTATGCATTCCATTAATATTGCCCAATGTAAATAAGCCCCCACTCCCAGATGCTTACAGAGTACCTATTCTGTGTGAAGAGGTCCCCATATCAAACATTCACTCGCGAATGCCATCAAACGTTCTTGCTCTCAAAGACGACAACGAGACAAGCGATACCCACAGCGTTGCAAGAGCTTGCAACATGGCACTGCGATCAACACTCGCCGTGTGTATTCTAATATGACAATATATACAGAGTGTGAGGACTTTCACCAAAACAACCGAATAATGACACTACAAAACGCATATTACGCGCGTAAACAATATCTTTCACCGGCTTTTTAGTTTTTTTTTTTTATAAATATGTAGCAAACGATCATCATAGGCCTTCTAGCTGGCAAACAAATTTATTTTTTCGAATGGACATATTGTTACTTTTCAACACTGTATATTAGAACCTGCCCAGGAAAAATTGATGTCCGTCTTCAGGTGACCATAACTAAAGGTATTGTGGTATTTGAAATGGTTGGGGAGAATACGTGGTCCGATGTCTGTTAGTATACGATTCAATCCAAGCATTCGCCTAGTGACTGAGGAAAACGTCGGAAAAACCCTTCGGTCAGAATTGCGGGTAGGGTAGGTCAGAGTTGCGGGTGTCGAAACGGCGTCCTCCGGAATAAGAGCCTCGTGTACTATTACTGAGCCATCTCTTTCAGTTCAACTTGGTCTATCGGTTCAGCGCGAATTAGATGGTATGCATGGGAGGGGGGGTGGGGGGGGGCAAAGCAATCACGAAAAAAGTGGTATACACGTCCACCCCGATTACGAAGTAGGTTCAAGTTCTTTTGACATTATAATCAAGAACAAAAATGTTATGATAAAAACGTAGGCAATATATAAACATTTAATGGATAGAGGGGATTCATATCCAAAATTACCGTGTCATCTATGCAGTGGTGTCCAACCCCTGGCCCGCGAGTGTCTTGTCAGTGGGACAGTGGCCCTCGACTCATTATTGGAAATAATAAATATTATTGAAATGTACAATTGTTAATACAATTGTTGTTGTTGTTGCTGTTGGTTTGTTTTGTACTAATTTTTGTAACCCACACATTGGGAGTTTCAGCGGACGCATTGAATTTACTGTTGCAAGCCAATAAAGACTGTTTTCGGTTATCGTCAGTAACCTTCAACATAAAGTTTAATTTATTGAAATGTCAGTTTGAAGCAAAAAATTCTGCATTATTTTGACCACTTGCGGGAGAGAGCGCTTAAAACCGGTGTATTTATTATTTGTTGTGTAGCGTCGGGATCGTCAGCTTTAGTGTGGCGAAACGTAACGTTTTAGCTTCCGTATCCTATATGGGGATTTCTAGTGGCCGTGGGTTTGAAATTGTGGGCAAGTTTAGGTAGCAAATCAATTTCGTTTTTAATACGCATGTTTTTGGGTGGGTGCAGGGCCACCACATTGTTGGGAAAGGTCGCAACTTTGAAACGATATTGTTTGGTGTCATGTAATTGATGCGTTAGGAAATAATGCGTTGGTAAATAATCTCCATAATTTTGTAATGACTAAAATACTCGCTGGATTAAAAATATTTTAAATTTTACTATAAGCCTTACCGTTGGCATTTTAAATGCCCCCCCCCCCCCCCCGCCGTGCCCTCAGCGGCGCCCATGCGTTTAAATCGCAAAGAATGACGGTTTGAATGGGAAGATAAACTTAATGGAATAAATGTGCGTAACTTAGACAGATGAGGAAATGGGACGAATAAAAATGTGCACTACTGCTCTGTTTGTGAGCACCAGTCACCACTGGGAAGGAACCACTTAAACGAATTAAATGCACAATGTAGGGAATTTGTTGGTTATTTTAATTGATTTATCGGTTCTTTAATTTGATTATCATTATATATGGAACCACTGGGTTGTAACGGAGTAGCATTATTGAAAGTTATATCCATTTAAGATAAATATTCCTTAAAAAAAAAACTGCTGGATTGAACAATCTGAGTGAAACCCAGACAGAAAGTAAACCGACCCCGACTGGAAACTAAACCCAGGTTTCCCACTTGGCGATCAGGTACCCTGACCACTACAACATCCCCAAAATTTTATTTCATTCATGCTTGGAGTTCTAGTGTTGCATAATGTGAATAGTTAAGAGACGTGTTAATAATTTCCAGTAGATGTTGAATTTTTGTAATTTAATCTGTATAACATTAAGATATGCGTGACTGTGTGTACAACACCCATAGATGCATAACAAAAACGCGCACTATATATGTAGCAATAATTTGAAGTTCAAAACCATCATAGAGACATACTACAAAAAGTAAAACAACAATTTTTTATGATTAGAAAATCTTAATGGATTAATACGTTAAATTAATACCGTTCAAAATGTGAGCTTATGTGAGTACGGGCATTGTTCCGTAACCCAACTCTGGCTATCTACTTTTTATTCAGCCGCAGATTGCAGTCAATGACACAGATAATGCACTACTGTGCTCTAACGAAATTAAGACCTTCTACTGGTATTGCTTAAATAAGTACACTAAGATATAACGATTCAAATAGTACATATTTAGGCGGAATTTACTCAAATAAATAGCAATTTGTGAAACCGTATTGTCGTGTAGTCAATCAATCCACTTGTATTGTAACTCTAGATATATTTTAATACATTTTAACAATGGTAAGCTGTGTTATACACGAATCGTTTTAGACTAGTGTGTGCTTATTGTACTACAGTGCCTACAAATATTTCGCATTCTTTAGTATGTGCAACAAGTAATCTGATATAAACGATGTTTGCATTCACCCAAGGAAAATTAAAGTGTGTTTGTACACTACGAACAATGTGCTTCCAAATGCATTGTGCATTTGTGCCCTTGATGAATCGACAGATAATCATAGCTACTACTATGAAATAATACATTAATCCATCAATACCCCCCTCCCACATAACGCCATTCCACTCCACCGCCCCCGTTCTTCCACCCCGCCCGCATGCATCCAGTCTAAACCTTACAGACTATATAGTTGTTAATTGCACTGTGCAATGCACTGTGATGGGTTCGTATTTATATATGAAAGTGAGACAAACCTCTCTAAAACTACATGATTATATGTACGTATAGAAAAAGAAACTTAAAAAGCGTAGGCCTAGATTCGTTCCGTTTTGAAGGGTTGGTTCCTCAGTTTTCTTTATTCGAGTCAATTACAATCGTAAAGCATCTACTGCCGATAGATAACAAAACCACCGATACAAGCAAATGCTGTAAGCACTACATTATTGTAGTACTAACACTCGGATTCAATAAACCACTTGATTTGATTTTATTTTATTTCTCAATTATTTTTTCTTGTACTTGATTTTAATTTTATATAGTACAGTAGTTTGTTTTGTTTTTGTTTATATTGTTAATTATGATTTCATTATTATGAATTGTTTGCAAAGCCTAGTTTTGTTTAAGGTCCTCCTTTGTAAATCAATTTTTATAACTGAATAGGGCACTAGCAACACCAAAAGACAGCAATGAAATAGAGATGGGAATTTTGGCCCGAACGGCCCGAAAGCCCGGGCCGGGTTTCTTAAGTTAGCTTCGGGCTTCGGGCCGGTATCGGGCCGAAGCATTGAAAGTTCTGGCCGGGCCGGGCCAGGCTTTCGGGCTTTCGGGCCGAGTCGGGCTTTCGGGCCGGTTCGGGCTTTGGGGCCGAGTCGGGCTTTCGGGCCAGGTCGGACTTCTGGCTTCCCTGGCCAGCAATTTGGGGCTGGATATCATCATTTAATAATGTTTTTATAATAAAACAAAATAATTCTTTAAAATTGAATATAGAGCTGCTTGAGTTTAATTATCTAAGCAGCAGTAAGCAGTTGGTTTTTTGGAGTTCTCTACAGGCCACAGTCCACCCACCCACACACAACATTCTCCTATTCCCTACCCCTATAGCCAACACTGTGGCGATCGACTAAATCGATACGTTTTGTGTCGGCGGCGACTTTACTATAAGGCCAGGCCGCTCTTTCGGGCCGGGCCGGGCCGGGCCGGGTTTTCGGGCTTTCGGACCGGTTCGGGCTTTCGGGCCGGTGAGAGCTTTCGGGCCGGTGAGAGCTTTCGTGCCAGGTAGGGCTTCTGGCTTTCCTGGCCAGCATTTTGGGGCTGGATATCAATATTTAATAATGTTTTTTATAATTTAAAAAAAAAATTCTATAAAATTGAGTATAGAGCTGCTTCAGTTTAATTATCTAAGCAGCGGTAAGCAGTTTGTTTTTTGGAGTTCTCCACAGGCCACAGTCCACCCACCCACACACAACATTCTCCTATTCCCTACCCCTATAGCCAACACTGTGGCGATCTACTAAATCGATACGTTTTGTGTCGGCGGCGGCTTTACTATAAGGCCAGGCCGAGTTTTCGGGCTTTCGGGCCGGGCCGGGCTTTCGGGCTTTCGGGCCTTTTTTCGGGCCGGGCCGGGCCGGAATCATCATCTTTCGGGCCGGGTTCGGGCCGGGCGGCAGTAGGTTTTTACCTTGTCGGGCCGGACTCGGGCCGGACAGTTTCGGGCCGGACAGTTTCGGGCCGGGCCACGGGCCGGGCCGGGCCGTACGTTTCCCACAAATTCGCATCTCTACAATGAAACAAGTGAATTGAATCGATGGACAAACAACAAGCTGTCAAAAAATAATTTCTTCTGATTTTGAAAAACAAAACAAAAAACAAACAAATAGACATACAAAACTTTCACTTAGTCGTTGTCTATCATCAAAAATTTTAAATGGCGAGCAGTTACTATTGCTACACTTGTTTTATTTCTATGGTTGCAATTTTATTATTTTGACAAATGATGGTTTGTCTATCAGTTCAATTCATTTGTTCCATTGTTGTCTTTTGGTGTTGCTAGTGCCCTATAGGATAGACATTAAATAAATTAATAAATAAATAATTAAATCATAATTTATTTCAACGCAAAATAAATCTACCACGAGCGCAACTATATGTGTCTGTATTTTGTGTCTGTATTTTGGCTTTGGCTCAGGGTTGAAATAAAATGTCAACAGTATAAAGCTTAAGAAAACGTTACGATTTCCATAAAATGTGTATATGAATTTGTGTGGCCAGTGCCGTATATCTTGTTACAAGGGGGGGGGGGGGGGGGCTGACCACTAAGTGTGGTCGAAAAATAATCACTTTCTTATAGAATTGGTGGTTGTTTTGGTGTAAGCCAATAACAGTCTAACAGATGTATACTATCAGTATCTGCTATACTATCTGCATATTATGAACTTTTACACACTTTACTGTCTACAGTCTACACGAACAATAAAAGCACACACCTATATTATTCGTGCAATCTACAGTCGGACGTCTGTCTTGTTTCCTGTAAGTTTAAGATAATATGTTTATTCCTTTACTTTTTGCTTAGAAAATAATAAGAGTTTTCCATAAATATGTTCACTAAAATTAATGTACTATACAAGTATGTTTTTTGGATGTCACAAAACCCCAAGAAGTAGAAGCAGAAACAGTGGCGGATCTAGACCCCATGATGTAAATAATGAGGCGGGGGCAGCCGCCAGAGGAGAAAGAAAAATTAAGTTCCCGGAAGATGACTTAAGATTATTAAATATTCATTCAAACGGAATTCTGAGTGTTGATGTTAGTACTGGTACTAACCTTAAACCATTATGAATTTGAAGATGTGGCGGGGGGGGGGGGGGGGGGAGGGAGCGATAAGTTATTAACCCTTTTGTATCAGTTATGTAGATGGTTTAATGATTATCGACCTTTGGTAGAAGAATCATGGAGGGACAGTGGCGTGGCGCAAAGTCCCAGCCCCCCCCCCTCTGCAAGTTTAATGTGTGGGCCCCTCCCCAAAAAAATACCTCGTGACAAATTGCAAAAAGTCACAAAAATGACACTGCTTTTTAAAAATGCATTATTTTGGTTTCTTTCTTCTTACATTATAAGAAACGATTATTCCTCGTGGTGTTTTTCCTGGCGAATTCGTGGATTATTGCATCCGTTGCGAGCTTTCGAGCTTGCTCGCATTCAATGCTTAAAATGGAAAGTCCCTTCAAACGTTCTTGTGACAATGCTGCTTCTAAGATAATTTTTTATTAGTTTTAACTTGGAAAATGAACTTACAGCTGTTGTTAGAGTGACAAAGTTAAAACACTCAAGGAAAATTAATGTGTATTATTTGTATACTACAAACAATGTGCTTCCAAATGTATTGTAGACACTAAATAAATCGACAAATAATCATAGTTACAAGTTACAACTAACAAATTAGAGATTAATCCATCATTACCCCCGTCCCGTGTAAGTAACGCCATTAAGCTCCCCCGCCCCCCTCCTTCAGTTATGCATCCAGCCTAAAATACATCCAGACTAAAGTTGTTATTTGCACTGTGTGGGTTCGTTGTTTTTTCTACATGAAAGAAAGAAAAAACTCTACAAAAACTTCATGATTATAGGTGGAAAATAAAAAAATGGAAAATAAAATATAAAAATCGTAGATTCATTACGTATGTTTACGTTGGTACGTCGGTTTTCTTTAATCTAGTAAATTACAATCATGTATCATTTACTGTAGATAGACACTCAAAACCCACGATACAAGCAAATGTTGTAAGCAATATCTTAATTTTATGACAACACTCAGAATCAATAAAATTAATGTGATCATTTATTTCAATACAAAATATAATTACCACGATTGCAACTATGTGTGTGAAAAGTCCTTATTAGAACGACTTTAGCTCACAGTCCCCATAGATACCACAATATATACCAAAAACCGTTATGTGTGAACAGGTCCTAACGAACAATATACATATTCACAGTCCCATAATGATCAGTGTGTACTCTCAGTCCCCACTCAAGATATAATGTTTGTAAAACGAAAACTATGCGCTACCAAAATGTCACTATGATATTCGAATTCTTTGATTTTTTTTCATATTTATCGTGTACTTTGTTCTTTGATGCGATCAGCGATATAGGAAATCTCAAATAGGTAGTGTGTATTCACAGTCCCCACTTACCCCTCGTTGGACAGACTGTGTGTGTGTGTGTGTGTGTGTGTGTGTGTGTGTGTGTGTGTGTGTGTGTGTGTGTGTGTGTGTGTGTGTGTGTGTGTGTGTGTGTGTGTGTGTGTGTGTGTGTGTGTGTGTGTGTGTGTGTGTGTGTGTGTGTGTGTTGAACACAAGTAATTAGTCGGGTTTATATTAAGAAGCCGCGTATTAAACCGATTCTTTATACCTTTAGCATCACTTCCTGTGCTTCCCTGCAGTCCTACGGGACGCTGAATTCTACCCAAGCTTACAAGGCGGTGTATCCTCTAGCTAGAGATATAATCTGGATCATCTACCTCGCCTTTCTGTTCAGCTACTTACAAAGTTAGGTCCATGGCTGGTGGTGATTGAGGTCAGAGAAAAGACGAAGCCATACAGACCACACATCTAATTCTCTCTCTAAAGGGAGTTGATCTCATCGTTCTTATTGGTCATTACAGCGCCACATAAAGTCAATCATTGACAAGATTCAGTAGTGCTGCTGTATACTTCTCTGCGGTGTAACAGCCAAACGTATGTTGGTGCGCATGCAATATTATGTGGCTTTTTTAGTACACGGAATTTAATACTTACGCTACAGTACTAAATAATCGTGTATCAACAGCCATTTCAGTGCACGGATGAACTCTAAGAAGTAAAACAACATTCAGGTTGTTATTAGAGTTAGAACAGTTGTCTAAAATCAGTATTATGTACTACTAACATTCTTTGCAGAATCATTTTAATCAGCTCAGGCCAAAGTTTGTTCAGTCCTCCTGTCAGATTCTTACATTAAATCCCCCGTGCTCATTTTTCTGTGTGCCAGGCTTTTCTGAAACTTCTTATGTAACTTGAATTACTATTTAATTACGAATTAATGTCCAAATACAAATAGTTCATAATCACATTTTATGTTATCAATAAAATTGTGTTTTAATTACAGCTAATTACCAATACCATCGATTCTTGTTCTCGGGAACTAAATCTTGAATGTAAATATGAGAATTCTTGAAACTTTTAAACAATACAATAATCATATATTTGGTTCTTACTGAAATGTAATTAAGCAATATGAGACAAAGACAAAACCAAAACTGAATGAAATTTAAGCTCCAAAGTATGAAATGTGCCTCTAAGTTAAATATTGTTAACAATTTCCAAACGTAGACACTTTCTAGACCGCTGCGTCAGGAGGTGAGGATGTCATAGTGATGGACGAGTAGGACCACTCTTTAAACAAACGCAATGTATACACAAGTTGCCTGGAGCTCACAGTTTCACACGAGCATACTAGCGCACACTCGCGTCATGGTACTGCCTACTTTACAAGTCCCACGCGTTGTTTTTCTTTGTCAGGAGAGATGAACTAAAAGCTTTTTAAATTATTGCTCTAAAACGAAAATAGGTCACTGCGTGGAGTTTTTTTTCATCCCGGATTGGTACGTATGTAAATACTTTTGAGGGATAAACTTCTTTGACGTCAAAGCTGAGCTCAAACGTGTTGTTATGGAGCGCTTATTGTGCTGAATGGGAACAATATTACTAAGCAAATGTTTCAAATGAGATCTAAATCACAATATTATAATATACGAGGCTGCAGATTTTAGAGATTATTTATTAACGGCTTGTGGTTTCAATCCTCCTTAATAAAACACGAATTAAGTTGTTTTATTATCTGAACTGAGAGTTCCGAAAAAGTAATGAATATTAACACAGGCATTTTGAAAATAAACCTTCGTTTCGTAATATCGAAGAATAATATCAATCCTGTATCATGATACATACACACTCGTAAAACTAAATTTAACTTACGTATGAAATTGAAATGAGAATAGGCTACGATTTCGCATGATTATATTTTGTTTTGATTGACATCAGTTGAGATGACATTAATGTAAAATAATTCCATAATCAATAAAAAGCAGTATCAAGTAAATTTCTTCAAATTTTTTCTCAAAAATATTATCTCCCTACCAGAAACTGCCAGAATTTGTCTGACATTAAATCCTTCGTCAATGTAAATAATCACCAATGAAAAATATCTTCCATTACCATATTTTGTGTTCATCATATTTATTACACCTTTCCACGACTCAGTTTTCACATTTAATCTTCAAGACTTTCTCATTGTTGGCACTTGTGGATAACATAACTACAAACATTTGATATTAATCAGTACACTAATAATAATTAAACATATTCATTTAACATTTTAATTTACTTTTCATTTAACTTTTAACGTTTTGGATAGATCCGCTAAACGTAGATATGATTTCAGGCTGTTTTTAGTATTGTAAGATAATTCAAAATACTTGTTTAACGAGGAAAATTGACAAGCAAAAAATTAACTAAAATTTTTAACAGAATTGAGTAGTTGATCGGGAAAGGGTAAGGTCTAAATTGATAATAACGCTTTACGCTTACGCTTTCCAGTTTCAGTTGTATCTTCATCTGCGTTAGCGTTAAGACTACCTCCTACTCGGTTGAGTTGCGGCCCGCTAATTGGCCAAGAACTCGTATATGAAGTCAGCATCCGTAGCGATAGAATGGAACACGTATTGTAACGTATTTGTTTTCTTACTTCGTTACACACAACGCCTAACTACAATGACAATCAACGCGATTATATGGAAATACAGCGATGTCTCTTACAACTCACTGACCTCTACATATTGCTCCATTTCAATTCAATAATTTCAATGTTGCCAACTCGACCTAAAATGGGTCTCACGTAAGTATTCTCATACTGGCGAAATAGTCAAACCCAATGGTACCAACTTGATTTCTTATGTACCGTTGCTACACTTTATTTGAATCAGATCAATTATGGATAATTGATGACTTTGGATTTTCTAACACACCGGGCGTGACTCTTGAGTACTCAGTGTAATACGGCATTTATCAATGTGTGAAAGAACGTCAGAAATCTATTGATTCTCGTTGAAACAGCGAGAATTAAAGAACATTAGATAAGAATCTAAGGTTGGTATGAGACTAATTATAAAGTTGGGACTAGTATAGCTAACACACCTGTCACGTGGTATTACTCTAAATGTGGTACGGAAAGCAAAATGATCTAAAACCCTGTTAAACGCTTCTGCGCTATGAACATCAGCCCACCCGAATCAAGTTGTCAGCATCACCTCACGATGGTATTGCGCCACGTGATTTGATCAAGGATCTCTCATTGGTTGGCTACGTTAGCCCAACCCAGGTCAATACTTTACGGGCATGTAATATTATGTAATTACGTATGCACTGAATTCCATCAATTTGATATTCATGCAATGTAGCTCAAAATTGAATTCCGCATTCCTACAAGTTTAGTAATTCATGTGTTATTTGTAATAATATTTCCATCATTCCATACATTTCCATTTCCATTTCTTTGTATTTTGAATATAGAATGAGAAAATACCTTAGGACTGGATAAACACTATTTATTATAAATGCACGGATAACGTACCTACAAGGGTTAGCACTTATTAACGCAAATAGACGAAGTGAAACATAGTCCGAAGAGATTTTGCTATGAAATGTTCTGTAATACTCGTGTTGATTACAGCTCATTCTACATAGTTGTATAGAGGAGGATAGAGTACAGAGCTCTGTTTAGTACAGAGTTTGGTCTTAGCTGTAACAAGTAATAAGATGTGTTTGTCATGATCAACACTAAAGTACACGTTTATGAGCTGGATCAAACTATAGATTGGATCAAGAAGTTTGGGGGACATCTATTTATCAAATCTGATCAAATATCATTATCTATCTGCATATTTACCTAACTAATGATTAGAATGTAAAGTTTAGTTCACCTTTCATTAACAATCTCTTAATATAATAAATATGGGAAAGTAATATAAAGTCATATTTAAGTATTATTTAAAGTAGTAAAGTAAAGTAATATTTAAATAATCTTTTAAAATAAGACAATGAACTTGTGACTGTCCTAACTCTATCAAACTGTATTCGACACATAAATACACAATTAGGTTACTTCTGAAATATACCCATTAATAATGTATATTGTATATATGGTCCACATATTATAATGAAGTAGTTTAGTATCCTGTATGTACGATAAAACCATTGCATCTTAATACTAATCTTACTGCGTGGTAGAAGTCACTTGAAAGACAACGTTTTCAGAAACGCGTATCTAAAATCGTTAATAACCAAATTTTAAGAGCTTTCATAATAATTATTACTGTTTTTTTAGAATCTCGATACCTCTTGGGCATAATTTCTCGAAGTCGCTGATCCCTACCAATCGTAATAACAAGCAACGAAATTGTATATGACATGAAATGTGAGTATGTGTTCTCAGTCTTACAGAACTAATCGCAAACTCAGCGGAATGTACCATGTGCAGCACAAAAACAATTAAAAATATAACGGTAACAGTAGAATTTCGATAAAGAAACAGTTACAGAAACGTTAAATATTAAATACGTTAGTGGAATAGAAAAATGAAATCCATCTAAATTGCGGCTTAACCCGTGGATTTCAATCACATAGATTACGTTCTCACAGGTGGGGTAACCTGGAGACCTACATATCGTAATAGGAAAAATAAGGAAGGAGGCTAATGGTAATAAAATACAAATATTTATACCCGGCACCTCCACCATAACTGAGAAACGCGTTTTAACTCGTATACGGAACAAAATCCCTAAGATGAGGAAAATTACACAAAATATTCCATCGTGTGTAAACTTTTAATCAGATGAATGAAAAACTTTCTTTATGTTCGAATAATTCTCGTTTTACATTTGTATACGTGGAAATATACGTGGCATTGAACACCCAAGAGATCCTTATATAACAAAACAGGTGTACAGAATGTTAATCAAAGTAATTTAAATACAAAATTATTGTATTAGGGGAATATTGAAATGATCGAACAAATAAAATCCATCTTCGCTGGGACTTAACCCAGATATACTGCGTTCCGAGAATATTCTTTACCGTTCACCTGGGGACCCATCCGTCGCAAATTTAAAAATTACGTGTTTTTTATTTTGTTTTGCTAATTCAATCGTCTATGTCTCCTGAACTCAATGATACCATTTGTTTGGCCATAGAGTGATAGCTGAACTCACAGTTATCTTTTAAAGACACGTATGCGTAAACATAACCTCAATATCTGGTCTTTTTCAGCGCAAATGGCTGCAGCTAAAAGCATTACGTGCATTACGTGCCATTGTGTGCCCCCCCCCCCCTCAACATACTGCCATACTGCAATGAAGAAGTAGTGCTTAAGTTTACATATATGCCCATTCCCCAAAGCTCTCAGGCTGTTTGACATTTAAAAAAAAAAAAAAAGTTTTAATTTTTTTTTTTTTTTTAATTTCGAAATATTAAAATATTTTAAATATTCTATGATTTTCATATAAACTTTACTTTTATCTTGATGTGTTTAAAATTTTAACTGATTTGGTTGCACCAGTTAAGAAGAGGAGCTGCGATATGATGGTGGCCCCTAAAACAGATGAAAAATCTATGTCCCACTTCAAACTGGATTATCTCAGAACATTTTTTTTTGTGCTACGGTACATTTATCTAGAGAATAACCAAACAGAATTTCATGATTTTTTTTGGAGCATGTAAATACAACTGTTTTACAGAAACGCAGCACAGGAAATTGTGATAAACGTTTTCAAAGTATTTTTTATATTGTCGTTTGTATTAGGAAATGTCAATATTTTGATCAAAATTACTGCCAATTGTAAAAAAATTGCAATTTTTCAACCAAACTAAAATATACATTTTTTTCCGCTGCGATTTGTTAGAATAGATGTGTCTAAAAGAGTTGTAAATATAAGCCTCCCTAGGCTAGCCATTCCTTCAGAAAAGGTACCGAAAGTTGGCTAATTTAACATTGCTGGTATAGGGACGGATGGGTCCCCTTAACTGGGTAATATAACACTCGACGTCTAACTCAATAGTTATTTATTAATTATGATTTTTGTGCAATGCTATATTTTATCCTTTAAATTTTTAAATGAATCAATATAAATCTCTGGGCCAACTATAAAGTTAATAGAGGGTGGGAGGTTCCCACCACCACTTGTTAAATTAAACTGGTCCAAAACAAAAATGTGCGTTTCGTGAAGTGTGATGGCAAAACCCCTTATTGCGTCAATGTAATTTCTAATGCGGTGTTGGAATAAGTGGTGTAAATTAAATACAGCTTATCTTAAGGGACCTGGAACTTTAGTCTTTAGAATCTTATATTTAAAAATGTGTTTACATCAGAAGTCAATAATGTTTCTTATTCGGGTAGCATGGATCGCATGTTATATCCATGTTGGGTATTGTCTAGCTACATGGAAATGTGCAGCTAGCGAACGAAAACTGATTAACCGCATATTCGGGTCATGTCATAATTAACTTCTGAAAATCAATAACGCTAATTTATTTAATATCAAATGGATAATTTACAACCTCAATTCTGAAAAAAGATGTAATGCAACGATGATTCAAATAAATGAGTATTCTGATTAACAATTTACTGCGGATATGAAGTGCCAGTGGGCCCAGCATGTACAGCTTTTTAGTGAAAATCTAAACTTGTATCCAGCTGGCTGTATTGGAATAATAGTTACAAGCTGTAATTACATATTTCTCGTAAAATGCAACCCCTAACAATCATAATAACATGAAGATGTGTCCCTTGCATAAATTTAGGTCTTCAAGACAATAAGATATGGTACACAGTATATGTACTGTGGTGTGTTTAAATAAGTACAATGTATGCCTATTAATGGCATTGAGGAAGAGAGTATGTTATTTCCTAACGAGAAAGTGTAGTGCAAGAGTCTCATTATAAAAGCCGTGCGAAATTAATGATTTTGTTTTAATATCTTTAGAACGCTACAGAAAATTAAAAAAGTGATAATTGTCCGAATTGTGGATTCGTAAGGGTTCTAAAGCTTGATTCAAAAAGTTTTAAAATATGTTTGTATCATGAGATAATTACGTTATTAATTGTAATTATTTTATTTTATTGCAATAACAACCGTATTGATTAAATTTGTACCATTTTAAATCTAGAGTTTACTTCTTACGAAACCACAATTAGGGTTTTTAACATTTTTTTAATATTGAATACATTCTGAAGATAGAAGAACTTGATTTCGCGTGGTTTCTATAGTTAGACTTGCTTTGCTGTTAAACCATGTATATATCTATTACATTATTGCGAATCTTGCAACTAGGCACCATTTTCATAGGAGCGCTGGCACGTTGTAATAACTGGTGATTTGAAGGTAACACACAACTACTCAGTAAAAGGCATCATGTGCAAATACTCTTATGTAAAATTAAAAGGAAGCACCACCTCATAAATATGATCTTGCCCTCATCCCATTAAGGATCGTTGTTTGATACTTGGATGCACATGCAGTAAATGTAAGTTTAGTTGTAAATAATAGTAAACCGTAGAGAAAACCTTGTTTACATTAAAAAAGTCGATGTAAAGGCTCCGCTTCTACACCTTTCATGTAACTGACACCGAAAGTAAATCTTAAATAGAGTGAATCTTAGGCAAAAATTGTTCAATTTGTATTGACTCACTCTGTACGTTGGCAGAAACATAAGAATATATTTTACTTTGTTACCTTGTTACATTAACAGTTGTTGATTTGACTCGTCCCCAGGGTGACTGCCAATCGTATGAGTCAACAAAATGGTGTTTTTCAATTTACCCTTTCCACCCATTATAACCCCTTTAAATACGTTAGTTTCCTTTTTCTTTCTTCCAATCAATCGTCTCTGACGTCATATCACCCGGTTAACGAATACGCCGCTAATTATCAAACAATACAAATAATAAAATTAATTTACACGAGTGAATAATTAAAACAACTATGTATTGATGTTCATTTTGTTAAAATAAATTGGAATTCCGATATTTTTTAGGAAATATTAAATTTACATTAAATTTTGGCGGCGATAACTAAGGTTTCTCTATACAGTTTTTAAATTTTTAAAATACTTTAAAATAAATCATTGCAATGCAACTTGTAAAACATCAAGTTTGTTTTATATTTCCACTCGCGCATATACACGGTCACTCACGCACACACGTACACGCACACACGTACACGCACACACGCACACACAAACACGCGCACTCTTTTAGTGTCTGAGATCTACGGCGGGTCAATGGAAATGACAGTATCTGTGGATGTTGTCTAGAGGCTATAAATCCCTACAAAATATATAAATCCCTATTCCCAAAGAGCTTGGTCTCTCAGGAGCTGTCTTGCTTGTGCAAAGAATCTTCCTTTCATCCGAGAGTAAAGTAGTAAGGGAAGTCCCGGTCGATCATGCTGCGGGCCCGACGAGCTGAGGGCTTTGTTTCTATTGCTTTTTGATCAGGTGTTTCTTGAGGGCATTTTTACCTCGATGTTCAACACAACATTGATATTTTTAGTCGAATCTTATTCACAGTTCACAGGATGGCTGATACTGTGTTGATATTGTTATGTGCGTATAGGATAATTAATATTCAATGTAGTGTTTCTTCAAATTTTGTTTTCTAGAAACTGACACTGCTTTAAGGATAGAAAACACTTCTATTTTTAACATACAGTTTGCAGTGATACCATAGGCCACTTTGGTTTCATCTGATCGATCTCTTATTTCGTTTAATTTATTAACAATCATTATTTTGACTCTTTTACTCATCAGACATTTCTAACATCAGTAGGTAATGCATGTATACACGAGATCTAATTAAGTGAAACCAATTTACAAACATGCATATAATTATTCATTCTTAACTTTGTTTAATTAATTTTGGGTCAATATATTTCGACGCCTTGAATATAAAAATAAACCGCAATAATAGCATTTTTATGTGTCTTATTTCTAATTATCTTTTTGTTACAGAAGTTTGGAAAGTTTGAAAGTCAAAATACATAAATTGTATGACTTGAAAAAATACAAAAACAAATATATATCCGCAATCGCGTATTAACAAAAAAGAAGGTTCAGCTAGGGTAGTTTTATCTGTGAGTATTTAACGGGTAAATAAACTGTAACTCCCACTGAATAGTTGAAGGCATGAAAGGTTGTCATAGAAATACTCTACAAAACTGGTTATTGTATAACCGACGGGTTTTCCAGTTTCATCATTGAGTAAGTGAGTAAGTGCAATGTAACATTTTGCAAAATCTTTATCGCAAGAGCTGGGAATTACCTTCATTGAGATAGAAGCATCGGTCACCATTAAGTCCTGTTCGACAAGACTTTAATTAATAGAGGACATATTATTTAAGCGCCTACTAATCAACTTGTGTTTGTAAACTTCCCTTTCTCTCAAATTCCACTTAGTTCACCTCTCTAGCGTCCTCGGTGGGTCGACAAGGTATTTAATGACGCCAAAATGCCAGCCCGGGTTGTTTCAGAATGGCTAGGCCGAACCATTAAAACGGAATGCCCGTATATTGTTGATTAAGAGAAACCGGGAGCAAATTAACTGTGACTTAACTCGATTAGACGGCATATTCATCTGGCGGGGTCTGACCCCACCTAACATGGTGCTAATGAGGGCCCCTCTTCTGTGCGCACGGGTATTTCATATCGCCGAGCCGCCTAGCCTCGGCCGGGCTGCATGTTTTTATGCGTTATCCACCGGCATTACTGTATTCATGGACTGAGGGCTTGGGATGATTAACCAGGGAGATGGGCTCTGCACAAGACTTCACCCGAGGAAACTTTAAAAACTTGGGAAATGTTTTAGGTGGAGATAATTTTCTTTAGTAACAAAATATATCAAAACTTTTTGTATGGGGTAATACACAAAATTACCTGGTTGCTACGACGATGTTGCAGAGCAAAGTACATTTTATGGGGACTGAATAAACAGAAGGGCGAAGCTAGAACACAGCGAGATGATAGTTTTATCTCAAACCATCTTGTACGCGATCCGTTTGTATATTGTATACATGCCGTGTACACTGTTTCTCTGTCTTCTATAATAATTGTCGAGAAACAGACACGTTAAAAAAGAGTTTGGATTTCACAGGGAAACCAATTTATACTTTGAAACAGATAAAATTATTTTTTTAGTTCGCTCAACAGTGTTTCAAAATGTAGTCGAAAATATAGATATTATATCTTTCACCAACATGGTATCTAAGAATAAATATCCAAGTATGACATATATACAATAATAATTTTATCTTTGTTATATTCAACAATAATGTATTAAACAATTGTGAATTAGTGACTTTAAGGAACAATAATTTGTATAATAATGAATGGTTTGATGTAATTATAGACACATCAAAACTAACATCTGTGAAACAATGAGGTGTTACATTTTACCTTTCATTTCTCGTTCATTTCTCCTGTGCTATTTAACATTTTGTATACAGTATATCCTTCAATTGTAACTTAAGAGAGGCAAGGATGTGTTAAGATGGAAATTGCAGCAGTATGAAACTGGGCCACGTTACTTAACCTCAGCTGGCTGAGTGAATTATAGGTAATGCCATGGTTCTTGCTATAAGTGATAATGACTAAAGCTCAAATGAACTTTGATACTTAAACTTAACGTTTTAAACAACCGGTATCATATAACTATCTCATCCTAATATTATGTCGTCTAAATTAGATATAAAACACAATCTTACATGAGATTAACACAAAGAAAAAACTAAAGTTTGTGTAACACAGCAAATTGTGTTGTTAAGTACCCAGAGATGTTATTTGTGTATACAAATCTTCTGTGATTACTAATTAGTGCTAAACGAGTTGTTCCACAGAAACGTAAATATTTCTTCAAGCGGCTTGTGTGTCTATCTGTCAGTCTGGCTATCTTGTACTCCTTCCCACTCTCATCTTCCTTCTCTCTCCGTCTCAAGACGTTTTGATTCATTATCGCAGTACTTGTTATTATTATTATTACAGAGGATGTTTGCTCCCAACTTTGTTAATTTCGATCGAAGATTTAAGATGTTCCCGAGCAGTCCGTAAACTTTTAATTAAGTAGAAAAAAGTTTCTCAGGTCTCATGGTTTCAACCGCGTATCACCAGCTCCTCTTTCATGTCTACATTTAAATTTTGCGATATTTTTATTAAATTTATACGATGAATCATAAATTATGCATTGTTAATCAGGATCCCAAAACGCCACCAAACACGTACGTAAAAAAGAACCCTTCCGAAATTAAATTTCTGCGACGTAAAATCTCTGAAACAATTTCGCCTTTGAATAAAAAAGGAATGCCAACTTTGATTAAACAAACATTAAAAATGTAAGGTGATTAAACGAAAATTGTTTACCACTCTTTCCTTCGCATTGTCAAAAAATAGAACGTTTTAATTAAGTCTTGTACCACGAAAATAGTTCGTTTGAATTTCAAGTCGGGAGAGTTTACCTTAATGGTGGACTGCAGGGTTGAGCCTATGCATGCTTCTGCTCTGCTAGATTAATTAATCGTGAAATATAACGACCGAGGGGAGAGGGGTGCAGAACCCTGCTGCTAATTAAAGAAACTGCTATGAGAATCGTGAGAGCAGTGTGCTTGTTCTATTCGGCAAGGGGGGAGGGGGAGGAAAATACCCCTTTTCTAACCTTTAACGGAATCTATTAATACTAACTCTTTATCACATTCAATATTATGTATGCATGCACACACGTGCATGTTAAAAATATCAGGTTAAAATAACAATTGAAAAAAGGGTGTTTACTGTTTAATGAAATAATATAGCAGAGGTTGAAGGTGGGTCCAGGGAGAGTTTAGACTGGATGGATTGGACTGAAAGGATCGTTTCAAGTGTTATAAACAGGACAGTATCGTTCGTTTAGAGTATGAGTAGCTTGCAGACTGTGTCAAGATGCTGGCGAGATATAGTTGTAAGGTCGAGCTAGCGATCTCACGTACATATTGTGTATCATTCATTTATATTTTTTTCATTAATGTATTATTATTTTATTGTTACACAACTGTTGGGTTCGAACTCGGTATCAAAGATTTGTGTCGATTATTGTCAGCGTAAACAATAAAGCGTACATAATACTTTACTGAATTTTTTACTCTAAAATGTATTATACCGCATTTAACTCGACCCAAGAAACACTATGTTGATCTTATTCTGGCCATATGTGTGTTCGCATAAAAAGTAATATTGCGAATGTTGTTGGTCTTTATCGTTAACGTTTGCTAGAAACGACAGTATACGATGGTTTCTACACACAATTTCATAAAACAAAATAAAACAAAAATTTAAATTTTAGTGTAGCTACCATATTTCCAGCCAAATATTTACATACAGAAATATTCTCGCTGGTATAGGTTTAGTCCACTGCTACGTCCTGGGCCAATAAAAACACAGAAACGTGTCCAACCTTTATGTCTCTGCAACTATGGTATTTGCATCCACTTAGTTTCCACTCTTTCACCGGGAATCTCAGTGGTTTCTTTGAATTTAACTTTATTTCTTATTCGAGACGCAAGGTTGGAGCTTGTAGGGAAGGAAACGGCCGGAGAATCTATGGATATGGGAAACGGCTATCCGAGTAGCAAACGAATATGTTATTTTAGATAGAAAAGTTGTCGTGTGTTATGAATAGAAATTAGGGTCGTTGCTTGAGTTCAATTGTTTGGAATGCGAGTTGTAAAGATGAGTAAGATTTGCGTAAGTTGCCTTAACAACGTCCCCGTACATTAGCTTAGTATTTGGATGGTATGTAGAAATAATATTGTAAGAATGGAATATTTTAACTATCCACTATTCGCAAATAATAAGATTTTAAGTGTGATTTTAAACACTAAACAACTTTATAACAGACAGTTTGGTTTACATGTCTGTCATTATAAAAGTACGAAATGGAATGTTACAGGTAAACGAGGGTTGGCAGGTTAGTGGCTGATGAATTCTGCCGCTCAATCTGCTAGTAAATGCACGTGTTTTGATTCTAAGTGGTTACTGATTTTTTTCTTCTTTATTTAATTAAATATGTATAGGACTGCACTGTTTGTTAAAAATTTCGATGAACATCCGTGATCTTTATCATTTATCGTTTTAATGAAGATCACAGATTATCTAAACTATGAACAATGTATAATGTCCTACAATTTAAAATAAATATACTTATCTGTTCTATTTGTTTCATTCTTTCAATATTTTAAAATCCTACAACATAAAATGATAATGATTATTAAGAGGTGTTCAGAGTGAGCATTATTTTCGTATTTTGCAAAATAGGACCAGAGGGAGCAGTATATCAAAGCGTTTAGCCACCAGTGTTAACCATGATATTTAGATTTGTTGTGTAGCATTTGATACAACGACACAAGTCGAGACGTGGTTGATAAACTAATACTAAAAAAAAAAACTCCACCAATGTAGCCGGGTTCGAATCTGGAACAGTTAACAATCATGGTTTATTAGAACAACGTCGTTCACAAGCTAAGTATTCGTGTGAGAATGAAATGAACAGTCAACTTATCGAGCTGATATCAACATATTCTGGTCCCGTGTATATCGCCAACACATGCTATATATACTATATAGGTTATATAAACACCAGATCACAATTCGGTTACACGTTATTACTGCAAACACTTTACATGTTACACCTGCTTTCTACTAGAAACCATTTTGTTTTAACAATGTAAATATTATATTTGATTCTATTCTATCATGTCTTAGTGTTAAAAAGTTCGAGCTCTACTTTTCCCCAGGTATTTCTTTTCAAACTCTGTACATTTTTGTAAAAAAATCTACTAGTAAAGTAGTGTTTGTTAAAAACAAAATACAAAATATACATACAGTAGTTGCACAGGCATAGAGGTACTTTCATTGAATCCTATCTGCGTCGTTTAATAACATTGCAGCATGAAACCACCTAATATACTCTAACAATGTTTTTCTTAACACAAAGAAACTTTACGTCTCTTAGTTTGTGGCGTAGCACATTTTTAATAAGGTGGTTTTTACTCCATCCTACACAGTCTCTTTCTTTTCATTACGAATCACCCCAACGAACGAACAAACCAACGACTTGTTCGTAGCTCCTCTCGTTCGAGCCTGAGAAGGTGAAGCAGATATTGAGGTAGACTCGCTAATTCGCCGTAGTACTAAGACCAAAAGACTGTTATCGTGTACATACCTTCAAGATTTTCTTTTTTTAAGACAAGTAATTAGTTTTAAGTTTGTGCTAAGTTTACACGCAACCCTCTCTGACAGTTCATATATTTCTTTGTCTTGTTGGAGACAATGGCTGGTTCTGTTAGCTCCATTGTGCAACTGTGAGGTGATAAGATTCTCTTCTTCCTTGGTGTCAGTTACTTTAATCTCGACGTCTCAAGAACTTACCTTTATTCAAGTATCTCAACCGAGATAATACATGTTACCAGCTGCGAATACGGCCCGGCAGTGAAGGTGATACCGTTACAGTGTGTTTCAAAGTGGGGTTTACCCTCCTACGTAGACACTCACGAACACAGACACAATAGACAAATACGATCGTTTATTTCACCTGTACGATATCAATGATTTTCAACCACCAGAAAGGATCTATAAGTCTATATTTATTTACAATACTGACAATGTTAATACTGGTACCAACTTACGTTGTTTGGTAAGTACTGTGCATTGTGGGAAACACATCTATTATTTTATAACAGCACAGGGATTATTTTAAGTTAGTTTAGGTTACAAAATAATATCGCTACTGTTTACAATATTCTTTGAATATCATCTGTAGTACTGACGAAACAATGTTGGTGCGATTATTCACGTTTCCAATGATGAATCATAATTGGAAAACAGTAATAGTTGGATGTATCCCACCAACATACTGCCCACACAGCACACCTTTGTCCCATGGACGTCCCTGCGCCGTCGCGCCGGGACATCGGGACGTCCTACGGACGTTCCGATTTTTCCATCTCAAGTTCCTGCCCGATCCTTAGTTCACCAAATAGTGGATCCGACGGACGTCCCGTGCAGGTCCCGTAGGACGTACTCTAGTAGTCCAAAGGACGTCCTCTTTACGTCCCGCCGGAGCATTATTAAATCCTATGCATGTCCTGGTTTGTCCATTTCATAGCCCTACCAGGTCCATAATAGTAGATCCGACGGACGTCCCGTGCAAGTCCCGTAGGACGTACTCTAGTAATCCAAAGGACGTCCGTTTCACGTCCCGCCGGGGCATTGTCCTATCAACGTCCTGCTTTGTCCATTTCAAGTTCCTGCCCGGTCCTTAGTTCACCAAATAGTGGATCCGACGGACGTCCCATGCAGGTCCCGTAGGACGTACTCTAGTAATCCAAAGGACGTCCAGTTTAAGTCCCGCCGGGGCATTGTCCTATCGACGTCCTGCTTTGTCCATTTCAAGTTCCTGCCCGGTCCTTAGTTCACCAAATAGTGGATCCGACGGACGTCCCGTGTAAGTCCCGTAGGATGTACTCTAGTAGTCCAAAGGACGTCCGTTTCACGTCCCGCCGGGGCATTGTCCTATCGACGTCCTGATTTTTCCATTTCAAGTTCCTGCCCGGTCCTTAGTTCACCAAATAGTGGATCCGACGGACGTCCCATGCAGGTCCCGTAGGACGTACTCTAGTAATCCAAAGGACGTCCGTTTAACGTCCCGCCAGGGTATGGTCCTATCGACGTCCTGGTTTGTCCATTTCAAGTTCCTGCCTGGTCCTTAGTTCACCAAATAGTGGATCCGACGGACGTCCCGTGCAAGTCCCGTAGGATGTACTCTAGTAGTCCAAAGGATGTCCGTTTCACGTCCCGCCGGGGCATTGTCCTATCGACGTCCTGATTTTTCCATTTCAAGTTCCTGCCTGGTCCTTAGTTCACCAAATAGTGGATCCGACGGACGTCCCGTTCAGGTCCCGTAGGACGTACTCTAGTAATCCAAAGGACGTCCGGTTTACGTCCCGCCGGGGCATTGTTCTATCGACGTCCATTGATATGTCAATTTTATGTCCCTACTACGTCATTAGTTCAGTGAATATGGATCCGATGGACGTCCCGTGCAGGTCCCGTATAAGACGTACTCTAGTAGTCTAAAGGACGTCCACCTTACGTCCCACATGGACATTGTCCTATGGAAGTCCGGATATGTCAATTTTGTCCCTACCAGGTCATTAGTTCAGTGAATATGGATCCGACGGACGTCCCGTGCAGGTCCCGTATGACGTATGATAGTAGTCGTATCCTTTATACCACGGTGGTTTTCCGATGCCTTTGATTACTTACTTACTTAGCCCTTACTACCAAAGAAAAGTTAGTATGTGGGAGAGTAGGAAACGAAAACATGTAACAAAAGTGAAGTTATGCCTCAATCTTTAGAAAAAGTGGACTGGTAAAAAAAGGTAAAACATATTGAGCATGAAAATATTGTACATCTGGGCATGTTAAATTCTCTATAACATGCCCAGCTGGCCATGTGCTATAATTATTATACAATTTTATAGCCCTGTAGTGGAAAAGGACGTCTCGCATGGATTGTAGTACGTTCAAAAGGATATTCTGGTTGCATTCCGTTACACGACCGGGTTCGACCGGAGTTTTCACGTTTGGTCGCGATGTGATGCTCGGCTGGGAGTGGCAATCCTTTAGTGCAACGAAATACTGAGGCCATAATAGAAGGCAGTGCTTTTAAAATGGTGGAGCCTTGGGTATTTCCTGTCAATGATAATTTGATACATTATTTACATTTGTGCGCCTCTGTGAGTCGTTAGTGTAGTTATGTATCAATCTTTCATTTGGAATTACTTCACTACACTTGAGTATCCTAAAGTTACCCAAAGAACATTCTACAGCATGTTCACTTTTATCAGCAATAACCAGCCCAAGCCGTTGGGCTTTTGAGTCGCGACCGATGATGACCGGGAAAGCAACGAAACGCTACGAGCCGGGCTTATTGGTCGACCAAAGATGCTTACGGAATACTACGGTAGGGCTGGTCGAGCCCGGCCGACCTCACGGAATGCAAACTCAATGAATTGAATAATATTTGAATTCAAACAAATTAATTCAAATTAATAAATTTAAATTCAGTATCCTTTGAATGTCCTCTCCGGTTGAAGGTGGGTTGTTATTTTTAAACGATTCAACGTTATGGAGAATTCACTACAAAATGTTTTATTAAATCATGGTAAAGATATCATAATAGTAATTTCTGTGACATACAGAAAAGTAATAAAGTAATTTGCACTCGCGAAGAAAACAACAGTTTGTCCATATACAGCGTATTATTACAAATGAAAATGTAGACTTAAAACATTCTATCAACATGAAACTAGAAGAATTACAATCATCGTATATCTTTTTCAATTACATCCATTTTTCATTCATGGTGTACATAAAAAATAGCTGGGCGACAGTATTTGGTAATCAACTGTAAAAGTGTTATGCTGATTATAGGTTTTCTTTTCAGAGAAATGAATGTTTTACGAATTATGTTAAGTTTATTTATTCTGATTGCAGCGGAATGAAGCACTGTAGGCTATAGTTAGATCGTAATCTATGACATTTGATTAATGTTCATGTTTTTTTAATTGCAAAACGTCGCATTCAATTTCGACGAAAAATTACGATTGCAAATATTAAAATAATTACTCAACCTTAAAAACATTCAATGGCAGATCGTGGTGACGATTTTTTTAAGTATCTACCCCAGTACTCGCGTGACGAATTTTACTAAAAATATCCAGCCTACCTTTAAGTTAATTCGTCAATGACAGAATTTAAACAACAACAACAACAACAACAACAACAACAACAACAGCAATAATAATAATAATAATAATAATAATAATAATAATAATGATAATAATAATAAAAATAATAATAATAATAATAATAATTATAATAATAATAACTAATAATAATAATAATAGCTAATAATGATAATAATAATAATAATAATTTATACTAAGAAGAAAAATAAGATTAGGAATATTATTATTGTAACATCTGCATTCACAGAGTGTTAGTGTAAGTTCAGCAAAACCGAGTATGTTCGTAGTGAACAGACTATCTAGACAATAGACATATTGTTCCGCATGTACTTTAATAATAATAAAATAATAATATCATTCATTTATATTGCACTCATTAGTCATTGTGTTACACTTCGGATGAACATGCGCTGCGATTGCGATAGTTTGAGACTCTCATTTGAAGGGATAAAGAGATAATAAACACTTTGTCAATGACAAGTCACCACTTCACACTTGTCATAAACAAAACACTCGACATATTTCACTCCGACCAGACGGAACTAAATCGTATGCTTAGACCGAACTGCATTATCAACATCACGTCTTATAGCCAGTGCGTTTGTTTGTTACATGATCACGTTTTACAACCTGGGAGAATTTGTAATTGAAATGAGGATTTTACTTTTAGTAGGCCTTATTAACATTGTTGTATGCATTGGTGTATTGGTAATGGACAGTCGCTCCAGTACGTGTTGAGCCATGTGCAGCTGTACGTGAACTCGAAGAAGACGTCGATCGGACCAATAGCAGCATCTGCAAAGATAAGAGAACAATATCGCAAAACCATAAATCTCACTCTTAAAATAAAAAGTGAATGTTATGTATGCCTATGCTATAGGCCTACGAATGTATAGGACTGTGCGAAAAAAGTTAATAAAATGAGAATGCAATAATGAATTAAAAACATTCAGAAAAACAAAACGATTACTTATGCCACTATTTGAATCATTAGTGTAACATGTAACATCACATACATAAATAGAAAATAGTAGGCTATAACAGCTGTAAAATATTAATTTTAGCCAAATTGACCCGATTAAAAACTGCGATTCTATTTCACGACCGTAGTCTCACATTTGGCGTGTTTATAAAAGGAACTGACGTACAATTCCTATCCAAAGATAAAACATTCGATCATTAGACATTATGGTTCTGTGTCGCTGGACAGTCGTTGTTGTTGTCGATTTTGAATTTGCAATATTATTTATTTAAACATATAGGCCTAAAACAGGTATTAAAAATGATAAATGTTATAACAATAATAAATATTAAATATAGTCTAGGTAAGGTATACTCTTTTATGTATATTTGTTTCGTCAATTTGCGTTTGTAGTAATAATTGTATCTTTCGACTTTAGTGTGTCAGTGGTTATATGCGATTCTGTTTCGTCATATTTTGAGTGATAGTGAAATTAATAATTTTCGTGCAGTGTTACATTAAATATACCAAAACTTTGCAATTTATTCCTATGAACACAGTTGGAAACGAAAAATCCTAATGCATACGTAAGCTGAGCAGGCCCTAAACCATCGTTCATCCGATTTCAACCCAAAAAGGGAAGTTTATTTTTAAAATCCTCTGTCAGGTAAGGCAAATTGCAAAGGCGCATATCTTATATAAATATACAAAAATATGTAGGCTTACAAGTTATCCAAATAAAGAGGAAGGGGAAGATTTATCTTAATTTAGACAGTTAACATGTGGGCCTACCTCCTGCTGTTTAGCTGCCCCTGATTGCAACAGGTATAACATAGGCTACAGATTATGGCTAAATTGCATTGCTGGTTTACAAATGTAATAGGGGAAATGGCCCCTCGCGATCCTCCTGTACATAAAATACTAAAAAATTACTGTATGAGATTGTGTTCTAATATAAAAATGGCTTGTGTTTTGCAGCTCCCGAAAAAATACAGGTAGGCGGGCAGGACTTGTGTAGGCCAAATTTTTTATCTACGGTATTCATTTTGTTAATGTCACGCTCAATAGGGCTATAATATAACATGGCGTCGGCACTTCTAGTCGCATTGTGCATGCAAATTTTATTTTTGACATGAAAAACTGTACCCAGAATTAGAAAAATGTTACATTTGCTAAGTTTCAAGAGGCAGGCCTACATAAATATTTTGGGTACCGGTGTGGCTTGGTGATGGGGGTGTTTGTTCAACATTTACTAGATTGTCATTAATTGTATATAGCCTACGAGTAAATACTTGTGTAATGGCAGTACAGCGTTAAAATACATGAATAGCAGTCAGTGGTAAACAGAATCAGATAAGTATTAATGATACATCTTCACTATCACAGCGTTTTACTATCGCATGCAGCTTACCTTAGTAAGCACAGATAAAACGACATCACTTTTGGTCTTATAGCGAACTAGATGCGCATTGAAACAAATACGAAAACTGAGATCCCACAGCAGGCGCGTAACAACGGATCCTTTGTACTCCCACACAGCTGCACACACAACACACAGTTGATACTAGGAGCTGCGATGAATGAGGATTGAGGGTTATGCAGGCCTACACTCACATGCACATACGGATAAGCTACCATTCTGTAGGTGGTACTAATATTACATTACATTTTAATATTGTACTTACATTATGTTGCTGGTGTGGCGTGTGCTGTTGGATAGCCTGTACGTCGTGGGAAGACATGCCTCATGTTGTATCTTGACGATTCACACTTTCACAATCACTTACACAATAGGCCTACACTGGAACCGAGTGGTACATCTCATTACATGTTCGGATTACGCGGAAGACACGTTAGGCTGAAGACTATAGCCAAAATTACATACGCCAACCACATTATTATTGCTCGAATCCTAACGAACACACAAAATATGATGGAAGTACAGGTTAAAAACGACACACGTTATCAAAACGTTGATTGAAGCTTCTCGCTTAGAGTTCAATTGTAATTATATAACTGTTCGACACTAATGACACCGATGAGTGCAAGGAGTCTCTAATATATCTTGCCTGCACAAGTGTATCGCGGTATTAATTGGTTTTGTTGATAAACTTCTTACAGACGCGCACTCGGCACTTGTTTTTAAACACTCCAACTGTCTTTCGCATGTCCCAGCTCGCGAGTCTCGATGCAGGCGGCTGGCGCGTAGTGCGCTGATTGGCTGAATGTCCGTGCAAGATAGCCAACACAGTGAGAACTGCCAACTTCTGAGAGCTCACGGCGCAATATTTAAATACATTCCTTAGGGGAAATCACATACAAAATGTAAATAAGAGATGCATTTCTTTTAAATATTTTTGTTTGGTCAAAGTGAGTCCTTCCTCGTGGTGAGCGGTGCCTGCAAAGAGGGCTCTCGTACAAATCGTTAAGCATATACCTTCGCTCATTTTCAAATTTCTTTCTCTTTTCTTATTCTCACTCATGGTTTGTGACTAAAAGTCCACCACATGTACACAAAACGCTTCTCTATTTGAATGAGGAAAAAGTTGGAAAAACTTTCAGTCCAGACTCCAGATGTCCTCATTCCACAACAGTTTTAGGTGGTTGTAGCCGGTTGTAAAGCTGCGCCTCCTATTCCGTAACCCGGATTAGCAGCGGACGGTATCGAGCCAGCGAACTCCCGAAGGTACACTTGGTACACTTTTCTGTCCATACAAAAAATATTCGGGTAGATCTGGTTTTTGAGCATACTTACTCAAGATGAGCTGGGTTCTTCAACGTTGGTGACTGATTTTCGCATTATTTCATGGAATACGTCCCATTCTCAATGACGTACGGACGTCCCCGTCACATCCCGTATTTCGTCAGAGAACGTCCCATTCGCATTTACCTACGGACGTCCCCAGGATATCTTGCATTTTTTAATGGAGCACGTCCCATTCGCAATGACGTACGGACGTCCCTGTCAGATCCCGTATTTCATTCTGGAGGACGTCCCATTCGCAATGACGTACGGACGTCCCTGTCAGTTCCCGTATATTTGAATGGCGGATGTCCCATTCGCAAAGACGTACGGACGTCTCTGTTTGAACCCGTATTTCTGCATGGATGATGTCCCATTCGGGATGACGCACGGACGTCCCTGTCACATCCCGTATTTCTTAAAAAAGGACGACCCATTCGGAATGACGTACGGACGTCCTTGTCAGATCCCGTATTTCTTAAAAAAGGATGTCCCATTCGGAATGACGTACGGACGTCCCTGTCAGATCCCGTATTTCTTAAAAAAGGACGTCCCATTCGCAAAGACGTACGGACGTCCCTGTTTGATCCCGTATTTCGCAATGGATGATGTCCCATTCGCAATGACGTACGGACGTCCCTGTCACATCCCGTATTTTTTAATAAAGGACGTCCCATTCGGGATGACGTATGGACGTCCCTGTCAGATCCCGTATTTCTTAAAAAAAAGACGTCCCATTCGGAATGACGTACGGACGTCCCTGTCAGATCCCGCATTTCTTCCTAGAGGACGTCCCATTCGCAAGACGTACGGACGTCCCTGTCAGATCCCGTATTTCTTCCTGGAGGACGTCCCATTCGCAATGACGTACGGACGTCCCTGTAAGATCCCGTATTTCTTCCTGGAGGACGTCCCATTCGCAATGACGTAAGGACGTCCCTGTCAGTTCCCGTATATTTGAATGGTGGACGTCCCATTCGCAAAGACGTACGGACGTCCCTGTTTGATCCCGTATTTCTCAATGGATGATGTCCCATTCGCAATGACGTACGGACGTCCCTGTCACATCCCGTATTTTTTAATAAAGGACGTCCCATTCGCAATAACGTACGGACGTCCCTGTCTGATCCCGTATATTTCAATGGTGGACGTCCTATACGCAATGTCCCACAAACGTCCATGTCACAGCCGATATATTTCGTTTAGAACGTACTTCTTACATTGTCCTACGGACGTCCATTGGACTTTCTGAAAATGTTGCAACATCCAGTGGAGTGAAATAGGACGTCCCGTACAGGACGTCCATTACGGGACTACCTGTGGACATCCATTCCTTATGGTGTGCTGTGTGGGTGTGCAATTGACGTGTTTGGCTATGATGTTTCTGCTTCCAGTAAAGCTCTACATAATACAGCAAAGTTTGCATAGATGTGGTAGAAGTGGAGGGATTCACTAGCTACCGGTTTTATAACGTACACATTTTCATGTGATTGTTTTAATTTAAAAAATCGAAATGATTAATTATTTTGCAGAAACAAATTTAAACCATTGTATGGCATTCGTTTTGAAAATCTGAACAAATTGTATGTATGTATATTTAGAGATGACCAAGCCAAATAATGAATAAAAACACTGACTTCTAGTTTGCTGTTCTCGTTTTAGATTTCTTGTAAAAGAACGGTGATGTAATGCTAGATTGGTACATTTACCGATGCATTTTCACAGTTTGTAGTGACACCACGAAATTATCGTTTACTCATAAGAAATTATATTTCTGCGCACGTACACGTCAAGTATACCCTACATTAATCACACTCTGATGTGTACCTATCTATGATTTAATGAAGGGCCTACAGAAGGTATGTTCGGTCGAGAAACGCGCCTTCAATAATTAAATCACGATGTCTAAAATATATGCTTTAAATTTGGCCTCACCGATACTATGTTACACTATCGATATTTCTGGTGGTCGCTCCTTATTGGACTTCATAAAGTGTCGTAGGAATGAGGATAGTTAGAACATCTATTGTGTTATTGATCCAACACCAGTGTATCTTAATACGATGCCTAGATGAGGCTTGCACGTAACAATCTACGCACAATCCGGGCGTGAGTCAGCGGTAGTAGCGTGACCTGGTGGCCACTATCGGCCACGTTTTTATGTAAATAAGTAAGTCGCTTTTGTCAGATTTATGAGGAAGGATATGCAATTTTTCCAGTAGACCTTTTTTAGCCTCGTTGCTGCTGTGTTCGTACACACGTTTTAACGAAGCCGCATAAGACTCGATGGTATAACACCAATCTTTACTTCATAGGGAGAGGAGGAAGTGAAAGTTTACTTCCAGTTCATTTTATAACCGATTGGAAGGTTCAGAATAAAGTGTCATTTCTCCACTGCTCTGATCAAGTGCTTGTCTCTATGTCATTGCTTTTAGGTGCTTTCAAATTGTCAAAGACTAATCCAAAATAAGTTATTTCAGAGAACTCAATGTTCTTTCTTTGTTAATCAGGGCGTGTTAATCAGGATTATGAATGTAATATATGTGACGAAATCAGTTGTATGTATACAATGTATGAATGAATAAAATGAAATAAAATGAAAAAATGAAAATTTCTTATGAATGTTTCTTTGTTCTAGTATATATTTCCGTTTTGAAAGGTTCTAATTAATGTGTTGTTGTAATACACTTGCTAATTAAGTAAGGACATGTGAAAAACGGAAATATTTATGGTAACAAAGAATCGTTTATAAGAAAGAGCACTATCAAGTCCCTAGGGATGACATATTTTTATTTTCCTTCTTGATCACTTTAAAGCATTTAAAAATAATTTTAGGACATAAATCGAGGGTGCTACAGGGTAGGAAAACATACAGTCTTAAGTGAGTCTTTCACGTAGTAAACTATCTTATACATAAAACATTTTTTCTCACTTATGTACCAAGTGAATACAAGTAAAGAGTTTATTTCTTCGGTTTCACCAACATGTATAAACAATAAATAAATTCTAATAACAGTCAGAAAGCAGTTTTATTCTGAATGGTAGTTAGGTGAGATCAACCCTCGCAAGTCATCGGTCAGGAAGTCCTGGTAATGGGATGTACGTACTAATGTCTAACTTATGTCTATATAGTACTAAGTACTAATGTCTTGCTTTGCATCTACCACAGTACTTGATTCTATTGCTCTTTATGAATATGTCTTAAGGCAATTATCGTTTACGAATCAACAATGACGATTGGGACTTTAATTGTTTATGTTGCGCTATTATCAAGTCAATACGTGCGTAATTCTATTACATTTAACGAATTTCCGTGACATAAGCAAACTGTGATGAGAGATTGTTATGAAGCTAAACACTAATTAATATCGATTAGTTTCCTTGGTGTTCTAGGTCTGATTACTAAAGCCAAGTCTAGATGACGTCTAGATTCGATGTGGAATGCCATTGTCTTATCTACTGGTTGGACAATGGCAATTTATAAACATTGTATCGAATACCCCCCCACCCCCCCCCCCCCCCCCCCCCCCACCCACCCACAAAGAAAACAATTGTGTATTTTAGAAAGGGCGTAAGTAACATTTTGAAAACAAAAATGATTTTTTGTCATATCTATAAAATATATACCCTCGCTTTGGACCATAAAGAACGTAATTGTCCTGCTGTTTCTAATGGTACAAATTTGACAAGTTCCAGTTTATTGAAGAAAAGGCACAAGTCTGGAACAAATTTATGCTTTGATCTGCAAACTATAATCAGTGGACTTATGCCCTTTCTGAAATAGACGATTCTTACTAAAATAGCCGTTGAAAGAATATATTTGTGATCGTGTTCTCACAATAATAAAGAGTTTGTTTAACAAACATCACAATAAATGTTATATTTTTTGTATAAATATAATGCTTTAGTATCATTATGAAATGATTATCTATGGTTTAACAACTATTATTATTTAATCTACATTGTTGAATGTTGGCACTGGAAAAGTAAATAATAATACCTATCATTAATCGCCATATTCAATTTAATCTTAGTTGATATGTTTTCTTCAAGTAATATGGAGTGTTAGCGTTCACTATCACATATAAAACAGTCATCGATACAAAAACTGCTAAGAATGATTAAAACAATTTACTTTCGTTAATATGACGTTTTTTAAATATGGATTTATTAAATGAGTAAATGCAATGCTCTTGTTCTTTTTTTATTTCTGATTTTTACAGAAAGATAAGTACATCAGATGTCACACAATGGGAAAAAGATTAATGTTTACCTTATCGTTTAAGATCTGAAAAAGTGAAATTGAAAATGTCACTTGATTTAAAACGAACCAGTTTATTCCATGTTCAACATTTCAATTTACAAAAGTGAAATAGTTACAGATAGTTGTACTTCTAAAGCGGCACACATTTTAATATAAACGCGAATAAAACGTCAATAAGTTATACTTAACATAAAAGAAGCTACCTTCGGATAGCGAGATTACTGGAATAACTTGCTAATAATTATATAGATTACAAATGTATTTAATTCTTTAAACTAATTAATGTAAATGACTCACACACCTTTGATGCTTTTTGGCCTTAACATAATGGTAAAAATACCTTTTCATATGGCTACATGTTATATTTCCCCTTTCCAATCACCTTGTTTTTCTTTTATCTGTTATTTTTGTCACATAATATAGAACTTAATCCCCAGTTGCCTTTACCTCTGAGGAAAACCTCGGGAAGAATGTTCAGTCAGGATTACCAGTGGTCGGAATCGAACCGGCGACCTCCCGAGTTAAGTGTCCTTTGTGTTACCGCTGAGCCATCTCTTGACACGATCGTTCATGAACCACAAGACACTCGCTCTTACTCTCATATATGTAAAGTGGCACGCATGACAGATCTTTATTCCATATATTATAAGAGTTCACTTTGGAATCTTAGTACAGTGTGATGTGTTTTGGTATTTCGTATACGTATCAGTGCGTGTAAGCAATGAACTGTACGTTATGTTGGGCTATAGTGTCATTGCAATACTTCCACGCCCAGTCGTGTGATAGAGGCCTTGTGGTCGTAGAAAGTACGTCCTGAATTCGTGCGTGTTAAAGATCCCAAGGTCACCACGCAACCCCTAGAGTCAGCTAGTTCAGTTCTACCAATCTGAACGCCCGGACGCTCGATCTATACGGCCTCTAATCAACAAAGCATTTCGGTTAAGCCATCAAATTTATTGGCTAAAACTTGCCCTTAGTTTATTGGGTCAGCTACTAACATCAAAGTTCTGAAATTTATTCAGAACGAGAATTAGTATTTAAAACAGAATTAATATGCCACGCGATGAAACTAATGGATACGAAAGATTGTTTTACGTTTCGTGTTCGTGTGATGAATTAGCTGACTTAAAGTTGCGTAAGTAAATGTCTATATATAACGCAATACGGGTTATTCCCTTCGTTTGGACGGTAGCATCACACGATGCGTAAAATGGTAATTACATCAAATTCATTTTTCAATCTTTTATTGTAAAAGATTCAACTAAACGTGTAATGGTTCTATTTTTGAGTGAATTTATCTGCCAAGTTTATTCGCGCTCTGTCGTTTAAAGTCGTTTAAACATTGCGTGTTGAATTGCTAAGAAATAAAAACACACCCTCTAATAATTATTCATGAGTATTTTGTCAAGCTTCTTTGTCGTTTGTGCTATTGTGTGTGTGAATATATCTATCCACAATTAATTAAACATTTTTAGAAAAGGGTACAACTGAAAGAAGCTATCCATACAAATCTATACAACTTCTTCTACTTCTACTCCTACTTATTACACTATCATACGTGTATGAAGTAATTTTTATGTACGACACTTTGTATTCCGGTGAAAACGATCATCACACCTTGCGGTTTAAGTATTACTTTATTTGGTGTTGAGTATTTCAAACACTTACTCGTCACCGAAGTGGGTAAGGACCAACATTTCTGAAGCTGTGAAGAAATCTGTCTCCTTTAGTAAGTCTCACTGGTTTCGTACGTAGAGGGGTAGTTCTTGAGTTTAACGCTAGATGCCGGCACTTGTCTCGCCTCGCGCTTTTAGCATTTCAGCCTCTCAACCTTTCCTTGTACATTTGCATCTTTATCTACGGAATGTAACTAGCCAATTTACAGTTTCAAAGTGTTCGTACTGAATTTCACCAATATACTCGAATTATATCGTCAATACCCTCAACAGAGATATTATGTGACGTTAATTACAAACGTGTAATAATAAATTCATAGATAATTATAATTATCAACTATCTAGACTTATTTGGGGCTTTACTCAAGGATAGTTAAATTTGTGGTCAGTGAGCATGAGCTGTTGTTTTATTATTCGGTGTGACACTGATAATAAACTAGAGCTTTGTGGAGAGTTCACTTATTATCTATCTCAAAGAAAACAAGATAAGATCCTGCAAATATGATCGGATTAAACACGTACTGTTTTAGAAAAACCGTCCGTTTATATCACATTTTTATGATTAAACATCTACTTGTATAATGACAATTGAAATGTAATCGACAACCAGCAAACTTTTATAAATAAGTCCAGATGGTCCCTATAAAACAATTGCCCTGTCTGTTTCATCATGGTTTCGAATAAAATTAGATCATTCTTTCCGATACAAGTAGTAATAGCTTCCATCATGCATGTTATAAAATGTGTATTGCAACATAACATATTATTATATTTGTATTTTCAATATCATGTTGAAAAGCAATATAGGGTGTGGGTTATTTTCTTCTATACAGCACGGTTCACGGATATTGAAAGTGGTGTAATTCAATTTTTCTAACGTGTTTCTAATGCATTCAATATTATTTTCTGGAGACAATACTCCGTTCAAAACAGTAGCGAGGAACTCTATATATCCGTGCAATAAACGCGTTATTACTTTATGGCTGTGATAAATTGTTTTTTTAATCGATTCTAGGGCTTTATAACTGAACTCGCTTCCAGGTGGATCGGAATAAGAGAAGATACGAGTATTTCTAATAATGTTCATCGCGTTTTACCAAATGAAAACCAAACCTTTATTAACATATACAACACATTCATTATGTCAACCGTTTACTCTCTAATGTGTCAGGCAAATAAATCTACTAAAGAGAGTTTGAGGGATAATTTTTATTTGGTACCAACTTACACTCGTCACAAACATGAATCATTAGTTATTGTCAATATTAAGACATAATCAGAGTGTATACACTTTAGATCGTGTATCCGTCGTATATATATATCTACATTTGGGACATGCAATTGTGTTGTTGTTAAATGCAGCTTATCTAAATCTTTCAAACATTTTAATGGTTATATATATTTCAGGTTATACGAGGTGTGGCAATTAAATACCAGGACTGGTGCTACAAAACTTTTTATTGGTCACCAATTACATTAGAAAGTTTATCGCCTTCAATGTACTCTCTTTGCCGATCCCTACAACGCCCCATACGAATTTTCCATTGTTGAAAGCAGTGCTGGAAGTCCGCTTCTGTCAGCTTGTTGAGAACCTCCGTCGCTTTTGCTTCCACCGCTTCCACACTGTCAAATCTTGTCCCCTTAAGGTCCGATTTGACTTAAGGAAATAAAAACAAATCACAGGGGGCCAGGGCTGGCGGTGACGGTGGATGGTCCAACACTGTGATGCCGTGTTTCGCAAAGAAAGCCTTCACGGACAAGGCGGAATGGGCTGGCGCATTGTCTTGGTGAAGCATCCAGGACTTGCTCTTCCACAATTCGGGTCTTCGTCTCCTCACTCGTTCACGAAGGGCAGTCAGAACCTCGATGTTAATTCCCGAGATATCAGCAAGAGCTCGGACACTCAGACGGCGATCTTCGAGAATCATTTTACCAATTTTCTGGATGTTGTCGTCCGTTTTTGATGTTGAGGGTCGTCAATGGCGCGGACCGTCTTCAGTCGTTTCATGTCCCTCCTTAAACCTTTTAAACCCCTCAAAAACTGGTGTGCGCGATAAACACTCATTTCTGTAAACTTCTTTTAACATGGCATGAGCTTCTGTAGCACTTTTCCCCAGTTTCACAATGTTAACTCGTTGCTCCATCTGAACACTTAGCATTTTTCCGACGAGCCCCTAGCGCAAGGACTTGAACGGACAGCTGCTACAGCGACCCTGAGCGACGTACAACCTTGCCCATCGAGTTCAGGGTGGGGGAAGCATCAACAGGGACAGACAAGTTCAAACCTGCCTTGGCGCGGTCGCTGTTTGCTGGTAGCAGCACCAGTCCTGGGGCCGGATTCACAAGAGGTCTTAACTTAGGACCGGTCCTAAGTCCTGCTGTACCGTATGTGCTATTATAAATCCATGATAGGCCTACTACACGGCCCAATTGATAGCTACTTTCGTGGAAATCACAGTGAACTTAATATATTGCAAGGCGGTGTTTTAAAGTTTAGTGTTTTGTTTTCTTATACCTCCACAATCTAAAAACAGAGAAATGTGTATGTCAAGGTAAGTAAACGGTATTAATTTATGTTCACACTTCGAAGTCATAGACGCATTGCCACCATCTTTGAAGAAAGATAAGACCAACTCAGACCGGGCCTAAATATTTGTCTCAAGTGTTTGTTATTTACTAGGGTTTCTTAGCAACGTCGAGTCAAGGCTATGTGTAGGTCCGTATCAGCCAATGGCGTAGTGGTCCTAAAGTTAGGCCAGGCCTAAGTTAAGACCTCTTGTGAATCCGGCCCCTGGTATTTAATTGCCACACCTCGTATAAGAATGTGCATTAATTTTTTAAACAGTCATAATAATTATAATAATAATAGCAATAATAATAATAAAAATAATAACAAAAATAATAATAATAATAATAATAATAATAATAATAATAATAATAATAATAATAATAATAATAATAATAATAATAATAATAATAATAATAATAATAATAATAATAATAATAATAATAATAATAATAATAATAATAATAATAATAATAATAATAGTAACGGTCTGGTCACCGAAGAGTGGTCAGCTGCGAGAGAGAAGCTCCACCTGAAGGACAAGCACGTGCGTGTCATGCAGAAGGCTGCAATCCTCGGCACAACTAATATCGTGCGCAAGGTCCTCAGCCTATGAGCTACATTGTCACCACCATCTTTCGGCCGCCACCCTAGGGTGCACTCTCGCATCGTCTTGGCTCAAGAGGAGCCCGATGGTGCAAATGAGAGAAGAGAAGAAGGGAAATAACATAATAATAATAATAATAATAATAATAATAATAATAATAATAATAATAATAATAATAATAATAATAGTAAAAATAATAATAATAAAGGTTGTGGAAGCAAAATAGTGGAACGTTAATTATATCAGCAAATGGTATTGTTCCACGTAAACTCCATAACAGTATTAAACTAATTGGTCTTCGAGATGCAAAAAGCAATAATTTTGAACACGTGTAGGATAGTACGAAAATTTTTAAACTAAGAAGAATGAAGACTTCAAGAAGTTCTCCATCCTGATGGTGGTTTTCGTGGTTTCCACCATACGAAGAGCGAATGCTAGGATGAGTACAAATCGGCCACGACCGTACATGGCATCCACAGTTTGTTTTGGAAAAGTAATATGGACAATGATATATTTAATTAGTTCTAAGTAGATTTTAATAAGAAAAACACATGGAAATACTTGACATTTATGTCCGTACAACATGTTTACTCCGGTTTTGACCAAGTTTGTATGTACTGCTACAATAAAATAATAATACTAATACTACTACTACTACTACTAATAATAATAATAATAATAATAATAATAATAATAATAATAATAATAATAATAATAATAATAATAATAATAATAATAATAATAATAATAATAATAATAATAATAATAATAATAATAGTAATAATAATAATAATAATAATAATAATAATAATAATAATAATAATAATAATAATAATAATAATAATAATAATAATAATAATAATAATAATAATAAATAATAAATAATAAAAAGCATTTTGTATTCATTTTGTCTCTCTGAATAGATTAACAGTAAATTGAGAAGGTTGGAAGTTACAAAACATTGCGCCAATCAGATTTAATATAATTATTGTTTTTCTTACTTCCTGGATTAATTGAATAAAATAATTTTTTTAACTAGCATAATCATATGATAAACAAAATGTATTAGGCGTACAATAGAAATATGGAACTCTTCAAATTGAAAACTAACTATGCAACATACATGTTAAGCAGTTGGCAGGAGGAATTTTGTTATTTATAAACAATAGATATTTGTTATAAATATAACTGTTTCATATAGAAAATTTAATAATGGGGCTTGAAGCGTTAAATTCCATTAGTTGGGAGCACATTCAAGGATGTTAATTGCGTTGGTTAGTAATTTGGTTGGAATTCGATGTAACTTGAGCGATTCCATGTTTTAACAAAGTTATGATTTCAAGTAGTTTTGAACACAGCAACTCCACATTGCATTCATAAAACCAGACGTACGTTTTTTAGGTGATACTCAGTAACCCGGATGAGTTTACGTAAAAAAAAAAAAAACTGATTGTAATAATAATAATCTAGCTCAGTCGGTATTGTGGTTTTAATTTGTTGCTCATTTCAAAAGAGGTCAACTACGTACATTTTCTGTCTAGATGATGTGTAGAATCTTGGATTATGCAGCTGCTACTTCAAGGTATCCTTGTAGCGACGTCAGTGCACTAAATTACTTGATGATTTCTTCCTTGAACTTCCACGTATCTCGATGATGGATTTCACGATACGCCACACACACTAAACCAACTTTTTATCTTGAATTAGATTTTAAAACATCATCCAAGAACCACAAAGACTTTCAACCACCTCTGCCGTCGCTAGGTCACAGCATATCACTTTCCTTAGTTACCAAAATCAACAACTTGAAACTAACAATGACACACATAGCCTTCTAACTAAACTAACAATGAAACACAGGATTCTAAACTCACAATGAAACACATATCCTTCTAAAAGAGTTCCTCAACCTTTTCCAATGTCTACTTGATCTCCGCCTAGCGTTCGACGAGCCTCCGCTAGGCGGAGATTCAGCCTGCTCTTGTCCATTATCGCTAACCTGCTTAACCATTCCTTTTATTCGTTTATTAATATTGATCAAAAACTCATTTTTAACCTCTTTAATTTGCTCGACAAACTCTTTACCCAAACTATATTTTATCATGTTCATTTCTGCAGTAATTTCCTTTCTCATTTTATCAATTTCTGATTGTTCAGCCATATCCTTCCTCATTTCCTCCTGTTCCTTTATTATCTCGTTTCTCATTTCCTCCTGTTCCTTTATTATCTCCTTTCTTATTTCCTCCTGATTAGCCAAAAGCTGTTTAAGCATACATCTTAGGTATATTCTCTCATCCGTAAGTGAACTAGCTACTACTGACCCCTCGGACTCAATGAGCGTACTATCGTCAGGCACCTTCTCCATTTCTTTTTCTAACAATTAACCCTTCTCCCTAGGATAATTTTAGAAAAGTTAAAAACTCTTATCTCCTTTCCACGACGAACCGAACACAAAACAAACGAAACCGCACGTCGCAGTCCCTAAACTATTCCAGACCTATAGTAATAAATATAATAATAAAAATAATAATAATAATAATAATAATAATACAAATAATAATATTAATAATAATAATAATAATACAAATAATAATAATAATAATAATAATAATAATAATAATAATAATAATAGTAATAATAATAATAATAATAATAATAATAATAATAATAATAATAATAATAATAATAATAATTACAACAATATTAATCCAATGTCCCACTGCAAAGGCTCGAGGGGACGCCGTGGAATCTTAACGCGCACGAAGCGTGTAGCCGACCAGCGATAATGGTGGTCATGAAACAGGATATGACCACCAAGACGACAAAGGGACTAGCATTCCCGACGACAGGACATCTGCTCGCTTGGAGAAATTCTAGATTGTAACTAAACGATATTTTCTAGCCAAGCCAAAACAATTGTACGGAACCATGGAGATTGTAATTACTTTCTCCAGAAACGGAAAACTCGGTGACAATGGTCTGGTCTGAATGGTGTTGTGTTTGGTTTAGGTCTTAGTAGGAAAAAATTACATTTTGAGAACATTAATAATTTGAACAACCCTTTGTACCTTGCACACATTAATGAATATGTTTCGCCGATTAATTAAAACTTACATTCAGTGAAAAGACATAATAAATTACGAATCGGATAACAAAACAGCCATAAATAATTTATCAATGAAGTTCAGGCAGCGACAGCGTTAACACTGTATGTCAACGAACCTCAATACAATTTAATGGGGATTAAGGAAACGCAGTGTTATTTGGGTTGAATGCAGATTAATACTTCATCAGCCAGACGTGTTGATTGTAAAATAGTGCATTTTATAGTTTAAATGTATTATTAGTTCAACTTATTAAGAGAGTCTGATAAGGGTAATCAACAAATAATGGAATGGAAATAGTGGTAATCCAAAATTATCCAAAGTTTTTTTTTAGTGATATTTAAAATGTGTTTTGAAAAGGAGGGGGTGGGGGGGGGCTTAATTTACGATAGCAATTTTCTTCGATAAAATAATGGTACGTTATAAGTTTAATACAAAGTTTTCTGACTCTAAAAGCAGCCTATCCACTGCAGCACTTTACCCTACCCATCGAAAAGAGGAAATGTGATTGGCAAGTCTACTTTGCTGCAATCCCAGGGGCCATATGGGTATGGACGAGGAAAAAGCTCAAAAGCCTAACAAACCAAAAACTGACGTTGAAGACAATAGGCCAGAGAAGGTCCCTTTGAGATTCATCGCGTTCAAATAACCTTCAACCCCCCGAGACACCCCTGTGCTATATGTTTAACTCGTATATATTCTCAAATGTATATGCCGTGATATGCATCAATATCATTCTGAAATGTGCGCGCACTAACTGCTTGAATTAAGTTAAAAACTCTGTGCATGAACCCAGTTATGCTCTGTTTATTATGTATCAGCATAATCCATGGCCGCAGTATTTAATTGCTGTCAATTTGTGAAATGTTCCTTTGTTCCAGTTATGTTAATTTATGTTTGCCACCGCTTGTGTGGCGAGGATGGCATACCGCTAACATCAATCAATGCCATTTACTCGTTAGTCGTAATCAATCTTGAATTAATGTAATCATGTTACAGTATGAGATTATAAACGTGGCGTTTTCTTTTGATTTCTTTGTTTGCTTGTTTGTTTGTTTGTTTGTTTGTTTGTTTGTGTGCTTGTTTATTGAGGCGCTCTATCATTTTCAAACAAAATTAATATCAAATCTAGAGAAATATTTTAAAGACATTATATAAAATAACTTTAAAATAAAAAAATATATATTAACACTTAGACAAACTAAAAGGTTACAGAAAAACGTACTTCATTTCAAAGAGGCAAATATCATAATAAATGACGATTAATTAATTTGAAACGTAATACTGAATATAAGGTAAATTTGAAAATTTGAAATTAAGATAGTCATGCAAGCGAAAGAATACAATCCGATCAATATTAATTAATTCAAGTTCCACATGTAGATTTATGACCTGAAACGATCTTCCACACAACGTTGATAATCATAGATTTTAGTGTCTCTTTGACGTGTTTGACAAAGAGGAAATGTGATATTGTCTTAGATTTTAAATCTAGTTGATAAACTGAAAAATAAACTTTTGCATAATATGTCTAGACAAGGGTATAAAATTTGCCAAACATAAAAATCACCTAATGCACTATGTCAGCAGGTAAGGTGTAAAGTATACCAGTAATCCGAGTGGTTTATATCAACTCAACAGTTTTCCATCTATAATTCAATAAATTATACGGTAAAAAATTATAGCAATCAATCATATTATTGAGACGTGCATCAAACCGAAACATAAATCATTTTCATAATTCATATTAATTATCCTATAATCCAGTTGCCATTGTATGTTAATAGTCTAATACGAATGAACTATTCATTTTAATTCTTTAATGACCAAAATAGGCATTTTTAGGTTAACACGTGCCACATTATTCTATATCGAACACTTACGGTATTATGGAAACATTTTAACACTGGTCTAGATTGGCGACCAATTTCCTGCAGATAAACTCTTGCAATGTGTCTAGCCATGGTTGTGTTTCGGACTCGGAAAAATAATATAATTAATCTCTCTATTGCATAGTCTCTCATGACACGCATGCAAAGGGGGGGGGGGGGGCTGAAAGTTCACCCTAACCTCCCACCCCTCCCCCCTCACTTTGATGAGAGGTAGATATAACCTTATTCGCAGTCATGCAACACATATGACACATTATTGTCGAACCAACAAACTATTTATTCAGTTTTGCATCAAAATGAGAAAGTAAAAAGTAATCATGAAAATACATAAAACAGGAACATAAAAATATGTCAATTGATTATTGTGAAAATAGTATCTTCGTTCACTGGAGCAGAAGTGTATGTTTTCCTCACTCCTATTATCTGCAGCCTACTTACTTTTAAGTAGAAAAAAATGAATGTAGAAAGTTACAGATGTAAAGAAGTGATGTTTTGAGTGTATTTATTTCATAAAAGGAAAACCCATAAGAATATGTTGATCGAATTAACGGTGGCAAAAACATGGCTTTATGAGAAGGTTTTTCGGTCTACGCAGAGAACTAGGTTGATGGTGAGCCAAGTCGCAAGGAAATAATATATGTTTCACATTATGATTATCGTCTCGTCTCTTGAGGGAAAATACGTTCTGAAACTGTGTTATGTGGGATAGGTTGTGTCACATTGCGCTCAAAGCTTTCAAATGTATTGTGGAATGCCAATACTATTCAATGAAGTTCTTATTCGATTACATGATGCACGTAAGTCTTTCCCAACGCATGCAGGTACATTAAAATTCGAATTAGCTGCAGTAGGATGCATCGCTATTTATTATCCATTATCTTATAAGATAATTATTACCACCAATACAAGTCATCTGTAGTTTTAATTAATGCCAATTTAATTCATGTTCAATTTTAATTTAAATTTTATAATATTTTATTTAAGTAATAGTCATCATTTTGTTATTTGAATCTATACCATTTTGGTTATGAAACTGAACATCCATTCATATAAAGGTATTTATATTAATTTCATATAGTAATTATGTATGTGTTAATGTATTTTGCTTGTAATTAATTAAATTAAATCAATGATTTGTGTATAAAAATGTGATAAAATAATCTCATTGCAATATAAAATTTAAAAAAAATATAAATAAATAATAAATAAAAAGTAATACATATTTATGTATAAGAGGACTAGAAAGTAAAAAATATATTTTATACATCAAACAGGTACTAAACCGTTCATGTTGATAAAACTAGACATCTGCGCTTTAGACATACGAACATCACACGCGTTACACAATTAAAAAACTTGGAAGTTAACGCATAGAAGACACGACATAAAAACTCTCTGGAGAATCAGGTGGCGCAGCTTCGAAGCTCGTGAAAGCTGAAAACTGGAAGCAAAGCACGAGACCAACGCAGTACGCACGTCTTCTCGCGTTTTACGCGAAGCGTCGATGGCGTCGCTACGTAGGTTTCTGCTTCTGTTCCGTAATCCCAGCGCCCATTTCCCGGGACCCTTCCGCCCTGGTTAATAGTTAATGCTAATGCTTTGCTCAGGCTAATAGCGTGTATACCCGGTGCCGGTGCCGGATTGGATATGTACCTACCCAGTGTCTGTTAGAAGGATCGAAGCCTTAATCTGGATAAACATGCAGTCTGTACAGGGGGAAAGTCGCCTAGGGATTTTTGTATCGAGTATTGGATCCAACAATTATATGTTTTGCCCTAAAAGCATCCGGAGCCATTAAGAATGTATGAAATGCGCCTCGATGTCTTTAATAATTGGCAAATCAGTGTACCGGAGAGTAAACAAGTATACACCATTTACACGCGTCTGAGCTAGGGAAACGAGAGTGCATTTTTATTTTTGTAAGGAAACTTGGGAATTATACGTTAATTATTTGTCTGTGCTATACTGGAACAAATATACCATCGCAACTGCAACAATTGATTCCCTATTTTATTACTCGCATTCAATTACTTATTTTGTAACGTTAAATTAAGGTGTTTCTATTTTCAGTTACCATTTTTATGGGTAAAATCGGTAGTTTTCGCTAGAGTTTTGGGAGGAAAATTCAGTATATTAATTTTTTTTTCTTTGGTCATTGGTTTAGTTATCGAAGGGACAGTGATGTCTATTCCACTCATGTTACTTCATCTATAGAGTTTTATACAGTATACGTTTAAGATTGGCTATGTATCGTTTAAGCTCCAAAGGCTATCATTGCAGTTTTTAATGTAAATTGCCCGTATATAAAACAATATGGTATTTGTTAAACGGCACCAATTTGTTTTGTTCTATGTATTGTACAATTTTTATAGCGACCCTTTTAAGAATACGTTTTAATTTTTAAATTCTACCACTATATTGTTGTGGTAGCAGTGTATAGTGATTAGCTGGCTATAGCTTACAACCTGTGTAATCATTATTAAATTATAGTGTTATTATTAATTAAGAGACTTCATTGCAATTATTATACCAATCAGCGTGTGCTGAATGGCACCATGTTTAATATCGTTGCATAGCGGACCGTAAATGCCTCGGTCTTAACGCAGCGTCCGTTTGGCGTTTTCCAGTCATGTTTCTAACTGCTTTCACATGTGCACATACTGGGGAGCGTTTTCGTTTTAATAATGCAAGTCTGTTAGGTTGGTACAGACCTACCTTTATGTAATCATTATTGTAATGGTTATTTCCCGTTGCAATATGCAAACAGTTATGATCAAATCAATATTCCTTCCAAACAGGCGGTTAATTCATACTTGATAATTGTTATGGCGGTGAAAATTGAACTAGTTATTAAATGTAGCGCTTTGTCACGCAGCCTTCGGCGCTGTCGATTAATGCTACAATTAACGGAGGTAACCATTTTAACCTGGCGTATCTGTTTGGCCGCTACAACCGGGCAAACACGTACATTGAACTTGGAATATTATGCTTTATTTTACAGTATCGCAATTAGAGAAGACATCATTGAAATTGCTTGTAATATTAATTTGCATTATCAGTAGATTAATAAAATAATTAGTAGTATGGCCAATTATTTTTTTTTCATTTCAAAAAATATATTATTTTTTTACCGGATAATTAGAGCTTTTTTGAAGTGGTTACTAAATTACACTTTTATTGTGTAAGTACATTTCCATGTTCAGAGATAACATAAACAAGAAATACGTAATTATGTATGAATTGTCCGTCTGCTTAACAAAGTAAATGTATGCTTAATTGTATTAAGTATCAACTCAACGGAGATGACAGTAATTGGTTGATTCATTAGGATTCTACGTAAATAGCTGACTTTACGACAGGAAGTTTCGTGCGAATAGCAACACATAAAATGGAAACGTTTGTCAGTTCTCCGAATTTATATTCAACAACATGATCAAATAAAACGAACTATACTGGAACATTGGTTAATGAAATGTCTTCATTAACACTTTGAAATATAACGGCATGAAACGTACAGTTGTTGTAATACGACGAAATTTTTTGATGCGCATCTTAATGAATGACAATCGTAAGTGAGAACACACACAATGAGGCGAATACAATGTCAGCGTTGATACCCGTTGCCGTTGTAATTGTCTGTACACAAGTTCCTGTCTTACATTGTCTTCGTAAAGTGCAATAGTTAGTTGGCCTGAACTTAAGATGAGAAGATTCCTCCAGTAATTGGAGGCAGAAGGAATGTTGGCGGGTATTTCAAGACGCGGTCAACATATAAACCCAAACATCTCGGCCCAATACCATTCTTCAGTACTGAGACAGTAACTAGTGATTACGACGCAGCGACGTAGCAGGACTCCCTTTATCGGCCGTTCCGCGCGGCATGCACGCTTCAGAGGGTGCAAACGATGCGGTGTAGAACACCAGAGAGCATAGTTGAGAAACTTCCTTAGACGGGAATTAATTACTAATGAAAACAGAGATGCGCCAAAAACAAAAGTGGTTTAAAATATTTATATTTAGAGAAACAGGTTGTGTAAGATTTCACAGAACCACCATATAAACACATTAACGCGCTACTCAACGTTGAGGTTTAGGGAGTAAATTTCGTGTGACGTCGTTTTGAGAGATTTCCCCCCCCCCCCCTCTCTCTCCGTCTCTCTCTCTCTCTCTCTCTCTCTCTCTCTCTCTCTCTCTCTCTCTCTCTCTCTCTCTCTCTCTCTCTCTCTCTCTCTCTCTCTCTCTCTCTCTCTCTCTCTCTCTCTCTCTCTCTCTCTCTCTCTCTCTCTCTCTCTCTCTCTCTCTCTCTCTCTCTCTCTCTCTCTCTCTCTCTCTCTCTCTCGCTCGTCACTTGACAAACAAAGATACCCAGTCCACAAAACTCTGTACTTCATTGAAAACTCCAAATTAATTAGCGCCTCATTAAAATTTGATACAAGTTACGAGGATTTTCGTATCCCGAGAGTTACTTTATGATTTCATTAGTATCGTCTATTTTCTTTGATAACTGTACGTTGTCCCGATCGAGATCAGCGGTCTCTATAACATTAACGCCATGTTGTTCTGCGGAACGTGGAGAAATATCGTCATGTTGTTTTAAGCATTTATTAATTAATTACGGCGCCGTTACGTGGACCCGTTGCACGAGTTCTCACAGCCAATGTTGATCTTCCATTTTCACCAGGAAGACAGTTGATGGAAAAATGTGACCCCTCGAATAACATGTGGATATGCTTCTGGCTATAGTTCGCCTAGGCGGAAACTTCGAACTTGTGTGTATATACAGTATATATATCAAGCTATCGTGGTATCATGGTCCATTATTGAAAAGTAGCGTGCATAGTTATCCAAAATTTGTGTTATTTCAACGCCATAATTGAGACAAGCGTGAATATATAATGTTACGCTTTTGGAATTTTTAGTTTTAACTTTTAAGTTAGTACGCATATTGTTTTCCAATATGAATTTCAATGCGTATCCTATTTAGAACAGGAGATACGTGGTATAGGAAATCATTCACGTATCAGTTTTTGCAACGTGGCTAATCGGAACGACGAGTGTTGTCAAAGGTATAAAAAGCGTGATTAATCCATTGTGTAGAAAGTAGTTTTAAGGACCCTCACAAGAGCGCTGTGGTCGTGCGATCCATGACCACATGGAGGAGCAACTCACGTTAAGCAGGGGAATGTCCAAATGAACTGTCGCTAATAGCGGGGAATCTTTGTAATCAATCACAGTTTTTTAAGGTTACGTTTCTCGACATGAAACTACCTTAAAACATCAGTTGCGTTGTGAGAAAAAATATATGTACGAAGATGAAACATTAGCGGGAAGTTATAATGTTTTCCCGCTTCTATCTTCGAAACGCAAATTATAATGAGAATTATGATATTTGGTTTCTAAATACGATAATTCCCAATGAGTTCACAGTAGATTTGTTTGACTGGACGAAATCAGAATTTTTATATGTTGTTAAATAGTTGAATAATTTCATCCACGCGTAAATGGTAGATGCGTTATTTTATAAAATGTGTTGTATATAGACTTCAATAATACCTAGCCATGTATTCTGAAAAATCGATTTTAATTGACTTAAAAGATGAAAGCTCAAACATAAAATGATCAGTTCTTCAAATATATGAGCTGCTGTTGAACTATTATGCCAGAGATGTGGAAGATAAAGTTATATTAGAATTCAAAGTTCCATCTTTGAAGATCGTACGATTTTGATTGTAGACTTCTGCTGATTTTAAGAGGTATACGCTTTGAACGCCGAAATAATTAATACTAATTCTTGAAACAAAAGCTCTTTGTGTAAACTAATATGCGGGCATGTATTTCTAAACGTGTGCAATGCTTACCACCACCCCACTCTACGCATTTCGGCGTACCCACTCTTCAGGGAGATTATAGTAGGAAGCAACTTAAGAACTTTACCTAATTGGATCTAGGTTTGAGTTCTGAAATATGATTTCAGCCTAAAAACAAATTATTTTATTATCTTTATTCAAAATCAATCTGCTGTTAATTAACGTTGAATTTATCAGTGCTTAGAATTATTACTGATTAAACTAAGCCGTGTTGCTATGGAGCGAACTCTATCGGTTACACCTTCAAACAAAACTTAGTTTTGGAGACGATACAATATTTATTATTCTATGTTCACATAGTTAATGACAATAATATTTTGTTTCATGATACTTGCTGCTCAACTGTTTGGTTTATTAATAGATCAAATAAACCGTTACAGGAAAGGAACTACATCGATAAGACGCTGTGTGCAATGCACTCTCTATGTCTCTAGACTTTCTAACGTCGTTACCCCAGCTAAACCCGAATGCGACGTTCTACCGTGCCCCAGTTGGTCATAACTCTTTCTAGAACAAAATTTCAAAATTAGCAAACTTTCTGTGATGCAAAGAGTTTCTTGTAAGTTCTATGTCCTCTGAGATTTGAGGTTGAGTAAATGTTGGAAATTACCTGCATGCCTGCAAACAACTGTTCTGTTTTGATGTCCCTTCCCGTCAACTCTCACGTGCGCCATATACATGGAGCAAAACACTGTTCTTAAGGTTTCCCTGGAGGAATAACGTGCCCATCAAAAGCACCAGAAACGCTCCATATAATTTGTTCCTAAAGCAGTAAAAGTATTAAATAATAAATACAAAAGAAGGTTTATAATGTTGTTTTTTGTTTTTTTACGAGACTAGTGATTTTTCCAAGCGTGGTAAATGTAAATGACAGGCCTTGACTATTTTAATAATATATCAGGCAAATTTGTCTCGGTTGTTTGACGACAGTTAGCATGTATTTTTTATTAATGTCGTGCCTACATAAAGATCAATAACTCAAAATTATGAACGAAAGGAAAGTCTATCTCAATCTGCCCCGAACCAATATGACATTTTTTTTTAAATTTTAGCTCTATAAAATACATTAGTTATGTTATTGAACTAAGTTTGTGTTTTATACACTGAAATCTAAGTTATCTTAAATACATGTTTACTTATATAGATGTGTGTAACCACTGGAGCTATGTATATAAGCCAATACATTTCTTGGTTGGCTTTCCCTTGAGCACCGTCCTCTTCTAATTCGGCCTTCATACGTCAGTTAAACTTCTATAAGACACAGTCAATGACTTGTAGCACCTTACACCGAATAAATAGTTGATTTTGTCGTGAGGTAATTCCCATTAACCAATCATAGGTAGCCTGGATATAAAACTAAAGTATTAATTTGATAGGTACAGAGGTAACACGTAGAGAGGAACAACGCACACCCGGAACAGTGCACACTGCGATATTCCGAACATTGCGAGGAGCGCTGTATTGCCAAGTGACTTAGATGCTCACACATGTATACTCTGTTCAGTGCTAGGTTAGGTTAGGTTAGGAATAAAGTACAAGGTACAAGACACAATGTACAATCTGCTAGGTAAAGTAAGGTAACGGTGCGGTATTCAATCAGCCTTGCTCCTAATAGAACGAATATACTTATACAATATACGAATATAGACGGGTAAAAATTCAGTTGGTTCGGGACCGAAGCGTCCTTCGTTAATGTTCGGTAACGTTCGTCGTTCCATTGGCCCCTGTAGCGGGACGTGCGCCGCCTGTCCCGTATGCTGAAGGCTTGTAGAGGGGCTTGTGTAGGTAAGCATGCTGCGCGCGGGGGGGTCACACCTTGGTTGGCGACCGCTCTCGCTCGACGTGGTGTGTATACAGAACACACACGGTATCAGGTAAATTCCGTCGTTTTTGCTAGTGGATGTATCAAACCATAGCTGAGTCAGGATAGCGATATTTTTATTTATCATACACTATACTAATTGCCCGTTTAAAATTCATCTTTTACATTATCACAATAAAAAGTTGTTAATGAATTCGTTGGAAAATAATGTTAAAAATTTTCATAACGCCGTTGTTTCTTTTAAAAAACAACTTTCGGTAGGTTTGAATGGTGTGTAAGCCTATTAAAACTGCCTCGAACTAACAGACGTTTTTTTTTCACCAACATCAAAAATAAAATATTGTACATTAGCCGTGTTGTTACGTTTTGAAGGGTGCCCTCAAAGTAATTCAATCATTACCGTTCTCACTGCGAATGGGGATAGCGTTTAGACAATACCAGAATCCATCCTGCAAGTATGTCTGCGAGAGAGACAGAGAGAGAGTGAAAGAAAGCGGAATGTAAACCCAACCCTCATATGATGTACTCACTAATGGCCTTATAGGATGATTGATTCTTACATTGACTGTCTTATTTATAAAATGCGCGACTCAAGATAATAAATGTTTAAATCACAATAAATAATGGCAAGATAAATTTCTATAGTTGTCACGTTAATTCGATGCATTCGTTACAAAGCAAACAGCGGTTGTAGCTTGTTGGGTATATCGTGTGTTTAGTTTTAATAAATGTAATGCATACCAATAATGTTAAATGCTTATTGATGGATTCAGCAGCCAGCTCTCCATAAAGTGTCATATCCAGGGGGAAAACAATTATAAACCCTCGAGTTGCGTCAGATATCAGTATCAGTAAACATACGTGATTTGTTCATTTAAAATTCTGCTTGTTCAAAAGGAAAAGTTAAAGGGTTAGTCAGATGAAAAACTAAAAAACTATCATTTGTATATGTCCACCCTCAAATATGGAAAACATGACTAAAAGATACCATACTTTAAAAGCAGGCGGTTAAAAAATAAAAGAAAACGCGATTTTTTGGCTTGTTGCTACCAAGTAGCACCGAGCAACTTTTCTCATGGTAATTCCCATACACAAAAAATGTTACCTCGAGATAGTAAAACCACCGCTAAAATAGGGCAGTTATCAAAAATCGTTAAGGAGGTTTAATGTGCATCGTTTCCCTTCCGATAACATGCTTCTTAGTACGAACGTGTACTTCTACAAAATTCCCTGCAATTAATTTTTTTGTGACTTGAAGTGAAGAAAAGTTGCAATCTGTTTTGAGCGGTACTGTCCGCAGTCGCCGAGTGTTTCGCGGAGCGCTGGCTGGACTCGTATTACACAATGAGTGCTCTGTCTATCAAGCAGGCGTTAGCGAGCTCAGAACCGATACAGCTGTACTACGCTTTAGACGAAAAATGCAGCAGAGCTTGCGAAGTGAATCTCATAGAATAGCTAAATGTTCACTATTTTTTTTCTTGCATTGAAGCAACCTATATCAACTTTATTTTACACATAACTGAATTTCATACACTAATGATTCATTGGTGATTTTTTAGTTTATCACCTGACTAATCCTTTAAATGGTTGAGATTGTGAATAATGAAAATAAAAATTTAAAAAATGCGGGACTCGAACCCACGTCACTATGAGGTATACGCGTAGAACCTGCGCCCCAACCGCATCAGCCACCTCGGATAATTACTGAAGAAAGAAGCCGTAGAACACCTTTATGGCTGTATGTAAATACCTACCCTGCAGAACCCCGATATATGTATGTTACAATTTCCTTAAACATTTTAAAAAGTAATCCAAAATATTCACCCCCTAGAAAATGTGTGTTCTTTATTATACGCGTTTCTTTTATGCAATAATATTTTCGTTTTTCAGTTTCAACACATCGTTACAAATAAGAACATTTCAAATCGGTAATATTTATTGGAACAAACAAAAATTAATAAGTACTAAATACTCTCGTCGGTGATATATTTTATATATATATTTTCATTATTTTTGTATGTATTTTTTTATTTTCAAATCCTCTTTAACGGAGTATTTTTTAAACACTGTTTTGTAAATTTTCATTTTTTTATTCTTTTTTACTTCATAATTAACAGTTGTATCTTATAATTTTATTTTCATTCATATTATGTTTTTATGTTTTTTGTTTTGTATTTTGTATTTTGTATTTTGTAATTTGTTCATTATTATATTTAGATTTGAAGTAATTTTAGTTTGGGTTGGCAGTCACTCTGTGTGTTTGGAGCTGTGCTCTTTTCTGCCAACCCCCATTCACTTTTGTAGTAAATGGAAATGATTAATAATAATAATAACAATTTTGAAGCATTTTTAAGCAATTGTAAGTTGTAACCAACCGAAATCGGGAGCTCTGCAGTGTGTGTAGAAATACAGCCTGAATGATGTTTACGAATTACGGAATAGGTTCTACTAGTGAATGTGTTGTAAGTGTTTCGGTGCAAGAAGGATGCATCGCCGTTAGGTTGGCAGACACGGACGTCGACATGCGACCCACAGCGACGCTGCCACCCGTGCCAAGCCCCAGCGTCCCGACGCTCCACTGTCTTAGTCTAAAAGACATTAAAAATAAGGTAATTAACTAGACAGCTTGGTGGAAACTTATTACGAACTCATTAACCTGGGGTTGCCATATTTAGATCTTGATTCATGAAAACGCGATGTGACAAATGTTTTCGTGTGTTGTTGTTTATAGAAGGAGAGTTTCAGAATATAAATATTTCGTATAATTGTTTATCGTCTTCTTGTTAAGCGCACACATTACGCGAAACTAAGCGACTATTCGTTTCATTTAAAACGATTTTCAGGAACATATGTTTTTACAATATTAGTTATAACTACTTAGTCAATTGCTATAAGTTGATGATAAGCCGGTAGTAACTCGTAACAAATCAAAAAAATGCATTCGGCACATATTTAGACACCAATTGAAGCCACTGATGCATCAATTTAAATGAAAACACAATAACATCTTAAATTGTTTACTTTTTTGTGTCCAGCGTAAAATAAGAAAATATAAGCTCTGCCTGTCGAAGAAGACCACTGAAAGAGCCTGCTTAGCTGTTTAGCGCTTCGTTAAAAATGAAATACTTGAACATGATTCTAAACTATACTTTTCAACAAATTGACACGATTAAGAACACAAATTTAACAGCTAATTCCTAATTGACAACATCTGAAAAATCAATAATTGTCCTTGATATTCATGATAATATTCAATTTGAAACAATATCTTGCTTACTTTCCAAATTGATGTATACTCCTGGTTTACCATGCCATATTGCGTTGTGTTCAATACACTCGTATTTACGGTCCGTGAATAAAAAGGTACATTTTGAAACGTAAATCCAAATAATATCCGATAAAACATACTAACGCAGAACATTGAAATTGTATCCCGTAATCTTCATCATGTCTTCACAGTGTTATATATTTATTTGCCACAGTTGTTATAAACCCTGTGCCTGAAGAAACATCTTATCTCTACTAAAAACATAGTTTGTGCTTAATACAGCGGCCAAGTGTCGCAAAAACAAGAGGAGAATATTTCTTTGCAGCCTGCGAACGAACGAGCCTAACCATGCACACGTACGTTGTTGGAAATGTGTAGTAGTTAAACCGCAACGTGTTATCGGAAATGACGCGTGTGCGGTGCATAGCAATGGGTGGGTCAGGTGTGTTCCGCATCCGGTCGCAAAGCATCGTCAATGTTTCAAAGGGTCCACAGCTGCCTTCTACCGCAACCACTATCATCTCTGCCAATCCAAATCACAACACCACAAAAAAAAACAAGATATCACATTCTTACTTTCAAACATAAAATCATCCTTCACAGATCTAAAGAACTGGATGAATTTGTCTTGTTTTTTTACGCACTGTAAACACGTTAGGCCAAGACGGGGTCAGAAGCTACCCTTATTGGTAACAAATGTGCCTTTTTATGCAATCAAATGATAAACAAAGGGAAATTGGCTACGATCCAAGAGAGAAGTGTTTCGTTACTTCCTAGCTATGTTTTTCTTTGGCTCTGTGGGGTTTTCCTTAGTGGTGAAAGCATCCGCTTGCGAAGATAGCAACTCAAGATATAGGTATGAAAAACATCCAGCGTATTGGAGCAAAGGCTATATGAGAGTAGATTGCCTGGAAACCGTAGATTTGTACACTAAAATAATTCTTTTCCTGCCTTGTTGGTTCTATGCACAATAACTCATGCATAACGCCTATTTTATTCTTAGTGCACAAGACAAAGTAAGATTCTATCGCGTAATCTCGTGTCGACGTGTTTCAAATTGCTTTGCGGGGTTGCTGGTGTGTGTTAGCATGACTGTGCAAATAATGACTTGTGATAGGAAACACGGACTTTCAGCATAATTTATGCTTCCTTGTTTGTTTGTTCGTTTGATTTTGTACGTGTTCCTTAGACTTATCTAAGTATATAATATTAATTTATAAAACAGTTAGTAATCGTTATAATGATATATGTTGTTTAATAGTTTTAACAAAATCATATTACTTCAATGCATAAACCATCAAGTGTTTCTTCTTAACGACGAATGCTACTTAATAAAAGGGGGTTTACGTTTTACTGCATTTATTTAGAAATTGTTATTAAAACAACTAGTTCGACAGTTCACTGTTTCTTATCAAGATTACAAAAATACGCAATATTTCAAGCACTACTCAGCACCCTTCGATAGGCTAACAACAACTCTAACCAACAACAAAAACCAACAACAACAACCTGTCGAAGAGTGCTGAGTAGTGCTAGAAATATTGAGTTATTTTTAAATTTTGACAAGGAACAGTGAGTTGTCTAAAGGTTTTACCTGTTTTACTAAGTTTATGCAAAATAATAGATGTGTCGTACCTTTTAGTTAAAACATTTCTGTTACAAGTAACGGTTCTGTGCATAGGTTTAGTAAAGCTGGAACCTCTGTCTACAGACTATGCCGATTGGCCGCGCCAGTTTATCACGAATGACATCGTACGACACAAATAACCCAACACTGATATCACAACAGTATAGTAATTATCTTCAGCTGATCAATCCGGTTATCCTCGGTAGGCAAAATGTGTAATAATTTACATCGTGAATGTGAAAGAAACTTGGATGGTAAGAGTATAAAAAACCTACTGGAATTTTTATTAAAATATTAAATCGTATAGTCGACTTACTGCTTCATCAAAAACCGTACATCGTCCTCTGCCAATAGAAAGTAAACGTTAAAAGTTCCGTAATCCCTGGCTTATAACGTATTTACGGTTGGTGTTGCAACTCAACTGACTGTTTCACATTATTGTTTATATTAAACCCTGTTATCAGACAAATCGGGCGCAAGACATTTGACTTGTTCAATGTGCGAACCTGCTTTTAAAGCGTGTATGTGCTTCATCTTCACCCGTATATATTATATCCATCAGTGGTAATGATAAGGTTTCAACTATACAAATACAACCAACATTCACAATTCCTCCAAATTAGATGAACTGTTGTAAGCACACACACAATAGGCTAACAACCCGAATAAATAAAGACAAATAAATTTGCTGGTGTTTTAGATAAATATAGCTCTTAAAAACGATTACATGAAGAAATACTAATACACCAAAATAATATTGTAACAGTTTTTCAAATTTAAACCATTATCACTTTGCCATACTTGGATTTCACACAATCAGCCACTGTAAGTTTCTAACCTCGTCAACTGAGCGCCGTAACTTCTGTGATAATAAGGTAATAAGCTAAATCAACATAAATACGCAGTATGGATTAAAAACTAAACGAAATACATTCGTCTGCTTAAAAAAAATTCCTGGGTTTCCTATTTAGGATTCTCTTTTTCTACATGAGTAATGTCTGCAAAGTTTCCAATCTTGGGTCCGCAGTCTAACATTGCGAGGCAACTAATTTAGAACGAAAAAGAGGGGATGGTGGAATTCCTTCTCCAAAACGTCTCGTTTAAACGCCCACTTTGACACTTTGCCTATCACAAGCAAGAACAAATTACAGAACAACCTACATGTACACGTCCAAAATCTTTTAACTTTACGCCTCTGCTCTTCTCCCTATTTCCGGGCTCCTTTCACTTTCATTTGCAGTCTTTGTAAACCCGAGCTTATTATGTATCGTGCGTATATGTGTCTTGTTTGACGACGCGTATATGTAGTCTTGTTTGACGACACGTATGTGTTGTGATTATATGATGTGAATGTAGTGTGAAGATGATGTACATGTAGTTTGACGATGCGTATGCTCGGCATGACGACGCGTAGCAGTATTATGATCCGTGTTTGTGCAGGAGAGGTAGTTTGAGGGGGGGGGGGTGGATTGGAGTGGTTAATACAAGGGAAGGGGTGTTGGTGGATGGACGCTGCTTCGCTCGGGGTTTAAAAGCCAGCGTCCATATTTCACCCTGCTGTGCTGAGTGCTACATCTCCCGTGTGCAAAGAGGATTTTAAATGGTTTTAATACTAGTTTATGGCGCTAAAATATGTCAGATCAAAATTACACAGTCTATGAGCTTGGCTAGTTTGTTTTTAAAAAATGTGGCGTAACTTTTACGAGCAATATCATATTTTGCTACATGTAGTACTTTTTTATTTGTTCACATTGAATTAGTAAAGTCATGATATAAAAGCATACGAGCCGAGGCTTTGTATGGCGTCGCAAAAATCTCACCACTTATCAGACTTACTCTGAATCTGTTGTGGGTTATACCTCGCATTTGGCTAAGTCGCGCCTTAATGGATGGTATTATGCCTGGCACTGCACCGAGCGCACAACACATGTTAACTCAAGCCACACACGAATCTTCTATCCTTAGTTAAAACGCTACTTTGTCGGCCCCATTTCGAAAAGGATTAAATACATTATTTACTTTTACCCTTTTTGAGGTGAAGGAGTTTAGTACTGAAAATTAAAATTAATGTGTTGACTTGTTGGCGCTCTGGCAATGAAAACATATTGGCGAGGCCGCCCGCATTAATGCTGCTTTATTATCGCATGTCCTCGTTGGGCCTCTACATTTAACGCACACCGACGAAAATTTTCACTAACATTTCGAGTTTTCAATTTGGAGAACGCACGGTCTGTTTAAATATCATAAGCTTTTATTTTATAGGTAATTGAATTTGTAACACGCTTACAGAAAAAAACAGAATTGTTATGTTGAAATAACAGTTTCTATGAGTTACGAAGTTAGGCTAAATTATTAAATGTGTCTTGCAGCTCAATATATTTATTCCGTGTACATGAAGACCCTCTCCATCAAGTGACTAGTAAGTCTAATGAACTGTTGTTATACCATCCACTTAACTATGTTTTTTATATGTAAGTATACACTATCAAAGCCACCATTTATTTAAAAGTGCTGTTTACGTGAAGTGTTATATCAAAGGATGACTGCAGATTACAATTATTTTATGAAATGAGAAACATATTTTATTAGTATATTAATGATGTTAAAAGAAACGCAACAGGCAAAATATTAAAAACCGTTTCCTGAAGCTAGATATACTACTAGTCAGGAGAAACCCTGGCTCGAACAATACAAGATCTCAACTTGTTTGCAGGAGAAACCCTGGCTCGAACAATACAAGATCTCAACTTGTTTGCAGGAGAAACCCTGGCTCGAACAATACAAGATCTCAACTTGTTTGCAGGAGAAACCCTGGCTCGAACAATACAAGATCTCAACTTGTTTGCAGGAGAAACCCTGGCTCGAACAATACAAGATCTCAACTTGTTTGTGGTTAAAGGATGTGTAAAAAATGACAAAGGAATTCAACTGAAAACTTAATAAATAGTTATTCGATAAATAAATAATAACTTAAGTAAAGACGTTTAAATAATGTTTTAATTTCATAATATTGATTTTTAAAACATGCTAAAGCTGGTTTATTTTATTGTATACTTAAAGAAATATAACATTGTTTAACATTGTTCTGACAGCAGCATACTTTCTTGCGGTCTTTCTCCAAAGGATCACCCAATAAGCCAAATGAGAAAGTGTTTAGGTGCAGATATAAGGGTTTTGTTCACCCCTGTTCTGCACCCTACGCAATCTTTCATCCCAGGCATGGTTCCCTTACAACCATTCCTTTAATTAATTAACATGATATCCAACATTTTCCCCTTTATTGTGCTACTTCAAGAACTATATTAATTGTCACCACAAAATGATTAGTGAGTATGCCGCAAAGTAACAAATTAGTGCCGTATATGACTTTGAATGAATTGTTTTCATCTTCCGTTGTTTGTTCTACATCTATAATATCCGACGAGAAATTGTACCTTAGTAACTTTCTTGCGTAATAGCACATAGCAGATAAATAATAACAAAATATGAAATATTATATTTTATGATTGAAAGACAGTGAGGGCAAATAATTGGAACACGAATACACTTTCAAGACACATATTCATTACAAGGCAGATTTATCTGCTATATGATTAACCCATGAGTTTGAAAAAATATGTTTTTGAAGTGTATCACATCGCATGAATTCCATATAGCTAATTCTGGTGCAATGCCCTTGTATAGAACTATAAAACGTTTTTCATTCATCTATAACTATTACTTTTGCAGAATTGAAAATTATTTAATTAAGTTTATAGGCCCACCAAATACCAAAGCTGATAGTTTATTATTCTTGGATATAAATACTGTCACACCCACTACATTTTTCATTTCTATGTAACTTACTGGTAATGCAGAAATGCATTATGCAGTCTGATAGTTCAATGGCGATAGTCGTTCATCCAAGAGAACAAAGACATGACTTATTGGCGTCAACTTCTACCAGACCATCGAAACAGGCCCCCGAATTGAAATGAAAATAAAAGAAATGTATCGCGAATAAAGCACTTTATCGACGGTCAAGTTTATAGTGTTTTTGGTAGGAGGCTATATCTTTTTATGTCTACAAATGTATTGTGTAGTGTTTGGTCTGTAGTGGCGGTTGCGAAGAAGGGGAAGACTAAAGTGATTAGCCAAGGGTTGGAAGGAAGGGGATAGAAACTAAAGCGTGGGTAACAAGCCACGACGTAAATTATTATAGATCCCGATTCAAGTCCTACAGTAAACTACGGACGGCTACAAAACAACATTCATTGGTAGAAAAACCGACGGCGACTTCATCGCTTTGCAAACAAACAAACCCATCCACACCAGACACAATTCAACATTCACTTGCTATTACTTCTATTGAATCTTGAATAAATCTCCAAATGTATCAATGCAAGTAATTTTGACACTACAGCTAAAAGTATTACTCATAAAATAACGTTAATATTATTATTTATCAAAGAATTCATTACACAAGTGTAGAGACGGACACTATACAGAATCCCCACATTGGCGAGAACTCTACTTAAACCGTGTTAAAACAAGAGATTACACCAAAAAACGTATCAAATAATTATAAACAAAATAAAGCTAGTTTTTAAAGGAATCGCAAAAGTATCTTGCAACTAATCAAATAAGATTTCGAAACAACTAAAAATAAAAAACTGTATTGTATTATGAATAAATACGTGCATAATTTGATTAAAAAATCAATTTTTATTTGAAGGTTTCATAATATAGAACCTGTAACCTTGCAAGAAATATATTATTTGAATTTCGATTGAACTGGGTATCATATTTTGCGATTTAGAGCTGCAATAGTAATGAATTATGTGTATGTTCTAAAAGTAACGGTATTCTTTTAAATTGAACTATAGAACACATTACATTACATTACGAGCAATCTGCAACAAGCCTGTAATTATTTCCCTTCCTAATGTTTAGGATAGATTAATTTATTCACATTACGGCCGGACTGTAGTTTAAGGTCTATATGAAGAGGTTTTTGTAACATTATTTTATGATGGTGTAGAAAATAGAAATCGTTATACAATTAACTATACGTGTTCTGGAATCATATATCTCAACTCGTTTACGATACTATACTAACCCTAGAATGGCAGTTAGACCAATATAACCTATATTACTTGAGTTTTAGGCCAGATGCATCATATTCATTATACCATAGACAAGATACCGAGCATCGATCGACACGCATGTACGTAATGTTGCATTTGATCCCACACAGTCCGTGTCATATTGAATGACACACAAAACGTTTCACACAAACAGGCTTCTCTGCATCGAACAAACCAATACAGAATGACTTCTTGAAAGCTCAGTGGGTCAACTTTTTATCAGGTCTTGCTCAGACGCGAGGTAACCAAAGCCATCACATAATGATGAGGATGAGCTTTACATTTTGTTTAATTACCGCAAAACGTTGTATGCATCAAACTTTGCGGTATCTTTGACTTTGAGTATGTTCCACTTTGATTTGCATTTTATTGTTTTGCAGTGACGTAATACGTATCTATCACATTTACAAATCTTGTTACTACTCTTGCTTGCGTAACGCGTAAGATATACATCGAGTATCAAAATCAATACAAAAACGTCCAATGTTTCAAATCAACTGTACAAATTTGTTTTGTGAAATTGTATTTGTTTTAGAAAATGAACAACACCAGTAACTCATCTGTAAAACAATGATAATGTACGGTACAAACACGTTTTCATTTATTAATCCGATTCAATATTATGTTAAAATCAATTATGTCACGACTCATCCAACGATAGCAATTCTACAGATGAATTATATATTTTCTTTTACTATTGAAACGAGAACGGTTGGCAATTGTTCACGTGACTTAATGGGTCACTTAGTTGTTCACCTATTTAGCAATATATTGAACTATTTTTAATGAAAGCTACTTTTTTTACAGATACTTTATATAGAACCTTGCTTTAAATAACATCAGTAATACTTAATTATATATTACAAGTTTTGAACCTCTTACGTAGGCCTACAATTGGTCTTTAAACAATACGAATCATAGGTTATGGATTATATTTCATGTGGGTTATCAAACACCGTATCTACTAGACTAGAGCTACACACATTCAAAATCAGCAATAACACTGATATACAATTAAAAAAATAAAAAGTAAACGTTGTATATTGTGATGTAAAAGTATGAACATGTCCATCTTTGACTTTTTATTGGAATTCGTTGTTTATGAACGCTCCGTGTCCTCCTACATGTGTGCAACATAGGTGGAATGTGCCCAAAAGTCTGGTAATGACCATAATCAGATTCGCCACGCTAAAGCCACGTATAGGATGAATGTAGGTAATAATAAATACGGTTCCTCAAGATTCGAACCCATGGTCTTGTGATTCAACATAACCTAGATTCCTTGTTCTCCTCAGTCTTGCCAAAGATACCGCATGTGCAAGTTAACGTATGTCGAGAGAGTGTTACGTCTCTAGTAAAACCGTGAGACAGATGACCTGCACGTGGGTTCGAGTCCCGTACCAGGACGTGGTAGGGATAAGGGTGAAACGGCACGTGATCTCGTTACATGACAATATTACTGTGTTGACAGATAATTTTACTTGCGAATTTAACTGTTGACATGTTGCAGCTTTCTCGCCTACATTTTGTCATTATATTCTATTATAATTTGACACGAGTATGTTATAGCACATATAACCTTACATATAAATTGAGGAATTATTATTGTATTTAATCGCACTCTATCTCGAGCGTGTTCTGTGTTATTGCTTACTGTCCCTAGCAGAACAAATCGGGTAATACACCAAAAGCTTTATTTTGAACCAACAATTGATGGGCAGTCAAAACAGAAGAGTGAGACTCCCTTTAGAGTTTAGATTTAGACCATCGAGCTCATGTTTTAATTTTTTAATATATTAACTAAAAAATGATTTAGAAGAGAGAGGTGAATTGTGGTAAGACATCGAAGCACGATGACTGTGAGATGATGGAGAAAAATAGAGTTAATTAGTTCGAGTAGTTCGGGCAAAGTAGGAAAGAAGAAGAAGAAAAATAAGTGGCAGAAGAGACATAACTGACCTGGCAAGCCAAAGTTACAAATTATATGCCCAAGAAAATTGTGGCTAACCACCCCCTGACCCGATTTTTTTTTGGAAACAGGTGTATGAGACATGAAATGAGACTTAATATAGAGTGAATCTTGAGTGTGGTATAGTGCATATACTTGATTTATAATCTTCTGATTGATGATTATCACGGTAAAAATTATAGCTGATAGTAAATACTCAGTGGAAGGTATAAGACGTGGCCTAGCTTACAATTATTAAAAACGCCTGCTTGTCTCAAATTTATCTACGTGCAAACGGGGAATATTTAACAGATTTACCATGTTGATAAAATTAAATATGTTCTGGCATTATTATTGAATTTGTCTGTTTTTGACAATTTTTGCAACGATGAATACATACTTTTTTACATCATTGTTGGTTTATAATATTCTGGAACAGTTGCGACGGTTAAATCACAAATATTTTGTCCACTTCGATGTTCGAAAAGGTATTTTGTATTGATTTAAAAACCTTAACGTGCACCACATTACCTCATAGATCGTCACGATTACCCTTACTTGGATGGACAGAGATATGGGACCCCAATACTAATTAATGACGTGTTAAAGTAGAATATCATTAGCATATAGGCGTTTAGTACACTCCAAAATAATGTCGTGTTTTTAAATGCCAACAACCGCCCTTTCGACCATATTATACAGTTTTATAAAAATGTGTTTCCTTTAATAAGTATTGTCCCTTCTGCGTCGTTGACCTACAATGTACATGTATGAACTTAATCATAACCAACGGTCAAAGCTTTGTTGTGTCAAACACGTTGCTGGATAACAAATACCCTTCACGAACAAAAAATGTTAACACCAACATATGAAACGATTAAAAAAAAATAATGCAATTTTTTGTCAACGACAACAATTAAGGTTGTCATAATGGCTGCTCGCCATCGCGTATATTCAAAGAGTCGCGAGCGTTCGGAACTCGCCCAAAACATGCGACATGCCACTAATAACAACGGCGTTCTGTGCCTTTTAACAGCAGTAATAATAATGATCAACATGCTACGGTGTCGTAGCTTTCGTTTTTCTTTTCGATCGTAAACTTGTGCTCGTTTGCGTTGTGTCCGATGAATGCATCAATAACATATTAGGACAGCCTTGTTCTCATTAACATGGTAATAGTTGAAGTGAGAACTGTCTTCTTTTCACATTGCATGAATTGTAAAAACTCTGTAGTAAATCGAATATTCAGTGCATCGTCAATTTATTTATACAGGTTTAAAGAACTCAAGATAGGACTGTAATATAACATATAAGTTTTGTCTTGACATCAATTGTCAAATAGATCGTTATAGTTGTAATTATGTTAGTGAGAGATACTGAAACAGTTAGCTGAATGGTAGCAGCAAGTCTATCAGTAGGTCGCGGGTTCTAATCCCACCACCGGTAATCCTGACTAGAGATTTTTCCAAGCCTTTACTCCTGCAGAAGGCGAATGCTGGAATAAAGTCCTAAAACTGCCAGGAACTTTCTTTCCCAACTATATAAGTAAATACATGAACCCAGTGCACATTAACAAATGGCTTTTCTACTAAAAAAACTTTAGCTATATTCTTCTATAATAATAATTACAAAGAAAGTTTGCTCATGGAAAATTCCAGTCTAGTTGTTAAGATAGTTTTCTAAGATGCAATTTATCCCATGTCAGTGCTATATATTTAAAATTTTATGTTCACGAAAAGAAAAAGGAGAAATTAATTTACGAGTAATTTTATCAGGAATAATAATTTAATCAATCTTTGTTTCAATTTTGTAACAAATTTGAATATACTTCTTTTAAGTGCCAATCGATGTAGCTATGCTAAATAAATCAATATCATAATTTTGCATTAAGAATGCAGAAAAACAGAACGTATTTTATTCCAACTTTTTCATCAATTACTTCATTTATTTGTTCCTAAATTAGAATTAAATAATGAACCACTAAAAAATAAATTATAATTAAAATAATATTGCTTGTGCACTTAAAGTCCAAAACGTTCTTATTTATGTTTTGTGCCATATTCGCAAGCGTTGCTGATAGTGGGTTCATCTAAATTCATGTTTTACATTTAAGACGCTGACTTGAAATGGAGAAGATATAACGCCCTATTATAAGTGCTACGTGCATTGTGCAACTGCAGTTGTCACATAAAATAAATGTCCCTGTTTGAACTGGTTATCTACCCACTGTCATTGTGTGCCGACAATCAGGCAAATATAAACCCTTTGCGGAAGCTCATTGAAAAACAGAATTCAAGGACTCTTGCCTGTTTTGGTTTCTTCAAATGAACGATTTTAACTGGACTGTGGCAGCGTAATCGGTTTGACTGATTTCGATTCTGAGTAAGGGATTTTCTAGTGTTTACTCAGTGGTAAGGATAATGGTGTAAGTTAACATACCACAAAAACACCCACATTCCCTTCTCACTATAGCATTACCCTAATAGGTCCTAATGGACAATAGTAGCCCTACAGTTAATTGACCTCTATGTGTGTATTAAAATAGAAGGGGAATGAAAACAAACGTAAATTATTTCTAAAGTCTAAAGTCATGTTTGTGAATTAAACCGATATGAGCTCGCTCTAGCATTGTAAGTGAAATCCAGCCTTCATTCACCCAAACATGGCAATTTTTATCTTAACAACAAATCAACAACAACTACAACGTGTATCAGTAGAAAACAAGGAATTTATTCGTATCAATACAGACCTACAGCTGGAATGTCGGGCGCTTTGAAGGATTTATCTGATTGGTTTCACTATAAACACGTGTACGATTAACTGCAATGGCGCAGGAAACACTGTCCTTAATCATGGTAGGTGTCTACCAATCTTACTTATCTCAGTACACTCGCCTTGTAGCTGTGTCTATAAGAACATCTCTTGAAAAAGTTCGTAGCGTAATCGGGGTAAACTTGGATCGAATCTTATTTTCTTTTTTCTTTGTTCATTCCATTATAACCAGGATTTGGTTCGCCTGCTGATTAGCCGCTCCGCCCACGCAGACGCGATAATTGCGTCGGAACACCTAAGAAAGTCGTGTGCAAAAGTCGCGTGATGTTGCACGCGAAACTCTCTCATGCTGCAAGTGATTATGTAGACTGCACAAGCCCCGCACCAGATTGCTCATTCAATATACATGATACCCGCAGAACGGCCGCTCATTTGCTGCGAAAATACGTTATTTAAAATCTAATATCCCTTTTCATGGAGATTACATAGGGATAAATTATTTGTTGGCATTCTAGTTCTAAAATTTTAACGTGATGTCTGTGGCATAGTTACCATTAACAGGATATCATGTACATACATATTATCTACATACAAACAACAGTCACTGCATATTGTTGTAGTCTTACTTGATTTCTTGGAAAATTAAGTTGAGTTTGAAATCTGACATTATAGTGACTTGTGTGGTTTTATGAGGTGTTTGCCGAACCCTCGCCAGTGTTTAACCTTGAAGAGGTATTTGATCTGATAAATCAGCGTCAATATGCATTAATACGTTCAGTGAGTAGTCGAAAATTATATTCTGACTTCAGCGCGTATGCTAAAGTAATATGCGAACACGAGGCAAGTATGATTGTCATTGAGTTAAAATTTTGACTTCCTGGTTGCCTTTTGGGTACTTTTAGATTTTACCAAAGACCGTAATAGCGTAACTATTACTATTAAGGTATTTGATTTTACCTTTTTTGTGCATCATTTCACACCACATGTGCATATATATTATAATTATAAAATATTGTTGGGTAACCAGTAAAGATAATGTAGTGCATTTAGCATGTTCTGGCTTTTTTAGACATTCAGCAATTTCACTAATAATATATATGATACATTTTGTATTTAAACTCATACCGTTTGTCATACATACACAGATGCACACACGTATTATTATAGTATTACCCTTTATAGGCATCACTCGTGTTTTAGGGGAAAAGGAATGTATTGATTATTTTATACCCGGCACCTCCACCATAATACATACAAATAATACATTGTCATAAAACTACCAGTAAAAAATAAAAATAAAATAATGCCTACTGGATTGTGTTGAACAATTACGTTAAACAATATATATATGATCATTTTTAAGAGTAATAGTTACAAGTAAAACATATGTTACATGTGATCACAGATAGGGTTTATTTTTAATTTTCAATTTCACGTAGAGAGATCACACATTGTGAACTAGATAGTCAAATACATAGTCTGAAATCAATCCCTCCTCTTTTCATCTGTACATATTTTATACAAAAATGAATATGAGAAATATTTCTGGTGTGTATCAAATGGTTGCAATTCGGCGTAAAAATGTATCGTTTTAGTAAATTTCAAACAATTGTGCCTAGTATTCATGAAAATCAGCCTTGCACACATTATTCCAGTTACTTCAGTGTTAATGTGGAGAGAATCAGTAGAGTTTCGCTGGCATCAACCGTAGGCAGCAATGTTGAGCAACGTGAAGGTGGTATATTTATGTATGTACCATTACGTATGTACTAACATCCGATCAGTGGCGTAAAGGAGACCCCCGCCACCCCCGCGAAGCGGGGGGGCCCGCTGTCTAGGGGGGCCCGGCTTGCCAGAAGTACAGATTTTTTTTTTCATCATATTTTAAACGTTGTCAATTTGGACCTATTCTTCTCCGGGGCCATACGGGGAAGGAAATTGGAGGAATGTGACAATTTTGAATGAATATTTTTATAAAAACTTATGGGTGGATGAGGTTAGGGGGTTCCTCTTTCGGTCGTCTAACAATCGGCACTGCCTGTAAGCAACTATATTGAATCCTGAATATATCGAATCTTCCACGGGTCCGGACGGGGGACAACTATCATATTATATCTTGTATCATGGTCCGATTCTGAAACGTGTTAACAGGCTTGTAAAACGTCATCAATGAAGAAAAAATTTGCCTTCGGCGAATTGACCTCCCCCGGCTAAGACTTTCGCCCCAGACCCCCTACATGCTTAGGATGTTCAACCCCTCCCCACTGTTAATTCCTCGATACGCCACTGGCCCTCATGTTATTTCGTACTGTTCTGTTCACAGTAGCAACATACCGAAAAGTAATGTTCAGAAATTAAAACAATTTAAAAAAAAATATATATATATATTCGAGGAGACCTCAAGACAGTCTTAAAGCTCTCTCAGTATGCTCAGCATAGAGTGTGAACTGTGAGCAGATCAAGCAGTTGAACATGGACGCCATAACTGACAGCTTGGCTCGCCAGTTACAAGAATGCTCGTCGCCGAGACTGGTTCTTGTGATATTAACAATTTTAAGATGATTGTATGGGGGTATTAGAGCTCAAGTAAAAGTTTATTTCGTTATGTAATAGATTTGGCTCTTAATTAATCCCATATAGGGGGCCCGAAACGATTCTTGCGGGGGGGCCCGGGCGATTTGCGTTACGCCACTGCATCCGATCCTTCAGTCAAGACAAGATAATGTCTCGGATGCGGTAAATTCAAGAACCTCCATCTTTGCTCTCAATCTCACAAGGAAATATAAATGATTAAACAATTTTCTAATGCAGTGGATTTACGTTAGTAAATAAGTTTTCAACAGAACGCGTGATATTCATTCTATATGTTGCCAACAATGCTAATCCAGACTATTTGTGAGTGATGTATGATGAAGTAAAACAGTCAGTTAAATACATCCTCAAGTTAGGATTGTAACAGTAAGACGTTGTCTACCAGGTAACGCAAGCATACAGTTCATATAATGCAGTTATAATGATACAAATTGATAATAAATAAATTATCTTGTTAGTAATTGAAAGTAATAGTTTCTGAGGCTCTCACCTTTATGTTGCTGCGTATAACGTGTTTCTTTGTGACCGTGTAAGTCTGTGGCCAGGCTCCCACTTTAATAACTTTCTGATCGATATGCATGCGTAAGGCGATACTGGCTTTCTCTTTAAAATTAAAAGGCTGGTATATTTCTCACCTTCCGTGCTCTGAACTCTTTGCGTTTCACAAGGGGGTGGGGCCACCTGATAAACCCGTAAAAGATCATGCCCCGTGTACCTTGTTATGCACATTACAGGAAGCTTACATTAAATTATTACTACCTACGTTTTATGTTTCTCAGTAAAAGCCTTGGGCTAGAAACTGCTGTACAGATATGTTCCACCTAAAATGTTACTCCTACAGTCAAGATGAAGCTAAATGTACAACATATCTGGAAGTTTTGAGGTAAAACTTTTCAGACATGTAATGCAATTACATGGAAAAACTGGTCTTTTTTAGCGTCTATTGATGACTGAATATTATGTTAATTTAAGAAACTTTCTAGTTAAGATTTCTCTCACAATTTAACAACCAATGTAAAAGCCGAGCCGACAATACGATAACACAATTGAGCATTATCTTGTGTCAACCGACAAAATATTGTTTACATTCTTGCACGTTTATAAAGTGAACTCTATATAAATAACTGAGTACCATAAACAACACACAACTATACAAAAATGTTATATATTTCCAACTTACATTGTTTCTCCCATAAATCGTAATAAAACATTAACGCCGTAAATAATCCATCAAAATTATTTCATTTAAGTTTCGCCGAAAGAGATGATACCCGACACCGGCAATCCTGACTGAAGGTGTTTTCGAGGTTTTACTCAAACACAAGGCAAATGCAGTAATTGAAGCCCGCGGAATTTTCTTCCCAACTATTCCAATGAACCCAATACCGATAGCTATAGTCACCTGAAGGGGGATATAAATTATTCTTGGGCAAGTTTCCTATTTAAAATTATTATTATTATTATTACTATTCATTTAAGTATATTATACCATCAAACCATATTGTCAAGTTTTTAAACGAAATCTAAAAAATTTATATTGTTAAAATAGTCTCGTTTAATAGAAAGTAAATACGTATTTTCGTAAGGGGGATTAAACTCAAAGCATCTGATGAGTAAACCCCAACATATCTTGTTACGTTCTTCCGTATCGTGGGAGTAATGCGTGGAACATCATATTACACCACACAGAGACTCAATCGCAGGTACTTTTTGCTCCGACATCGTCTTACCTCAACAAAACTGCACAATTTAATGCCGCACCTTTATTAGTGCTGTCTAATTTACGGACTAACTGTTAGTGCATTTAATTAACTGTCAGTAACGTTATTGAAAATAATTATTAACTGGACAGCTGAATTAAATAACTTCTTGTTGCGCGCGGCCTTCTACTTTGTTTGAAAAGGCTTAAGTTAACAAGATAATGTTGTTTCGTAATATGTTACAAATGTCGGTAAACAACCGGAGCACTTTAACATTTTTTGTAGGAAAGCATCAACATTTCACTTAATTAACTGAAATTAAGTTAAGTTAATAAGTTTACATGTTGTGTTCTTGATTTTCAAGACTTCAGAAAACTTGCTCAAATGATATGATTTTAGTTCTCAACTGTTTCTGTTTCACAGCGTGCTCTAAAATAAACCTCTTGACGACCAAGTAAGCAAATCAAACATCGCCAATTAATAATTTTCTAATTTTCTCGAGCGCGTCGGATGAAACACGAAGAGGGTCGGCGCGGATTGTAAGCAGGTCGCAGACAGTTCGCGTGGTTATAGAACTGCGGTGTTGGCGATGCTTAGTGGCCGGCTGATCGGAGATGAGTGTACTTTTCACAAGAAATCAGGTACTCTAAGAATTAACTTGTAGCTCTATTGAGGGTTCCTTGCTCGAGCTACGTATCAGCCTGTTTGTCAGCACGAGAGTGTCAGACAGCCAAGTGCCCCCTTGATTCTGTATTCTCTTTGAGAAGGCAACGGCTCAGAAACGCGTGAGTCTGTTATAGAGGAGAGGAGAGGAGAGCGAAAACTTTTACCATTGCACGGAAAGAAGTAAGTAGAATCAAATCTAAAACAGCACATTTCCATACTTTAGGAGGGTAGTGTTTTTCTTGCTGTTAAATATTAAATTGCATTATGTTTTTAAAGTATCAATTTTTCTCTTAGGTAATATGAAGCACTTTTGATTCAATTTACTTTTTTAAAATTCTATCTGTACTTGTATTTGAATAAAATGAAAACTTGAATGGCAGGTAACAAAATTATTAATCTGTAAGCTAAGGTTTCTTGACTTCGCACTATTTTGTTTTAATCTGTGAGCTTCAGTTTTATATATTGTCTTGCTACACAATACACATTTCTCCAAGTATATAAAATAAATACCTACATACAGCAATAAATTATTACTAGATAGTTAATTTGAGATGTTTTGGAGACATAGACGCAACTGAATAATCTTTATGCAATGCAATTCTACACATGTTTTATTTTTAGTCATATATCCAATTTTGTATGATATTATTGGTTTACCTGAGTGCATAGTTTTCTTGCATCAAACCTCATCAAATTTGTATTAACGCGTATAATAAAATCACTTCATTAAATTTACTCCCCATGCAGAGTAATTACTTATAATTTTCCAAAGATATATTTATTTGACATGTGTGTGAACATGCCAATTAAGTATTAATATTTTTCACATCGAAATCATCAACACAGAAAGCTAAGCAGCACATCACTACTTTTCACTCCTCAAGCAATACATTTTTAAATTACATGTAGGCCAGTGATATTCGGCTGAGCTTGGTTAAAGTTGATCTTGGTGCAAATGTATTATATTGGTGCAAATATAATTAAACAATATTGATGTATTAAATAACGTTGAATATTTTTAGTCCTTGCGATAAAGACCGTTTGTCAAGACTATTTTTCCAAATGAGTCCAACTAAAGCAACACTGCATTTCCTCAAAATGTTACAAAATATAGTTAACGGCGTAAACCATAAAACTTTAAAGATAATAAAGAAATAGACAACATCATAATTAATGGTGATTAATTCATTCAGCCTTCCTTTTACTCAAACCTATGTACTGTAAAATTATCCGCTAAATTGAGTTGTGTCTAATTGATTTGCACCTCGAATATTAGACTATTTGGTGGCGTGGCGGGATAGTGAAGAGGTTCGTACGGTAGTTTTAATGATGATGCCTTCTTTATCGAGCGAATATTTTTGCGAGTAACATCCCCTATATCAACTCACCCTCGGGAGCTGTATCCGCCTCCCCCTCCCCCCTCCCCCTGTCTATTCGTCCATCAGCTCGCGATGCTCCTGCTTCGTGGATGAGTTTAGGGGAGGCCCCCACCTGCTTTCAACCTCGCCGCGTCATGGGAAGTGGAAGCTACTACACTCTTGTGTTTAATGTGGGCACAGATTAAAAACTGCGATGTTGACTGACCACAGAGCACTTAAAATTGTAAATGGAATGTATTTGTTGAAATCTCATGTATCAATGAATTATTAGAATCCAAAAAGGTATTTGTTCAATGTTTTTCCTGGCGATATACATATGTGTTATTAAATAGCCCTATCCGTTGTGTTGTATTATTTCCTAAGCTAAAATATTATAAGCTAACAACACTGTATAATATATTGTTCTATCTATTTATAATCTGTTGATTAAACATTTTATAAATCGTCTTCTAGAAAAAATGTAGTTATAAAGCGATTTAAAAATTACTTTGCAGTACCTTCTTTTCATTACGGTATATCTGCTGATCTACAGATCATTAAAAAAATACTCAAGACAGCTTAAGCGACATTCTAGCCAACTAAAATAATTATTGGTTGACGATTTCGAAGTGTTATATTATCTGCTTTCATCTTTATAACTAAAGTATTCTTTGTCTCAGTTTCATATTCCTTATTTTAAACTTTCTCAGAATCATCTATTATGTTTCCGTTGCATGAACTAGAATACATTATATTAAGTCTACCACTACGATTTCATATATTTTTTATGATCAGTCTATATTTGGAGCCGTTGCTTAAATATTAATTATTTCCGATGTTCCGTCTTATTGTTTTAAAATGTTCGATGTTACGAGTCGAAGATTTAAAAACAAATGCGATATTGTTTCTCAAAAGCAAATAAAAGACAAAAATGGAAATATCTTCTCATTTTCTTACAGAGAGTTTTTTTGCATCAAGGAAAGGGAAACCATTAATATTAATGGCATTCATAAAAGAAAAGTAACAATCGTATAAAATAAATTTAGATTGACAAAATCGTCGTTAAGCTTTCATATTGTTATACGTATGGACCCCTAAAAACTAAAACTCGATATTCTTATAATGGTAATCTGATGTTGAAACACTAACAACTAACTTACGCAGGGATCTATCTAGTGATACAGGTTTCACTTGATGTAACTCTCCGAGTGACTGAACTGTATATGAGCTGTATATGAATTGTATATGAACTGTATATGTACCTTGGGATAGTTAGACAGTTTGAAACGAATTTTAAGGCTGTATAAGTAGTATTTTATCCTCAGTATTCACATTATGACTAAAGTAAACGTTGTAAATAAAACATTCCGTCTGGATTTCGTTGACCAGAATCAAATAGGTGAACTTGAGCCGCGTGTTTTACCACTGAGCTAACTAGATCGGTTGTTAACTTAGTTAATTATACCTGTAGTGTTACCCCAATATCGTGCAGTAGGTTCTGTTTGCTAGTCTGCGGTGCCTCCAAAATGAGCTATTCACACATAAAACACATTAAAAATCATTTATGATGGTTTATTCCAACCAAAGACAACCGATCAATACCCGTTGAATGTTTAATGAGTAAACGTGTGTGTATAGGCCTACTGTATATGCTTCACGTCATAAGTGATTTATTCTGTAGGTGAGTGTAGCGTACACGGACCACGACCAATCGATAGATATGGAGCTCCACAACGAGTTATATTGCAAAGTGTGATTTATTTACATGAAAGAGTGCTGCCCGGAAACCCACTTTTCCCTACCCTACAGTCGTACTATTGCGACTGAAATGTCAGCAGAACATGTCACGCTGTGTGGTTATGCTATTCTGTGTTCAATTAGCGTCATTGTTGCGTCTGTCTTGTATTTGAACGTCCATGGAAGTGGCACTCGTGATCAAGGGCAAACTATAATTGCTCGTTTAGCCTCAAGTTCAATATCCTTGATAATTACCTTGACGTCCAAACCCTGTGGTGTGGTGAGGTTGCCGAGGGGTGTTATACTTTTGGCTTTAGACTGGACGTGTGGTGGGGCTTTCTGATTGGTTCTCCCTGTCATGTGGTCTTGGCAGCCAGAGTATGACGAACATGTGGTAACAATGCATTTTTCTGGGCCACGATTGTGTCAAGTGAACGACTTTTGGTGTAGAAGTACCGAGGGTCGCCTTTGATAGTATTTTAATTACCAATTTTAGGGGCGGACCACGGAATTGTTAGTTCTGACAACAGATACTGGATGAGTTTATTTTTACTTCGCAATGCTTTAGCTTGAAGCACAGTTAGTAATAAAATTAAGAAAAATCGCATGAGCCTAAGCCTAAATTACAGATATACTTATGCTTTCAATTTTAATGCAGACATATCAAAGTATGTTTTAAAATTCTACATGTCATCTCTATATAATCTATTACTAAAGGCAGAGATTAATTATTTGAAATTTAAAATAACCATAACGCACAGTTTTTTATTTGTAAAATGTTTTACGCCTATTAATGTTCCATAATATGCACAAGAGCGTTTACCTTCACAAATACTAATTGTAGTGAAATTTTAATTCTTATAAAAAATAATTGTTTAACATGCCCCACTGAAAATCATTTCTTGTAATCTGAGTGGGAAAACACAAAATATTGTATTTATTTAAATATTTCGATTGACAGTAAATATGTTTTGGTTTATTGTATCAAACAGCCTAACTAATAACGAGTGCACACATCAACGTGTCGACTATAGACGTGCAACAATCTATTCCAACGTGCGATTTTTCCTCCGTTGCTTCCCTGGAGAAATGGTCAATAATTTCCTGATTAATCTTCACAGGGATCCAAGCCGGTATAGTAACGCGTGCAGCTCGCATGCAGCCTTTTGCACCGCGGCACGAACCTCGCCTCCATTCACGAGACATACCGGTACCGAACACAGACGATCTCGTTTCGCAATCTCATTGCTAACTAACGTGAGTGTATGTATGCAACATGCATGCATGCCTACTTACTCTCATGATCAAGCGAAACGTCTTTCTTTTACACTGACACTTGTTACTAGAATACAGTGCCATTCGGCCGTAGTCACGATAAGCATAGCGGATCATTAGCTGCAATTTCCTTATTAACATAATAATATTTATCAGATTCGTGTGCATGTGTATTATAGGGCTGCTTATATGAAATATGATGCAAAAGGAGAATTGATCAAAAGTCCACATGAAAGAGACTTGCTGATGGAAATAAAAGTGGTAAGCTCATAGAGAACTTGAACAGAGCAGGTAGGAATGGCTCTGAATGAACCGACAGCTTGCTACAAGGAATCATGAAACTACTAGTTACTAAACAAACACTCTCGTGATTGTGTTTCCATTAACAAACTTTAATTGTTAGTAGAACAATTAGTAATTGTGAATGCTACCCAGGTTTCTTACAATTGACAGGCGGAAGCTTTGAGCAGTATAGAAAGTGGTAAATGTCAACTCATATCAAACTTCCACCTAAAGAATAGTTCATATAATAATTTGATTGCTTATTTAAATATATTTCCAATTACCGGTATGGTTGTGCTACTTTAATGTGCAGTTAGTGTACTAAATGCCTGTAGATAGTTGCAGAGCTTTGCCGTCCCCAGTCAATGCACGTACTACAGAAGAAAGTATCCGCACTGGTGGTGTAGTGTCCAATGTTCTTGGTCGGTTATTGAACCTGGGTTCAATTATCAGTCAGGGTTGGATGATTTCTATCTGATTTTTATTTTTATTTTGTCTACACAAACACATTCCAGCTTAAGTATCGATGATTGTGTGCCAGGTTAAGAGTACACAGGCGTCTGATTTGTGATGTGAAGTAACATTATAATGTGTGTTATTGTGGAAGTTGCAACATCGTGTAGTAGAATTAAATTAAAGAATTAAAGTAGAATTATAACGACTCCGAAACACCCAGGTTTGATTATGGAATTTTAAAGATATAGTTTATATGAGTAGTGATACATTCCAGCACGTAAGTTGCAACCGGTCGTAACTTGCGCCCGAGTTACGTAATAGTGAGGCGCAACTTTACAACCTTATACAACCGCCTAAAACGGTTCTGGAATGAGGAATTCATGATATAACTGTGAATATCAATATATTGTCACAATTTTATAAATTATGATGATAGAGTTTCACTTAATGTATAGTAAAAAAAACATCGACCGCAAGGAACTGTGACAATCTATAAATTTTTTAAATAAATATAATTTAATTCTCATTGTGTCCATATAATGTTTGAAAGTAATGAAAGTGTGAATTAAATATCACGTGATCGGTAGAAATACAACACCCAACTAGAGACACACAGCGGATATTGTAGCGGACACAACCGTGAGAGAATTAGGGTAAGTTGCAATCACGAAGTGAGTATGTCAGACTGTAAATAGAATGTCACAGCGATATGATGCAATGTGAGCTAGGGCAAAGTGGGGAAAAGCACCGTACACTGATCTAATTGGATGTTTCAACACTCGGAACGCATTACACTCATTCTAGAACTACTTTATAACTATAAGATGTATTTGTTCGTATTTTAATGGAGCACTATGTTTAGTTATAACAGGGTTTAAAAGAGTACTAATGTTTCGTAAATATTTAGGTATAGTTTTGATGTGATTATTCAGTTTACATTTCTTTAGTTTCCCCAAGCAGTTTTACGAGTATATCTGTACATTTTATAAGAGATGTTAATATGCATTATTTAGTATTTACTTTTACATTAACAACACTATGTTAAGTCATGTTTTAGTACTAATTTAAATACATTTTTATATACTAAGATTTTTCTTAGATTTATAGGTGACAAAACAAACGCTAATTTTGATTACTACTTTCTTAAGATGAAAACTATAAACATTTCTGTGATATAGAGTAAAAATCTTTAACTTATGAAGTTCTAAAACATTACTCATTATTTTCATAATAACTAACATCTGTTAAATGCACTAACCTTGAACTATAATATACTTTCAAACAATCTAATTAGTTGAGATAAATACATCTGACTTACCTCTTTGCTAAAAATCAAACTTAGCTTGAATTAAACTTAACACTTTGTATAATTAAGTGTAAAATGTTCTTCACCACCGAGAGAGATGCCAGTTTAATTACACAAAGGCTTATATTAGACGTGCATGCGTACTAATTTCACTTGTGTGTATAAAGCGATTCACAAAGAAACCAACTTCGCATGATTTATAACGATAAGCCTGAATGTTATTTATACATAAGCGTATGGCCTTAACGTGTGCGGAGCTGTAAAGTAGGAGCGCACACACACAATAAGCACCGTGGGGAATTTCTGTTTGCGCTGTAAAAAAGTTGATGAAAATTAATAACAAGGATTCTGCTAGACCTTTTGACACATAGTTTACCATACTGTGGAAGAACTCTTAATTTGTGCTCGCATAGGTTGGAGTGTTGTTCACAGTGTGATGGTAATACATGGTATCACCCACCGTGGCAATGAACTCAGCCGTTGTGGTGTAATATACTAGTAAAGGCTACAATTTTCATTTTAAACTCGCTGAATATTTAGTGTGAAACAGAAAACAAAAACGAGATATTACAAGGCATGGAAAGCAGAAATCATAATACAAAACCATGATAGACGACTGCAGAGGTGGGGCTCCTGGGCAGTTGGATTCTACAAGTTTCTCTGCATTCCAGCACAAGCAGACGAGTGCTTTGTTTCCGAGCACAAGCAGAGCTGCTGTGGTAATGCATAACTTAGCTCAACCTCCAGTGCTGCCTGATTTTAAACAGAAAATTAATTATAAAATACTTTTGAGATTATTTCGATTTCCTTACACGCCTATGTTGTTTGTACTTGGATACAATTATAATTATGCAAATTCGCGAATTTGTTTTCAAACGTTGAATATTCAAGTAAATTGAATCACTCCCATGTTGATTGTGGTCCTAACACTTTCATGTCTTCAATAGAAATGTAGGAATAAAATAAAAACATTTCTACTCACTCAGACTACATTGGTTAGCTTTCATTTCGTACGGTTCTGAAGTGCCCGGGATACATCCATCACTTTTGCAATAATCAACATTGCCAGATGAGTGTAATCGTTCTTATACAAACATTTTGCTGTATTTTCATACTTTTAACGAATGTAAAATGTGTATTTATTTATTTATTCATTTATTCATTTTGTACGAGTTACAGTAAAGCACATCACAATAGATAAAAACATCACATATCTTTACAGGTGCGATAGTTGATAACCTTCTAAATCTATGAATCAAGGTAATAATTTTCAAAGTAAAAACTGTAAATACAGAAATAATTTTGATTATGGCAGCTCACGAGTTGTATCGCTAATAGAAAGTGTAGAGCATAACGAATCGTTCGCCCAGATTTAGTGAAGATGTTGTGTGAACTTAGTCTCATTCCTGTTAATTTATCCCTGACTCGGTTGAGTAGATACAAGCAACCGTGATCTAGGATCATGACAAGCAACCAGTAGCCGAAGAGGTGTTCCAACTGTTCTCAACGTTCTTATAAATCAACGCTATCTTGACGCGATCGTTAATTTATGCAGTCAAATTATCGACACAAGATTAAATACTACTCTGGTTTTATAAATAGCGAACCAAGTTAAAGATATTCAAAAATATGTATTCTTACATGGAATTGAATGAGCATAAACACAACAAACAATACACTATTCATATTAATATTGTATTCGGTAAGTGGCTGAAAAACTGACATGATCCCATGGGTTAGTACTTTATCACAGCTGATTAAAAAAATGTATGAATTTAAGTATATTGGTGCAGTATTCAATGAAACAAAGGCAAATGAACTCGTCACATATAATATGCTATAAACCTGGATGTGATGTTAAGTGAATGTGCAGATAGTCCATTTCAAGATATGTTTGACAACTGAGTGCTAGCAATGCCCGTGACGCAATCAGTCACATAATGTGCAGTATTATCGTGTTACCCTTATTTTGTGTATTATGTGCCATGTTATCTACGAGTATGTATACATGTTGTAAATGGCACAGCATTTATTTTCATAACGTGCATTGCCATTAGATATACGAGCAAATTGCGTCATCGCTACTTGCAAAGTCCAGCCCTATTTAATATAAAAATATGCTACGTGAATAATTGTGACTTTATTTTAGCATCATTAAATGTACTTTTGCAAATGAATGGTGCTAATACTAGTGATAATCTCCTTTATGCTGGCTGGAATTCTCTAGATAAAAGCTTTTCCACAGCTCTGCGAGTTCTGTTTTTCCTTAATTCTGACGAATTAGCTAGTGCTGGCAGTGCGAGCCTAGCCAGGGAAAGTCGTGGCTGAATTTGAAGAGAGGGTTGGGAGGGAGGGGGGGGGCAAGTTTACGACTGTTGGGACCTCCCCAGTCAGAGGGTGAGCGGCCGTATCGCGCACTGAAAGAGAAAGGGGGTCAATTACTTTCCTTCATCACAGAGAACAAAGAAATAAGAGAACAGTTATATTCTTTTTTTAAATGCCTCTTATTTACTAATCCTAACCTTGACGGTATTAATTTTGATATCAGAGGATGATGTTTTTAGTACGGGCAAAGGCGTCTTACTAAGTTTATTCTCTACATGAATACCATTTTAGAGATAGTTGAAGTAGCAAGACGAGCAAGACTTGGTTCAAGAAAATAACGCCTTGGGGTGAAACTGAGGACGGAATGAACGTTACAACTTAGTCTGAGTTCATGAGGCAAGAACCACAGGTATAATATTTATTCGGGTGGTTATGATACGATTCACTCAAAAATGTAATTTAAAATAAACAGAAGGTATGATTAAAGTACAATGCAATGCGAATATCTTAACATGATATTATTTCTCATATTGTTTACTTTTTAAAGCCGTATACTCTTTAATGTAATTCAAACAAAATTTAATTTTTTTTTTAAAGGAAAACGGAATTTGATTTTGATGAAAAAATATTTTATTTAATTTGCAAGGAGCAATTGCCTGATGTCCCACTGTGTTTTGAGGGATATATGCGTACATATTGTATTGTAGCATAGATAAGAAGAATTAGATAATACGCGTAGAATTTCTTAGTTCAATGTGCAACCACAAACCAAGGGATGTATTCAACAAACCCATGCGTATGAGTAACATAACAAAATACTCTCTTTTCAGAACTTAGTACTGAGTGGCAATACTCGTAGTGTTGAAAGACATGTAAGGTTTCAGAGCAGATTGCTCATCATAAAGCACCATGATCAGTGACATAGGTTATCTACATTAACAAGATAGTCATTACGGTTACATGAAAAAGATGTCGTTTGTCACTTGCTTTTAAACGATAACCATTAAAATAATATTAATTAAACGACATCTTGCATTTTTGTCCAAGAAATTCTTACAGTCAAGTGGTTATACACTTTTCATGTGTAGGCCTATATGGTTATAATTATCTTCATGGAATCTGGTGTTTACCTAGCATCCATTTGTTGCAGTAGGAAACCTGCCCAGAAACAACTTACCTATTTTCAGTTGAATACCTAATTATATCACTGTACTTGATAGTTGGAATGTCCAAGGGCGGTTAGTAGAAAATCCCAGTATTCACCTTGTGATCGAGGAAATCCTTGGCTTGGAAATCAAAGCTTCAGCCAGGATTTATGAAAGTGGGATATAAAAACCAGCGACTCCACCAATTAGAGAAGTATGTCGTCACTGGTTTTCATCGTTTTACTCAGACATGTTTGTGCTAATCTGGATTTATCTCGAGTATATATGATTTCTTCCTGTATATTGTCTTGAAATATTTTCTATCGATATGATTTTAGTTTTAACTGGTTGGTGCTTTCTTAGTTGAATCTCTTCTAACATTGTGATAGTCGGGTAATATCATGCGTGTATCAGAACTACCATAGTTTTACATGGTGTAACTAGAAATTGTGGCCATTTTACTCTGCGTTCGACCGGTTTTACCGTAAGAATGTAATTTCACAAATGTTGAGCGCTTAGACTGGTTCAAACGATGCTGAATCCGTCTGGTAGACGTCTGGCCAATTTTAAGCTTCAGACGTATTCCATTACGTAAAGAGACTCTGCAGAAAAAAGTAAACATTTTATTTGTCGGTTGCGAGTCACGAATTTGAACGAAACCAGTAGCTGATTCGCAGTTGTTATCGTTAAGTGATTGTTTTTTGTTTGTGAGTATCCCAATATAAGCTGACATCAGTAAATAAAATACATGATTATAATACTTCTTCCGGGGAACATATTTAAAATGGAACAAACACATATTAGTTAATAACATAGCTTGAACCACGACAAATTTTGTTCCTCTGTGTTGATAATTCCCTTAAGAGGAAAAGTTGCATCTGCAATAATATTATAATAATGCAAATTATACGGAATTTTAATTTTATTTATAATTCACAATACAAAATAAATGATTTTAAGAGACACTGTTGTTGATAAAACCTAACAAGAAACCGGATTATGTCATGCCAAGTCCAACCAAATTGGATATTTACGATATTATAATATAAATAGAACAGTGGGGTAAATTAGAGTAAATACAATAGATTTGTCAATATTAGCGGTCTGCTTGCTATTATACTACACAAAGTGCAAGCATTCGAACCTTATTTCAACAAGTTTGTCGTGTGTGTGTTTGTATTATAAAGCATACACAAACGTGTCTTAAAATTACCTCATTAATAGGAAATAATAGATTAAGGTTATACTTATTGTTTCCGAGAAGGTTACAAATAAAGTTAGTTCTACTGTGGTTCATAAATTAAAACAGCAACATTAAAAAATGTATAACTGAGGCGCTGGATTCTGCTTTGATGTATTTGTCAGTAATCGCAAAGGGATTCGTCATGAGGGTATATTGCGCCAAGCTTTGCTGAGCCGGACAAACCATCACCCCTACACTGCCGCTTGCCAGTGTGCATGTGTCTCTTCCGCGACGCTTATAAAGCGGCGTCGTTGAATCGTGAAGTTCCGCGCGGCTTCGGGTATTCCCGTCACCCCTTCCCCTTTTCAACCCCTAGCGGCGTCGTCGTGCGTCGCGTCCGCTCAGAGTCGTGGCAGCCGTGGTGGAGGGAGGCTGTTTGTGCCACTGTCCTACGTAGCGTTGCGAGCGGGTAACCTACCCCTTCCACCCACCCCTCACGGCATGACTTGTAACCCATCCAGGTACACGTCTTCTCCCGTCAGTGGGTGACCGACTGCGTATGTGATAGCAAGTAACCATCGACTCATCATCAGCCACGTCCATACCGAGCACGCCGCACTTGGCAAAAATATCTACAACTTCCAGGTAGCTGTATTTGCGCGCCAATACGACACTCGACCACTTAGAATTTCATTCATAGACAGTTTCTCCGTTTACAACTTTGAATCGAACGTCGTGAAAAGGAATAACTGTGTTTGGACGACAGTGCACTCTTGAATTTACCAGTGATTAAGACGTAATCGAATGTGTCGATTGTAAACGAAGGTAGCACATTGAGAAGACTTTGTGGTCCGTCGTGAATGCCAGCTAGTCTGCTGCCACTTCCTACGGTGACGTTCCCTCCAACAGCTCATCCGATGCTGGCCATGTCGACCCTGATGATGCCCGCGGCGACGATGACGACGATGACCAATCCGGGGCCGATTCCCGTCGCTCAGGCAAAGTTCGAGGCGAACGGCAAACTCACCCTCAACCATAATTCCATGGTGAACAAAGCAGGTATGACCCAACATTTTCGTTGCTTTGTGAATATTCGTAAGAATGTATGATACTCTGGCAATCTTTACCATCCTGAGTGTCCGAGAGATGTATTCTTTATCTGATATTGCACTACTAGTTCTTGTTGTGGAGTCTCGAACTTATCTTAATACTACTTAGGCAAGAAGCATTAAAACAAGAAGTAAAGTTGGAAACCGACTGGGCTTACAAATCATCGCGCATTAGACGCTAAGTTTTGAATTATGGTTCTATTATGCTTGCAATCGGGGCAAGATAGCCACACTCACGTGTACCATTGTTCTTGGAGAAGCAGGCTGTTTGGCCACGCGCGTTTGGACGCGTGTTTGTGCGATGCGAACACAAACACGGGTTTCCTCTATCGAAACAGAGTCACCTTAATTCTAGAGATTGGAAGTACTATTGCTTTTTCCCAGCAAGTTTTGCCTAAATTAAAATGTACGCTCATTTACACTAAACGCAATAGTTTGTATATTCCCTTTTGTAATATACAACTTTATTTGTAGCGTCATTGAGATGAGACTTTTTAATCCATGATCATAGAGAGTGCATGCACACTAGTATAAACTGCGGTATGTTGCCATTGGCATGGATGTGTTTGCAATGATTAAAATGAAAATTACACTTGTGGCCAATATATGCTACACCTAATAATATTATTTACATATTTCGTTATTTTATATGCTTCGTGACGTATGACTGGTATGTTAGTGGCTGGTGGTATGTTGGTTTGTGACCATAAAGAAAATACACCGTAACAGGTACAGTCAAAGAAGTATCTATCTGGATAATGTATTTTATCTTGTCGGTAACGTTTTACAAACAGTGCATTGTTGAAATAAATGACTAATTATTAGAGAAACATGTGAGTACAAAATATAAATTACAATATCGAGCCGCAATTGGTAGCTTGGAACTGTTACTGGGAGACCCTGGTTCACTTCGCAGTCGGCGATCATTTCACAATGATTGTTTTCTGCTTAAGTGCTTTGACATCATCGGCATTATAACTGTTTTAATGGCAGTATATTATAAATCATTTGCCGTTTTAAGTATTAAATTGAATATATGATTATATTTTAATGACTTTTCATGGCATCACACAATCGTAATTTACATTTTGTAAATAATGAAGGAAATGAATAATATTCGCTTGATGTCTTTTACAACTTCTTTGTGTGACTTGTACATTATGTTTCTTAAGCAATTTGTAGACACAATTATTATATGAGTGAAAACCGAGCAACAAATACATTTGTGAGCTTGAAGGGAAATCTGATTGTATTTTGTTGCCTCTAGATCTTTTCCTTGGTATTTTCTTCGAACTTGTCGACTAAAATACTAAAGAGATGTTTTAATCATTAAAGGAGATGTTACTATAAGCAAACTTTACAAAGTTATAACTGAGAAACTCGTTAGTGTCAAGATTAGCTGACGCAATCTTCAGCACAACGGAAACTATTCCAAAGTGTGCACTGGGCTGACTCCGTACAAAACTTGAGCGTACGCGATGTCTTTGAAGTAGATTAAATTACTACAAGAATGTTGCTCATGTCTTTGGACCTCGACTGACCAGAGTGGCCTGAAACTACGTCAATACCCTATCAAAAGATGTGTACGTACTGAGTCGTCGCATAGCCCCCTAGGGGGTTGAAGTACTTCGCGCCTTCGAGTAGCATCCCTTTGTTTGCAGATACAATCATTCCAAGTTTGAATCATTTCTCAACAGTCACAATTCCCAACTATCCTTATTATAAATAATTGTCATTTTCAGTGATATCACGCACATTCTGTGTACTCGTTGTGATATCCACAATAATTTCTTATGTAATTGAAAATAATAAAGATAATTCTGAAACTAACAGAACTACGGAAATATATACAATTGTCCATTTGAATTTTGTTTTAAAACCAAATAGTTAACCTGCATATTATCTCAGCCAATGCATTAAACATTAGTATGCATGATGTTAGAATGCATAAGCTGGACATAATAGTGTTGGTTCGGTCGGCTCTGTGCTCTGATGGGGCCGCGTGGGGGGGGGGGGGGTCGCATGTTGCATCAGGCGGGCCTTGCGGGGGGGGGGGGAGGGGTGACAATCAGCATGAACGGCTAGGGCAGCTGTCAGCGAGCAGAATTATTTTAGAACCAATACCATTTAAATGTGACTACACCTTACATTATTTATAACTCATTCCTTCCTCATATTTTATCGTAAAAAAATGGAATCATACTTAATTTGAGTGTAGGTATTAGCACTCTCGTAGAAACGGATTAAGTAAAATGTAAAAGCAGATCGTAGTTGTGTCGTATTATCGTGTGTAATCTTTGAAAGGCTTATTTCAAAAAGTTGTTGTAAAACTAGAGCGTGTAATATAGATAATTACTCCCTCACTCACTCACTCATAATACTATGCTTTGTGTGCTTTGTAGCAAGCTTACGTAACAAGTTAAGTAAAATAAAATAACGTTTTACAAAATAGCTTTCACGTAATTGGAAGGACTCGCAAAACATTTTTGTTTCGTTTTACCAATATTTCTGCATCATTGGTGCGTTTTATTCAGTTTTAGTCATCTCATCGGACGCTATGATCTATTATTGATTTTTGCGTACAGTAGCGTAATAATAACCTAGAACCGGTCACCGTAATAGCGATTTAAAATATGATCAATATGCTTTATCGACTGTGGATCTAAGTTAAGTCCTTATAGAAATAAAATATGTTTGTTGGAGCTTCTTCAACGGAATGTGTAAAAACTTTTGACAGTAACTGTATAGAGGCAGATGGAAGTATCAAAACTATCAAATAGTTATAGCTCTCCGACCTCTAAAGGCCTGTTGTAAATATGTAAAATAGGAGGGCTTTATATGCCTATTGGTAACTCCCTGTATCCCTATTCGTCTTTTTTATGCTTTATGTCATATTGCTTGTCTCTCCTCTCCATTTCTATGTTTCATTCGCTTTTACTTTTTTATTTCCACTCTCTTCCCGCTCGTCCGGATCTCGTATTCAAATGTATTTATATCAGCTATGTCAAGTTAATAACTCGCAAAACAGGACAAATAGTCTCCAATGGCGCAAAGCAAGAATTTGGAAGTGCGCGTTTCCCGTGCAGTAATGTTGAGTGATAAGAAAGCTTCTCAGGGGAATATTCGGTGAGGTCGACCAAGGTACAATATAGACAGAGGATTAAGAAGGTGCACCACGAGATAAACGAACTCTAAATGCTTGCCAAGGCTTCATTGTTACAACAGACTCCAGCGCAAACTCAAATATTGCCCGAATAAGTAATGCTTTCATATTTCTTCCAAAACAAGTAAGAACATGCATTCAAGCTGAAGTAATGCAACATGAAACCGTAAGAACTATCGTTACTTTTCCTGCATGCACATACAATACACATTTTTACTGTAAACGTAACACCGAGACAAAATATGACACATTTGTTTATTTCCCTTGGTGAATAGAATCTCATTCACAGACGAAACTAATACAAAAGTATATATTTAAATGCATTTTTTAAATAATCATGTTCACATAAATATGGATTTTCAACTGCAGGACAGGTTTTTCTGTTATTTTATGTTCTACGATAGCTACAGGTGTGTAGCACCAGCACATACATCAGAATATATGTGACAATAATATGTTGTAACAGCAGCTCCATTGTTACCAGTAATAAGAAAACAAGAAAGTCAATAATCGAACGATGATGGAAAAAAAATACAAGGAGGAAGAATGGTAACAATTTTGTTACATCTTAGAATGCATATATCGTTTCCGAAAAAGACAAATAACAATAGTTATCAATTTTAAAACAATCAGAATTCTTGAAAAATGTACATCTATGTAAATTAAATTGACACCAGAACATGTTATTTAATAATAAATAACATTTGAAATCGTCAAATGATAGACAAGAACAGAAACAAAATTCGACAAGTCAACCCCTCGAGATTTAATGAAGATACAATAAACATTTGCAGATTAGAAATAACATTAACTTAATGATTTAAGTTACATATCTAGATTTTACAACACATAATTATTATTCATGCATATACAGACAATATTTAAACTTTACAAGCAGATACCTTTGAGAAATTGAATAATAATATTTTTTAGCTATACTCCTTTCCATTTAGAATATTTTACTGATAACCTGCCATAACTGTATTTTTACGGTTATTTATGTAACGATATTTTACATTTCCATCATTAACTACATTAATCAATCGACAACCAGCTCAAAAAGCTTACGGCTAGTTGCCCATTGAATGCTAGAAGCAACATCAGTTCAATAACGTTGGAACATTCGACTCTTTATTTCAAATATATAGACATTTAGTTACAAATTGCAACACATCCGTATCCAGCTTTGATACAGCTGTGACCAGCGCTGCACAAAAAACACTTTATGTGTTTTGCTATCGGTGGCCTATTTTATATCTTGTACAGATTTTGAAGCACAATACGTTTCACATCACCCGCCCACCACAACATGAAATATTGTATTACAAGCAGTTCTAGTAGATTACATAGTGCATACTTAAATAGATCTAAAACCTATATCGGATAAAGTTCTTGTAATACAGTATTGTTCCAACTTGGTTAGATATATAATCACTATTCTGAATGAGAATATTATACTAAGAAATTGAGTTCATGCTTTGGTTCATGTAAGCGTACCTCACTCTAATGCTCAATGAAAATCAACCTGCGGAACTGGAGAAGGGTAACTATATATGCATGTTAGACAGGAGCTCTGGGCACACACAATCATACACAATTGGTTACTCATAATGGGGAAGCAGGTGTTTACAGAATATTATTTACTCTGTGTGTTTGAACACATCCAGGCTCAATTACAACTAAGATGTAAACGGGGCATTGGGTTTTATTATAGAAGAAGACAAAAAAGTAAGTTATATTAGTGAATTTTTTTTTTTTTTTTTTCGGTAGTACACAAATAGTATAGCCTACTCTGTACAACTCCATGCCCAGGAATAGTATAATGATATAATTTCGAGTAGTTACTATAGGAACTCACAGAAAATCAGGCAAGCCAGAACTAACTATTTATAGAACATAATTATTTCAAAGTCACTCATGTTATGAGTTCAAACAATAAATTAAAATGCCAAATTTGCATAAGTATATCAATTTTTCAATCAATGCCAAGATATAGACAAACAAGCATGATTGTCTTTTATTATCTATACAATTTCTTTTTCTTTTGTTTTGTTTTTAGTGCAAACTATGACTTGACAAAGAACAGTGTAATTAGGGGTCGATGGTTTGTACTAAACGGTATTGTTATAATTTAATTCTTTGATAAATATCAAATAGTCAAATTATAAGAATGCCGTTTAGTATAAACACGATATAATTTACCTCACGAAATGTTGACAGCGAATACACAATTTAAACATGCAAGTTTTACAGAACATTGTGGCAATAAAAAAATGCATCGAATTCACATTAAAATCATCACTTTCGAAAAGGTTTTATCTAACTTTTTCTAACAACAATCTTGAATACATTTATATTTCTTAACTGGTGAAGAATAGTTGAAAACCGCATACATAGTCGAGTGCTAGATCTATACATGACGGCCATTAGATAAAAATATTATTCATGGAACGTGTTTTTGAACTAGACTTCTTCAACATCTTTTAATCACAACCAGAGCCTGAATCAAAGCACAATTTAAAAGGTAAGTGGTTTCTTCCTATCATTAAAGGCATAAAGTTATGACGGTAGTATTTGAATTCAGGACGAAACAATCCTCAGAATGGCATGCCAGTATAGATAAAAGCTAGCATAAGTTTTTAATGCTAACTCGTATAGATGGATGTGCAGGTAATTAAAATAGAAACGCATTTTCATTTACTATTTCAAATTGTAAAATAAAATACACATTTTCTTGTCCGCTTTTTTTATATTGTAAATTTCAAGGAGATTATTTTTAAAATCTATAACTTGTACCAGAAATGGAGAATTGTTTTCATTTGTATTTGGAAGATCAGCATTCTACATCGACGTACACAAGCACATAACTGAGACAATCATTTGAAGTTTTATAATTCACCGTCCACAGATTTGAGAATCATTGAGTATTTTAAATAATGATTTATTTCTGTGGTACGAAACAATTAAACAGTTCATACAGAATAATATATATGTTTAAATCGAATTTTGTTTGCGCTATCATAAATCTCTATAAATGATAGCGAGTCGTGCAATTTTCATTCAACGATTGAAAATACGATTCCGGATTAATATGCTTCTGAATTTTTATTGAGAGAATTTAAGATCATAAACCAATTAAAGTATATCGATAAAATACTGCAGCCGTACTTTCTTAAATTTCTATTCAATTCAAACAGTACACTATCTGTGCAAAATGAGAAATTGGGCAACCAGTTATTTTCATTATGGATAGAATCAACTGTTCAAACGTCTTCGTTTCAGTTCTGGATATTCAAACCTTGTGTACTATTCAAGTAATCAACGCACGTGAGTTATAATCCCTTTCAATGGAACTATAACTAACGATGAAGTAGGGGCTCTGCGCTCTATCCCTACTATACCGATGCTGTCCGCGGTGACTCAGGGGGGTCGTGGGTTAGAATCCCGCTCAAGGCATAGCTTGTTTCAAATTTTCCTTCATCCATCACTCCTCATAGTCTCGAATAACATGATTGCAATAAATTAGACGTAAATCAATAAGAAACATCTAACATACTCGATCGATATATAGATAGGATGCGAAAAGTAAAGTAACTATGTTTCTACGTAGGGAATGATACCCGAACGTACGACCAGGGTAAAGGCGCAGCTGCACAGATCTCTTGGGAGGAACTTTGTTTGAAGTCAATAACAGATTGACCATTCAGACGGTGTAATGGTCGTTGGCTTATCGATTGCCAAGCAAATCAAGTTAAACAGTAGGAAACATGTACGCAACGGGGCCAATTGAAATATTATTATCATGGTAATAACTACACAAAACTGTTGGTTTTGACTACAGTCCAACTTGGCGTGTATTGGAAGGTTTCTAGATGAACATTATGCCCCCCCCCCCCCCCCCATAAAGCGAGGAATATGTTGTTTTGCGTCACTGAACAAGTTTACTTTACATGCTATAGGTAAGGACCAAAAGCAATTTACATCGTTTAAATTAATTAGAACTCAACTGACAAGGGTAGCATTTGATCATGTTCTGCTTCTGTGTTGCAATGCTACTTCAGCACCATTCACATTCTAACTGTTTTCTCTTTAGTCTGTCTAATGAAAAGTACTCTGCACAAGGCACATATAAAATGAAATTATTTTCCCGTGTGCGCTTATAACGGGCCTTGCGGAAGAATACCGAAATGTTAACGATTCAGTACTAATTAATTGTCCCACACTGTACGAGGTGAGTTTTATTGCTTGAATGTAAAACTCACCAACATTATACCATATTTCACAGCGAGCTCCATGGATACACCAGATCTGGAGGAATGCTTGTGGATTTTGAATGTTCTCGGTGAATTAAAATTACGTTACCCAAGTTACTTTAGAATGACCCCCCATTCGTTTCCCCACTGTTTTTGCGCTCGAGGCGGTCAATGGTGGAAGCTATAACTTAACCATGCATGGTTGGTTTCATTTTACGAGCAGACGGCGGAAGGGAAAACTGAATGTAAAGGTAAGAGCTCTGAGTTTTCTCTCGACTTAAATGTACGAGAGATGATTACACATTTGGATGGTGGATGAATGTGATTCTACTATGTAAGTGCTTGCTCGTTATTGCGCATGAATTGTTGGATGGCTCTTACAGTTTAACTATGTCAAGTTCTTCTTATTTGTCTACTACTATAGAGACCGTAAACCTTAGCCGCGTTGAAACATTAAGTTTTTTGTTTTGTTTATGTTGTAAAAGTGAATCACAATTTTCTTCTTAACAATGTTTTTTTGTGTTACAAAATATCTTCGATCACGGATTCACAACTATAGGTTTTAGATTAATTTAATTGTTTTAAAATACTGTAGCGATTGAGATCGGTTTTCATGTAAGAAAGGTTATAGTGCGTAGCCCTCCACATATCGGCTTGTGCTGATATTACCAGTGTATAAAAATAAATAGCCAAATAAGATATTGTTTTTCAAGGATCATATCATTATTGCGAATTGCGATATTGTTAAATGATATTAATACTTTTATTATTATCAACCGGATATGAATTATGTTCAACATTTATTTAAATTAACATGTCCAATGTAAAATGCAATGTGAAAACAACGGATGTTAAAAAGCTCAGGAAAACTCGAAACTGAATACTCAAACATTATTACTGTAAATGAAAAATGAATATCTTTTAGATTTTAATTTTAATTTTGAAGCTCTATTTTTATAATGGAATCAGTGTTCTGTTACAAACAAATATAATTGCATTTGAGTCGAGAAAACTAGAAGGTATCAGACAGCGGTGAACACATAAGGAGGACTTGGCATGCGATCCTGCAAAGAGTTGCAATAAAGGCCCACTAAACCCTCACATTTCGTTTAAAACGTTTAATTGTAAGCCTAATCTGTAACGGTTAGTGCATGTGTCAAGTTGCCTAGTGTATCAGGGCTCTTGCAATCCAAGAAAAAGTGTTTCGCCCCAGGCGTTGTGACGTCGACCAAACTACGCGCTACTCGCTGCATATGGAGCATCCTCTGTGTTTCGAGGCCCGCGCCAATATATCTCGTCGTCCAGACCCACCTAATTCAATTGAGCACATATCGAACATACCACTGAATTTGTCTTACTTCGGTCTACACGATGAATGTTTAAACAACCTTTTACCATTTATGCAACTTATTCTATAAAATGTGAAACATGAAGCAATTACCACATAATTTAGTTGGAAAACACAACCAATTTTAAGCTCATGTAATGAGAAAGTAGCTTTAAAAATCAGAATTCCAACCAACCTATCATGTTAACTGATGTGTTTAGATATTACAGGCAGAAAACTAGCAAGAAATTGATGAACATTTGGCCGATTATCGTGTGTATATAACAACGCGTGTAGCGGCCTATTGCCTGATACGTCCGCGAATATATCGAGTGAGCTGCGTAGATCGAGATCAGTCAAACTACTAGTCTTTACTATCGACTATAAAAACATAGTATTGATTTTGTCTTGCGTTGTATATGTATAGTCATATATCAATGAGTGAGTGGGATTTCTACCAGTCAGGCCTGGAAATAATAATAATAACTGATTCAAATATATTACATAGGCCTAAAGAACACGGAACACGTCAAAACTACAATAGTCGTGTGTGTCATGGTTTGGTTGTGTGCGTGTGCGTGATTTACATATTATTCGTGTTTGCATCATCACAATAATTATTATTGTTATTATTGGTGGTATTATTACTTTCATTATTACATTACATTATTATTAATATATATCGACTTTATTTTATTATTGGCATCAATGGAAATTCTGTAACTAAAAATTGCCGGAAACTTACATTACAAATCTTGATAACCGCAATACTTATATTAATAATATCAGGTTCAAGCTGTTTTGTATCTTCTTAATAACTGTAGTATTATTTTGTATTTCAAATTCAAAATATAGTTTGTTTAGTTATTGTAAGTTATTTTATGCGCTTTTTTATTTGTTTGTATTAAAGTATCGATAGCAATAGATTGAGACGTACAACTAATAAGTTTATAGTTGAAACATTTTATTTTGTACAATGTACAAATGCGTTGATGTTTTCAGCCAAGCTATTAAAAGCTTGACAGGCCATGCGGCTTTGCCCGCGCTCACCGAGTTGTACTCCGCGGCAGTGAACGGACAACACGCATTATTATATACATACGATAATCAGCTAAATTTTCATCAATTTCTTGCTGGTTTTCTGCTTATAATATCCTGACATATCAGTTAACATGATAGGCTGGTTGGAATTCTGATTTTTAAAGCTACTTTCTCATTACATGAGCTTGAAATTAGTTGTGTTTCCATCTAAATTATGTGGTAATTGCTTCATGTTTAACATTTTATAGAATAAGTTGCATAAATGGTAGAAGTTTGTTTAAACATTCATCGTGTAGACCGAAGTAAGACGAATTCAGTGGTATGTTCGATTTGTGCTCAATTGAATTAGGTGGGTCTGGACGACGAGATATATTTGCGCGGGCCTCGAAACACAGAGGATGCTCCATATGCAGCGAGTAGCGCGTAGTTTGGTCGACGTCACAACGCCTGGGGCGAAACACTTTTTCTTGGATTGCAAGAGCCCTGATACACTAGGCAACTTGACACATGCACTAACCGTTACAGATTAGGCTTACAATTACACGTTTTAAACGAAATGTGAGGGTTTAGTGGGCCTTTAATGATGGTACCGGGTAGTCTTATGGTCGAAGACGGTTTGTAGGTGTCGTGGGACGAACCAGCTGGAAGGGAACTCGATAGGCAAGGAGGAAGGGAGGAAGGCAATAGGTTAGAAGAGGAGGAACGTTGAGATAAATACAGAGAATAGATCTATGAAACTATGTGAGAGGAAGAATAGACACACAATGAGAAGACATTTTTAAATGTCAATAGAGAGAAACAATATTACATATTAAGGACAAGTGTAGGTGCTGTGAAAGGTTGAATTATTAAAGTCGTAGGAGGTTAGTAACAACTTTCAGAAATATTCAACAATCTCGTTTATAGTTATCATGTTAACATGGCACTCATCTGCGTGTTATAAAGACAATAAAGTGTAAGATAGTACACTTCAAACTGTTGAAGAATTATGGAATATGGGACTGTGAAAAGACGGTGAAATAACATTAAGTGTTTTCATAATTATTATACAGTGGTTAGTAGACGTAGTATATGTGGTAAGAAGATGAGATTATGGTAACCAAACAGAGGTAACGAGAAATTAGGTGGGAAGTGATAAGTGGATAGGTAATGGAATGGGACAAGAAATTCTAAATGAATTTCAATAGATACGAACAGATTAGGGACAGACTTGGCGGACGGGTATAGGAAATACCCTTATCAATGGCGCTAACGCTTACCACGACCCACAAATACATCTCTGATGTGGATAAGGATTCTGACAATGACGTTTGCCAAGTGTTGAGAGTTGAGACCCAGTTCGTTCTTAAAGGGGGTGGTTTTCTTAACTGCAATTTTACTCCGTATACTAGTTTAAGCTCTTAGCTCACTTTGTTGAAACTGCAGAGTTTTTTTAGTGCCTTTTGCGGTTAGTTTCATTAAATCATGCCATTATAACCGAGCAATGAAGAGGCCTTCAATATTTCCCCTTCAGTGTCGGCACTTCATTCGATTTCCGCGGGAGGCACTGGAAGTCCCCAAGTTAACTGGTGGAACTCATACCAGTCGATTAGGTTGGACGTGTTTGTAGCTTCCATCCCCACAGTAAGTGCCCTATTATCCCACCGTTGGGTGAGTTGACGCGGCCAAGTACGCACTTGAACCATAAGCCAAGTACAGGCATGCGCCGTCAAAATATCGCACTCCGTCTAGGCGGACGAACAATCTAACGGAATCATTTTGCTCTTCTGCGAAATAAGTGTTGCCCGTAGTTGTAAAGTAATCTTGAGATAATATTACTTGATAGATTGCTTAGTATCTGTCTGTTTGCGTATTGTAAACGAACGATCTGTGAAAGGAATATTGTTTTTGCAACTGAGGATGTGAAAACAAGATCAAATGTTGACATAAAGCTTGGCTTTTAATGAAAGAAAATCACGACCATTTAGACAGTTCAAATCAATGGTTGGTAATCATAGAACGATATTGAGCTTCCGCTGCAAATAAATAATGAAGGGGAGTTCTGAGGGAGGTTCGCCTTGAATATGGTAATGAGGTATTGTGCTGGTTGGATAGGGAGAGAGACGACTCAATCCTAATATGCGCCTTATGATTGATTAAAATGTCGGAGAAAACCTTCACTCAGGATTACCGGTGGTGAAAATCGAAACCGCAACTCAACGAATCTGATTTCCGTGTTCCTCTTTACCTCGCTTTCATTCCGTTGTGAAGCAATGCATTATTTTGTGTCGAGGCTAATCGCGACGGTCTAACTACGACCACGTGTATCCTTGAAACATATGACGTCATAACTATAGTTAGATCACATGACAAAATGCATAATGTAGCAAGATAATATTGATTTTGTCCCCTGGCCTAAACCACAATCGCACTATATAAATCCTTGTAAATATTTTAACACCGTTGAAGTAGATTCATAATGGTGAGAATTTTATAACACCAATAAAAATATACAACGTTCTGGTAATCAGAAAAATGGTAATTGTCCGAAGAGATATTGAGATATTATTATGTTCCACGGTTCTGCAAGCCGTCTGGACTAAGCCAATCTCATATCGATTACCATGCTTGACGTGCATGCTAGTGACAATCGTTCACCCGTCGCGTTGCTTGGGGTTGCGTGCTAACCAACAAGTCTAGCGGAAATAAAATGTCGACGTTATTGTATGCGTTGACAAACATGTAGGCTTTGTCAATATTGACTAAGGCTCAACCACACTTCAGTTTATAGAGTGAGTGGGAGTGAGAGAGAGAGAGAGAGAGCCACTCTCTACTTAGTATTGCGGTCTTGTAGAAACATCTTGAGCTGTGTTGAAGCAGATCATTAAATATGTGATACGATACCTACGCGGTAAACCACAACTTGTGAAGCAGAGTTATACTGAAACACGATACAACTTCATTCAACTCTTCACCTCTTATACCATCCAGAAAGCTCAAAGTTGTAGATATTGTTCATTTCTAACATGGTGTTCTATAAAACACAAATGTGACCTGATAAATTATATTGTAATTGATTGAAATATTTATACAAGTTAAAAAGCGAGTATTATGGTAAATACCAGACAAATGGCCCATCCAGATCTTGCAGTACTTATAGTAGCGCAGGGTTTCACAATATGCATATTGCACATACGTTGCTTCATAAATATGAGAGCTTATAAACAAACGCTATGATGCACGAGCGTTGTTAGAATTACAAATTATATCAAGCGTTTTAAATCGTTGCATGTGAAACGATTTATAGTAAGAAAAGAATTATAAAAAATACAAATACAAATATTTTAGAACCTAAAAAATGCTTCTAGGGAAACTTTAATCCATTCAAAAGTCTTGAAACTAAATGATAAACTTAACAATAATAATAAAATAATGTTTGTTTGACGGGAAATATCAATCGATTTTTTTTTTTAAATAGTATATCGAATATTGAAATATAAATTGGTGATCTAATACCATTATCCCAATGATCGCACTCGCAGGTTAAATTGTGTAAAACGTAGGACCAATGTGTTACTGTCACCACCGCAGGTTTCTTGCGGGACTGGGCTGTGCAGACAACCATGTTTTTGAATGAGACATAGCCCTATCATTCAAAATGCGAATCATATTCAAGTTTGGTTCAAGATAAATATCAAGTTATTCAATGGTATCCTTTGATTGAAAACATGTCGTCTAGTTGGATGAATCGACGAATCGTAGGTCGATAATACGTTTTAGAGAAGGGCATTTTCTTCGTCTCCAACGATCGGTCATCATCAGTCATAGCCACCCTCGAGGCAGGCCTGAAATAGGCTGACATCTTTGCTCGACGAGCTATCCTCATTTGTCGGGATATATTAATCTCTTCGTCAGAAATGTCAAAGCGTCCATTTGAAAAGTTGCTTCCAAAGTAGTTCAATTTGTTTTGACTACATTTCATACAGATTCGGAAATTGTGTGGAGTACGATGTATGGCTGCAAGACTACAGACGGACGAACCAAATGTTGTTTATTTTGTTGTTCCGTTTTAAGTGGTCGGTTCAAGATTTATTTTTTATTTGGAGGTTTCCTTTTATCAAATCCATAGCATGTATATTACATCCTATTTTAACAACCTTCAAATGTTTCCATAGGCTTCAAGGCAAGTATCCTTAATTAATACACGTGTTCGATCATGTTGTAATTGTGTGTGTTTGTGTAACATTTGTGCTTGATAAACAATAAATGAAGTACAAATGAGAAACAACTGTATTTATGTAATTGTTATACCTTTTAAATAAAATAATGTTTATCTCGTTCAGATAATAATAATAATTTATGATTATTTGAGTGATGATTGGAGAATGGAGAAGTTCATTTTTTGGGCGACAGATGGAGATGGACAATTACAAAAGAACTCGCATATAGCTTATGCGGGATTCAAACCCACGTCCCTAGTTCGGGTACGATAGACATAAATACATTAGCAATATTTGTGGCCCCACAATACAAATTATATTTGGGTTGAAAGTGTTTTATAGTAGAAGTAATACCCATTGAACGGTTGTGCTTTTAGTGTAAAACATGAAGGAATCAATGTTAAAAGATTCTGGCAACGTCTTAAATATAGTCCACAAACAAAAAGAAACATCTGTTTAAAGTTGTGCTTCGCACTCACTCTCAATATTCTATGATGATTTAATTGAAAATCGATTGATGTAGTATATATTAATTAACTTTTATCACATACCATGTGCAAACAAATTAAATACTTTTCCATTATTTAAAACACATTTCATTGCGTAAAGAGTTCTTGAATACGTTATGAATTTCTTATGAATATTCTTAGTAATTTATGCGCGAGGAAGTGCGTAGAGGACGCGCGTCTTGTTTTTTTTTTTTTTACTTTATTCCGTATATTTTATTTAAGAATTATTTTTATGAAAAATCAACATATTTATAAGTACCGCGTGCACAGATATGTTCATACGTTCAAATTAAAATTTTAAAAGGAGTAAAATTCAAAATCTGTTCTGATTTCTACATAATTTTGTGAATGATGACATTTGAGTTTGGTTGAAGTACATAAATTGTCTCTAAATTGAACTTTGAGTTGGACAGTGTACTATCAATCTCCAAACCAGCGTTTTTCTGATTTCCATTGTTGGTCAAACTGCCAATTTGTGATAACATTCAAAACCCATTAAGTTGCTCGTTGTAAAACAAAGTAGTTATCGCTCATGTTCGCAACGTCAAAATGTATGGTTTACATAGTAAATATAATATGGACATTGTGGTGTGCAATAACAATTCATAGCGGTATATAGAGTAATTAGCAGTGCATATTAGCGCAACGCCAACATGTATAATTACCTGTAACATAATCACATCGTACAATCCACATCCAGGTGCATTTTGCTTCCAGTTGTAGCAAAACAGTGGAAACAATGGGGCTGCAGATGCGCTGCTAGGGATCGCGTGCCGCCTCTTTGAAAGCTGTCAGCTGTTATGTAAATATGAGCACAAAGGGTGGGGTATAATACCGGACAAGGGGTTTCCCCAAAGTTCGCCATGTGTGACAATGATTTTCTTGCACTGTTCTGCAAGGCCTAGTGTTAAAGGTAATTATCAGACGCAACATTGTCGAGAATAATCGTGGGTGGTGTTTAAATATGTTTTTAAATATATATTGATGATTTTCCTTGGGAAGAGAATCAGGAGATTCTCGTTTATGACATGACTGCGTCAAAAGTTATTATCAAACATAAGTAGGCCCTAATACATTCTTTGGAAAATTATCTTATTTTAAATAATGGAATTTAAATTCAGCTGTTATTACCTTTTACGTATCCATGGTTATTTCTGTTGCCAACTTGCAGAGGTTCGTATAATTTTTAGTAGGCATAACTTCATGGCAAAAATCAGTTTAAAATAATTATGTAAAAAGTAAAACAACAATAATTTGGTGGTCATAGATTTACGTAACATAAAGTGCTATTTGGATGCAACTGCCCGTCCACAAATGATGAGTGAATACTCCTGCACATGACAGATAACCCGTTTCTTTCATCGGTAACTCACAAAGTTACATTATAAGTATCATGTGTTTTTTTCATAGATCTGAATGAAATAATTGGAACCTACATTTAAAAGTTAGTAACTTAATTATTTTCGATTCATTAAATTAGAAACTCCGTTGACACGTCAACCTAAAAATCCATTTATAAATCTTATAGGTTTATGTTTTCTTGCAGCGGAAAGCTAGGATATAATTTCGTCATTTAAATCTAGTTAATAAAGTGTGCATTTTAATATTAAAAGCATCTCCCCGAAGATTAGAGAATGGCTGGTTCGATGTTGTCTGCAGTAAACTGGGTCAATCCTTAATCTAATTCAAATGCAACTGAGTCCCCATTGCATAAAACGTATTAACTGTCTATATTGACGTTGAGTAAACGTCACTCTATAGATTTTGCCTGAATTGTGTTCTTGTAGTTAAAGAGAGGAAAACACTTAATGAGCAGAAGTGCGTTAGCGATGAAGTAAATGGAATGAAATGGAAAGGAAGAACGGGTCGGATTTATAGCGGCCGATCGGAAAGGCATCACTGTAGGCCTACATCAAATCCGATGGATACACGTCTGAGTAAACATGGGGCCTGCGGAAAACAACAAGAAACTAAAAAGAAAGGAAGGGAACGGAAGGAAGAGTGGGATGACGAGCTATTCGTCACAAGTCTCACAACCGGAGAACAATGCTTTTCAAGCGGCCGGCGCAAATGTGAGGGGGACGCCGAGAACAAACCAACCCTTTCTCCTAGGCAATCCTCCCTGAATTGTCCTTATCGCATAAATATCTCTTGCCTCACGCAACGCACAGCGAGCGTCCAGAAGTCGCCTCGCTGGGTCTCCACGGGTCAGTAAAACATCGGCCGGCCGGCCCGGGGAATAGGGAATATACTCGGGATCAAGGGTTATCCCGTGCATGTGACATACCCGAGCGCGAGCTGGTAGATAAATAAAATTACTCCAATCAAAGTTATTACCGAGTCTTGTTGATTCATGACGTCACGAGCGAGCAGCCACGTGCTTGCGTCGGTCCTGCAAGGCTGCATGGGCTCAAATTATGTGGATTGAAGTCGCTATATTCTTAATTTAATAAAAGAGAGTTGGACATTGGTGATTCGTGTGTTAATAATATATCTTTAGTAGGCGTATCTTGATCGCAACATGTATGAGTGATCTTGTATGCATGAAACGAAAGAACAGCGAAACACAATAGTATCTCGTTTTACCTCCAGGGGCGCTGAAAGTGTCCCCTTTTCATTTCTGGCAATAAAAATAACACAACTTGGCAAAGTTTTCTGTGATATTTCTCGATATTTTATTTCTGTTTTATATTTCTTTGAATAGTTTTATGTTTACATAAATAAGCACGCACTTATAGTGTCTACCCACCCAGTAAAACTAACTGATTTTTTGTAGGATACATTTACAGTAGTCCGGTAGCTATATTTGCTCAAAAACACAGTTTATATCTTATCTGTAAATTGTACTTTCAAGAATTAGACACAATAACAAAGAAACTAGTAGACTCGCGTATAATTGTTAGGGTTATAAACTCCTGTTTTATTATGTTAACTGTATTTTTTCAAATGAGTTTTAATATATTCATAATGTCAGAAAAAATAACATTTTGTTTAAAGAAAAAAAAATCAGTTTGGGTAAAATGTCAATATCCCATAAGACCTCTTAATTAATGCTGACAAGTGCATGTCTTTAAATAACACTTTCATATATACATGTACATTCATTGTTTACCCGGCCAGTTACAATTGATCATTATATAGATAGATTTCAGGATATTTATACAGTTTAAAAACGCCAGTCGAACCCTGGACCTCCTGCATTGAAAGAATACAAGCAAGCCACACAAATAGAAATTCATTGTAAGATTTCAATTTTTGGAAATTGTAATTGAGGTATGTTTTCATGCCACGCTTTTCAATTCCACAATAATATAGGCCTACATAAGAAATGGGCTAAACTATACCAAATGTATTCTCGGGTTGTTGAAATGTGTCCCTGCGGCTCTGACGATGTAGGTAGGGTTCACCCCCCAGATTCCTTGCAACGGCTCCAAGGCATAACTCATGGTCATATTACTCCAATTAGGCCCCCCTCACCACCCCACTACCCTGCTAAACCATCATCTCGCACCCTCGTATCATATGATCAAAGGTTACTCTCAAGACATTCAGCTTCCTAGATTATCCTGAGTTAAACTTTTAACTTTCTAATTATTGAACTGCAAAGTTACCACGTAGACTGGGGTAGAAATCCCTCTCTTTATTGTCAAGTGGTCTAAGAGTATTTGCATTAATTTTGTCTTCAAGAACATTAAACTTGAAAGTGTTTTTTAACCCTTGTATTTATAAAATATACTTTTTAGTAATATTGTGTCTGATATTACCTTTCATCTGAAGTGCATACTTAACTATGTCTTGAACTGTCATTTATGGCATATTTTAACATAACGAAGCCGTTTCACTCACTCTTACTTAATTGGCTTGAGACAAAAGATCGGCGCTACAGTAAAAACAACGACAAGCTCCATGTCTGGCTCATAGCTTGGTTCTTGCTTCGTATTCTCCATTATTGGTTAATAACAATGTCGTCATGTTTACACGTATTTGTTTACACAGTATATGAATCATATATTAAATTTACAATTTTTAAATTAATAACGTTATAACTTGAACATCTCCCTCGCAAAATGAATATATTTTTAGAACTGTACAAAGATTTTTTAGATAAAGGCCTGCGAAGAAAACAACCCGGAGACATTTTAATAAAGTTTAACTTGTAATATACTTTTCCAATTGTATGAGTTTTTTTTTTTTGCTTGCTTTTCGGAATTAGCTCTCTCCTTATATCATAAAATGTAATTTATACATTCTCTTCCTTTCCTTTAAGCTCAGCTAGCGGAGGTATTTCAGCGCATTTTTCTCTTCTCTCGTTTCTGAGCTTTTGAATATCACTTAACTTTGTCGTTTCTCTTCGGCGTTTTTGTTTGTTGCTCTCATCTTTTATAATTTAATAGTCCATTTGCCAAGACACTCCTTTGATGAGGCATTTTTGGAGGTCTGTACTTCTTAAGACTTGATGTGAAATTTAGACGATGTAAAATTTAGATGATGCTGTCTTCCCATAACTACTACACTTACTTATATAGGGTAAAATAAATTGTTACAAAGTAAATAGTTATGTTAATTTATTTGGGTAAATGTAGAAGGTCAACGTTTCGTCTGGGTTTGTATGTTCTGAAATTGAGTTAATATTACGGTCAGTGGCGGGTGGACTGTGTTTATTAAGTAATAATTATGCCAGCCCCCCTCCCCCATATAATATATTCCTAGCTATCACTGTAGACCGATATGATAGTGGGATGCATATTGCATATGCATGTGGACAACTTTTCTAAAACTGGTATAGTATCGAGGCACTTAGTTAGCGGTATAAAAAATCATTGCTGTAAATAAATTGGTGGAAAATTAACATACAAACTTACGTATTTACTAGTTAAACAGGATACAAAAAATAATTAAACGTCTAGTGAAGGAGCAAGGTAGTATTTTTCATTAAAAACCAACGGATATGATCAAAACGTGCATTACTGCATATTCACGCGCGTATCTGAGATTTGTTATACATGAGTCACAGTGGCGTGCGGTGTGACACCACAGTCGATACGCCACTGGGCGCACGCTACTTAGGGATCAGACCAATCGCTCACATATTGAGACCCGTGCGTGAGGGTCGATCTCAAACAGGCTTTAGCCACGACTTATCTACTTCTCGTCGCCATTGAACAACGTGATATTGGCTACGGGACAATATAACTGAAAGATCATTACATCAATTTATTTAATTTATAGATGATATACATTTATAACATTCTGGAATTGTATAACTTTCTATAATATTTTGAACTTTTTGGTTTGTGAATGTGATTCATATAGCCTACCCTACACGCATTTCCCTTACCAATTGAATCATTCATTTCCATGAAATATTGGCTTTTATTATTTTTATTATAGACCTATTTAGGCTATATAAAAACAAAAAGAAATAGTGATGCTCTAAAACGATTCAAATAATTGTTAAAAAAAGCAGCGTTTTTGAAAATTATGTTTTTAATTTTTTGCATTTGCAGGTTTAAATGTGCACTCGCATTACTCATATTTTTTTTATCACATTTCAAACCAAACAAGAAAGCCACGTTATGTGGCTTGCCGGGTCACTAGCTAACACACCTACTATGATTGTGTATACTGCATCGTTGACGTGCAGTCCAATAGATTGCATGACAGACAAACACGACTTTCTGCAGTCTTACATCATCGCACAACGAGAGTTCACTCTTTACAAACTTGGCTTACCAGGAAAAACATTATAGATTCTAACTCAGAGTTTTACGATTCTTTGTTGCATTGCTTCCATAATAATCGATTTAGCAAACTTTGTTAAAAGTGTTTTTATTCCTCGTATATTAACTTGAAATTAATTTAAAAAAAAAATAATTGACATATATATCCGAAAGTACACAATGTATAAATCTAGCTATATTGATATATTAAGAAATAGCTAGCAGTGGCCTATATAAATATTTCAATTAATAAATATAGAATATTATCTAAATGTTATCGTGTTTTATTATTTACTTAATTTCATTTTTAAAAGTGCGTTTTATGCTAGTTTTAGTGAAGGATACACTATTGTTTACAACACTTTTAAAAATAACTTATAGTTTGTGATTAACAAAGTTGAAACATACCAAACACATATATGCGTTAATTCACATAACATTTCTTATTCGTAACAACTGCTTTACATTTGCAGCAATTTCAAGGACTTTGTTAATCACAAATTATAAATTCTTAAAAATCTATGTAGCCCAGTCTTAAATGTATATAATTAATCTAACAAATAAAGTGATCAGTGTAGGGAAAAGTAATTTGATATGAAACATATAAACTCATATAAACCTAATTGATGAATCATATAAACTCAACGTTAAATGACGGCAACACTGCTATATCTGAGATTCCCATACATGTACACCCCCCCCCCCCTATTATTGGGTACATACGCCACTGCATCTCATATATTAGCTGCGAGCTCGAAAGGCGGCCGCCTGTGATCGTGCCGTAAGCCGTTCCTTTCCTCTCGCTGTAACGTTGGCGTGTTATTGTGATAAAACACATAATGTTAGTTAGCTGTTTCACCGGGCTTTAGTTTATAGGTTTTTGGTGCTGATTAATTGTAGTCTTAATGACTACAATCTGGCACGAATCAAAGGTTCTATACTAATTGCTGCGGGTTTGGCTGATGAAAGGTTGGGCTTACTGCATCGACTAAAAGCATTGTTAAGACACACTCCATGCTTATTTCACGAAGTAAGTTTTATGTCTATGTCAAGATGCTTTCTAGTTGGTTTGTCACGCCCCCCTCCACCCCACCCATCTACGTCATGTTGAAAGGTAGTATTCTGTTAAGTTAGCGTTATTCGTACATATCACTTAGACGTATTTTTCAATTTAGACATAATACTGCTGAATGTTGTGATTACATCAAAATACTAAGATTTAGTAAATGCTTCAAGTAAATGTTTGTAAACAATTGTTTTGTTTTTTTTATAAAAAGTAAAGTAAAATAAGACTCGTAGTTCACGGATTATAAGGATGACATATTTTGAAACGAAATGTGTACTGTGTATAGTAATCTTTCAAACATCAATAAAATTGATTATAATTTTGTGTTGAGTAGTTAGGCCCATTCTGAAACAGGGCAAGTTACAAAAACGCAAATAAAGATAACTTAACAGTAGAAAGAAGTCAGTATTTATTGTTAAAATAATAATTTCGTAATTTATTAATGCAGAATATCACACATTATCACATCTGCATTTCCTCTTGCGTTCTGATTACTACAATTTAAGACTTAATTTATTGCGGGGGGCAGAACGAACGAGATTCTCGAAAGAATATAATTCTGCGCGTGAGAAGGGCTAATTAAAGAATTGACTTAACTCTGTTATTCCGGTATTCTGTTACGTAGAAGTTGGTTCATAGTAATATTTGCAATCAGCAACTTTTCAATTTAATCTGTCTGAAATAACCTTACCACTCCATGAGGAAACCTGCTACGATCCAATTACAATTAACGTAATAACATTGCTCCTTACCTCCGTTTTGAACGCGGAGATTGACGCTCGATTTCGAACGACTGACGGCGGCCAGAGAACAGAGAACAATTAAAAACGTTAATTACTTACACAAGTCGTTTTCTGGACTCGACGAATTGCAAAGTGGGCTTCATTAGCTAATGTTGTAGAATACGCTTTTCGTAAAATACGTGGGGAATAATATCTTACAAATATATAGCTCAATTTTTCACATGTGGTGTCCGTTTATTGTTCTATCGCACATGACCACACGTTTTGCATTTTATATTGATAAATATTAATTCATTGTTCACATTTGTTGAACATTGTGTAACATGTAAAAAAATATTTAGAGATAGGATAAAAAAAGAAAAAAAACAGAAACGTGGCGTTAATTATCTTGTAAATACACATAGCGGGTTTTCCACGTTTTTTGTTGATAAAACTACACTAACAACTCGCCAAAGATAATATTCTAAGTTTACTGTGCACCATCAAAATACTCCTAATAGTTCTCATCATCTTTCTTTTTTTTAATAGATGCATTTTTGAAAGCATTTGCCACATATTTAGTTTGATACCTTTCATCTAAAAGAAAGAGAAAGTATGCCTACAGTAAATTTGTACATCGTTGTACGAGTATTTTCAACCTCATCAAGATCAAAATAATAATATCAACATTTTAACCTTCGTCTAGTCTGGAAATCAAATGCATTCAAACAAAAATTCTACTTTTCGCAAAGTACATTAATTAATGCACTTAGTTTAATTGAGTTTTGACACTACTAACAAGTTTGTAGAATCAATGTTTCGATGTCGTTAGCAAAATAACAATTTACGCGGATACAAAACATTAGCCTGGACGTTAAAATAAAATGTTTGCGCTTGGAAAATGTACGTATTGTGTTAGTAGACAACTATTTATTTGTTTTCTAACGTAATCCAGTACCGTATTATATCACTTCATGATGAGCAATTATAATTTAACAACATTAGCTATTTACATATTTACATAATTTGTCAGTGAATATCCAGTTAATTGAACGTCCTAATGCTATTTGAAAAATCGAACATTTGTTTGGGAACTCACAGGTTAAATCTTACATAATTGATTGGTATTGATAATTCATTATGTCGATAATCCATTGGAGTGTTGATGATTAATTCGTGTAATATTTTAGCAAAAAAAAAAAAAACAGACTAAATATAATGTTGACCGAAATAGCCTTGTTCACAATACAGAGAAAACCTTCGGTGCCAAATAAAATTGTTCATTTGAACGATGAGTTTATCAATCTTTATTCGCTATTCTGTTCCGTAACCGTTTATTTGCAGGGCGAGAAATGATAATTTTGCCGTCCCCCACTAACTAACTAACTAAGTAACTACCTAACTAACTAACTAACTAACTAACTAACTAACTAACTAACTAACTAACTAACTAACTAACTAACTAACTGACTAACTAACTAACTAACTGACTAACTAACTAACTAACTAACTAACTAACTAACTAACTAACTAACTAACTAAATAAATAAATATGTAACTAACTAACTGACTAACTAACCAGGAATCTTAAACACGGTTCCCCGCGGTGTGGAAAATATTGCCATGGTAACCAAGACTACCCACTCTTCCAGCCATGCTTTTTCTGATAACTTAAGATTGGTCGGTCTCAGGAGTGGAAGGGATGGAATGGGGCGGGAAGAACCTCTAGTGAATATTTAATTAATTGATCAGCTCCAACAAAAAAAAGCTTTAGATCCTGGTCACAAATTCGTCTATAGCCAGACTTTCTTGTTAAATAAACAATTGATTAAAGTAAATTTAATTGACAAGCCTGTTTAAGAATTCATCTACTAGAGATTTTGTTTCACTTCGTTGAATTTTAATTAATTTCTTTTTCAAAGTTTTACTGGTAATCTCGGCAAAAGTTTCCCGGTGATGACGATAAGCTTATACACGTAAGAAGTGCGTCGCTTCGGCTTGTTTGCTATCACACGGACTAGAAAGCTCATGCACGAGATTCACGACTTGTCTTTTAAAACGGCTTTAGTACCGAGGCTCCATCGTAGAAGGAAAACCTGGGAGAAATCTGAAAACATTTTCAAAGCAACACGAATTTTCAGCGTGGTTTCAAGAAATCTAGAATCGAATCCAAACGCGGAAGCCGACAATGGTTGGGATAATAATTTGATCCGACAAACACACAGCGTTATAAAAAGTGAAAGATTGGTGACTTTATTTTAGAAACATAATTTCGGTTTCAAATTGGCACATTGTACCTTGACGCACACACGATAGTTTTAATTACTATGTCGACTGATTTTGATTATCTTATTTGAAGCATTCTAAAAACAATTGAGCACACGTTACCGCAAATGACGCTGCTGATGCTTTTGAACACAAAAATGAACTTATTTAGGCAGTAGAGGTAGTGAAAACTGGTAGTGAAGACTCTTGCGAACGATTGTTTAAGCTTGTTGGTGATTCTTAACATACCAGGCTCCGAGCTACATTGTAGTGCTGATAACGTATATACCAACACTGCAAGACAAGGTTCAATCTTTGGTTCAATATTACTACAAAGGTAATTAATACACAGTGCCAACGGTAAATGTGAACCAGATTCCCATGCTATGGCAGTGGGCTTATACAAAGTCCCGTATTCCGTAGCTTAACAGTAGAAACTGGAAGTAAGCTGTGCAAACGATTTGGTTATTGAACGGGATTACTGAAACCATACATGTCAATTATAAACAGCTCGCATTTACCCTACCGGGAACAATCTTCCCATTTTTTACCTCACTCACACATGAAATCACGCATCTTTATGTTCCTCGCGTTATCTCGACTGTTATTTTAATTCTTTGGTGAGTTTTATTCACTTTATGGTGATGCGAGAATGAGGCATTGTCAAATTGCGGCGGTGCGCTGTTTGCCCCAAGTACCCCCCAGCTTCCAATTATTTCCACTGACGTATATCCGACGAGATGTGCATGACCAGGACCCAACTACCGCAGCGCGGCTCTTGCAGGGGCGAGGCGACATTTGGCAACCATGTCACCGACCTAAGAGAAACACGTGGCGGGATGTTTAAATTAATAACGTTGACGATGACATCATTTTTCTTACGACGGAAGTAAATGATTAACAATAACAGGTTTTTTATTAAAATAATGACTACTATCTGCAGTGACGAATTAACATAGCAAAGGAAACATATTTAAAGAAAATTATGTGAATTTGAAGGTGTTTTGAAAATAGCTTACTTAGTTCATATAAATTAATAGTTGCTATTATCTTAGTTGAAAATATATCAAATTAACAAGTGAAGCTCATCTGAAATCGAAGAATTGTTTGCTTTTTAACCATTTTTTTCTCTGAAGTATATATACAGTTTAGGACACTTAAAACAAAGAATATAGGTGGTATATTATGCTGTGCTATTTCTCTTTCGCTAACTGATGCTAGGATCAATTAAAAAAAACAATAAAGTTGTCTCCAAGACTTGCTTGACTCGAAATGCTAACACAATATTTACATGAGATAGCTATTTCACTCACTTGCCTCTATAGCATAACGTGTAAGTTAAAGTCAAGACGATTACTGTGTAAATGTTTATTTATTGTCTTGTTATGGCGATGCATTTCTACGGCAACAGACAATCGAGCACGCCAGAGCCACGCAACAGCTATACAATACCTCACCTGGCACAACTCCAGCAGCCGCCATTGATTAGCCATAAAAATGGTCGAATTTACGTCCTCGCGCTGCAGCGATTCATCCAACGCCCCCCCCCCCCCCTCATCCCTCCCCACCAAAACCTATTGACACGGTTTTGATTGTTGCTCGGGCTAAACGTCAAATATTTACGCCACCACGTAAATCAATATACGACGAGCACATAACTCTTAAAGGCAAGTAGCCTACCCTTCTCGAAATACTTCAGGGCTTAAGGCGGAAGTTTGTCAGGTTTCGCGTCTAGATAATGTGCTGCAACGTTTCACTTATAAATCAATTAGGTTTAGTTTTGTCTGTTGCATTTGATTTATGTATCTATAGGCAGCGTTATTATTGATTCTGTCGGTTTGTATTTACTCTTGGAACGAAGCGCATTATTTCGCAATTTGGATATTCATATTGTAGTGTTCCTTATTTTAATGTACTTGTAATTATTAATTTGTTTAATACTCGTTTACCTAGAGCTGTTATTGAATTAGTAGGGAATTATTGCATTATATACATTCAAAGTCAACAATAATTACCGTTACATTCATGGATTTATATGAATAAACACACGTTAGAACATATTTTTCGTCTATTCTGAAGCAACACTTAGTTTACACTTTCTGTATCAATGTCATCCAGTTTCGAAATGACAGATAATGATTTATTCCCTAATCGTTATTGTGAGTATGACATTATAGATAGTATGATATTACAAAAACATGGTTTTGCCATGTTGGATAATTCTTCTTACTTCAACTTCGGTGAATAAATATATTCCCAATACTGTTTACAAGCTGACGACATTGACACGTTTCAACGTGTAAGGAATGGGAGGTCTCTAAGTTCCACCGCACGTTAACAAATACTGTGTTACCCAAAATGTGCTTAAATAGACTCACTCAGATTAACACGACCACGGAACGCAAGACGCGACGAACGGTTTATAGTGTCTTTGATTTTCAAGATTAATAACGGTAATTCAATTAACCCGGGTTTAAGTAACCAGTCTTAAACGCGACTCTAGAGATAGGCCTCGTAATTGTCTTATTTAAACGCATGCACTCTAGTTGCAATCCTCGTTAACATTTTCACCCTCGCATTCGAATTTGGGACCACTGGAGTAATGGCCAACAATTCCCTAACATAAACGCAATCAGCTGATAACTTTGCCAGACAGGACGACACAGCCTAACGATGTAGTTAACGATGTAGTCACCAACCGATGTCTACGATGAATTGATAAGCGTAGTCAGTGCCAGTGACTGTGGTCAATTAAACGTTGGTCTAGTAGACAGTGGTTTCGTACTTCAGGTTGGAATCATGTCTTTCTTTAATCTTCTTATAATATCGCCCACTCGATTAACGTTATAGCCAAAATTAGGCGCATAAACCAAACATCATTACTATGTAAACAAACTCTTATCTAAATAATATCTAACAATGATAACGTATTATTGTACCGTGCATTGAGTCCGTGATAATGCAAGTGCCGTATTCAAAATTTGTAGCCAACGGTGGCAGTGAGAGAGGGGGAGACGGGAAGTGAAATACATTTACGGGGCACCTATCGAATCAGTGTCAAACTGGCTTTAAGACCAGCCTCACTGATAGAGAGTGAATAATGAAAGATGTGGGGAGAACCGCCAGACAAAAGAGGTATTTTTCTCTAGAGACGAGACTACTTCCGTCAGAACGATCACTCTCTACCCTAACTCTCTAACATTAACATGCAGGGAATATAGCATTCTCTTTCTTGGTTATTGAATGAATAATATTGAAAACATTATAAAATAAAAACATCTTTATTTATAGTCTCTGCACTCAGCTACAAGAATTGATTTTCAGTGAGGGACATTTTTCCAATTTATATGTCCTTCGTTGCTATGACGGCTCCAAAGTCACTGTATCATATATATAGTATCACCAGTATCATACATCATATAGTCAAGTTTCAAATGGAAGGAACCTCCGCCCAGAACCAGGAATTGAACCCTGGACCCTTTGCATTGAAAGCTGTAATTAACCCACTAGATCAACAAGCCCCCCAAAATAAGTTGGATCTTTGGTCTATGACAAAAAATAAAAATTGAGTTTAATTACCAAAATTAATGGACAATGTATTTGTTCACATATACAGAAACGTTTGAACGTAAGACGTGTGCAAGGCCTCAGCAATAATGGCGACTAAATAGGCATAGCCATAATACGCTAATAATTGTGTAATGTGACCAATATTATAAATCAATAACTTGAGTGAGTGAAGCCAACACAACTAGGTATTATATCTTTTCAACTGCGATCAAGGAGAACGTTCTGAGCGAATGTGCAATCACCCCTGCTCATCATCGACCTCAGCCAGCAATTGAACGTAGGTAAATGTTCAATCACATGACAGATGCTGCCACCTCTCATCATTACGTGGCTGTTACACGCGCTCTCAACCAGCCCATACAGCAAGCTGCATGGGTGTCTGTTTTTCGGCACCCACAAATATGTGTTTTAATTACCCGAGCAATGTTATTTACGACCAGAGAGAACAGTGGTACTAAATCGTAATTAGATTAATCGCATATGATGCACATTATAACGAACGCGAGCGAGGAAAGAGTAAATAACGCCCTGGCTTTTAACGCTCCCGCAACACCGAAACTCGGACCAAAAAGCCGTGCATTAATTGCAAATTATTTCTTAGATTATCATTATTACGGGTGACAGCCAAATAAAGGGAGTTTTTGTTTTTACCCGTATTTGTATGCGATATTGTAGAGGAGGGAATAGTGGTCTTAATAATACAGTCACAGCCGAAAAGGGACTTCCGAAAAAAAGCAATATTTTTTGTGAGATAGGATCCACTGCTAAGTAGGGTACTTATGCATACCTACCTAGTGAAAATATTGAGGAGACACTTTTGTGAAGTAGTGGAAATGGTCGTCAAACAAACATTCCCCGTCCGAAAATCTAGCGTAGATTCCAAGACTTAATGCTCTTATACCATTGGAGCTACAACCGGGCGCTCAAGAAAGACCACTAGCTGATATTTCTTGAAAGAATGTAAATACACTTTGCTATAAATTAGTACTTCATAAGTTGATGGTAACATCATTATTTATTGTTGTTTGATAGCAATGTAGTAAAAATGTGTCCCGACTTGGAATCGAACCCAGAATTTACAGCTCAATATGCGAAGAGTAATGACTATATCTATAGAAATAATATTACATGAAAAAAATACTTTTTTTAAAAAACAACGCTTATATTAAAATGCACTAAAAAGTAAAAAATAAATTTTCGCCCAACAAATTTTTGCCTAACTCGGAAAATAAAAGCGTTGGGCGCTTTCCCTGCATAAACAGCAGAATATTGCTATCTATGTCAATACCGAAAGCGCCCAACGCTTTTATTTTCCGAGTTAGGCAAAAATTTGTTGGGCGAAAATTTATTTTTTACTTTTTAGTGCATTTTAATATAAGCGTTGTTTTTTAAAAAAAGTATTTTTTTCATGTAATATTATTTTATACTTTTTAGTCTTAAAGAATCTTGCAATCGAATATATGCTCACTGGACGTGTCCGAATTTAGAAGACTGCATACTTGTGTACTTGTACTTGTTAACTTCACTCGCAAACTAGCGTGCTCGCATTGCAAACTTGAATTTCGGACAGTTCCGTTCACGCACGATCCAGCGATCGGCCAATAATGTTATGAAAAGTGGGGTTATGTGGCTATGGGAGAATTATATTATATTATATTATATTATATTATATTATATTATATTATATTATATTATATTATATTATATTATATTATATTATATTATATTATATTATATTATATTATATTATATTATATTATATTATATTATATTATATTATATTATATTATATTATATTATATTATATTATATTATATTATATTATATTATATTATATTATATTATATTATATTATATTATATTATATTATATTATATTATATTATATTATATTATATTATATTATATTATATTATATTATATTATATTATATTATATTATATTATATTATATTATATTATATTATATTATATTATATTATATTATATTATATTATATTATATTATATTATATTATATTATATTATATTATATTATATTATATTATATTATATTATATTATATTAAAACAATCAATTCCTACCGTGATAGAAAACAGCAGTTGCGCTACCACCAACTACCACCAACTAACACCAACGATCAACTGTGAGGTCGAACCACGCGAAGGGAACGCACCTATGCGTACATGGTGAATGACTCACCGCACGGGGTTGTACCATACTTACAAGTGGAGCGTGTTGACATTCTTGCTGCATAGAAACATATCCCATGCTTTCGTCACGGATATTTGAGTCCCGAACCATGCCTGCATGTGGTTGGCCCATCCTCACTAGCTGTGACTAATTTCCCATATGAAGCTAATTGTTTAATAATTTAATCATATGGATTAATTAATAAGTGAATCTGATCATTGATTCATATATTGTCATTTAGAAAATACGACTGTGTGAAAATTTCAGCTCGATCGGACGTTGGGAAGTGGGTGAAATATCGATTAATTAATTATGATGGTTTAATTAATTATTTAATAAATATGACAATTGGTTCATGTATTGTTATTAAGAATACGTCTGTGTGAAAACTTTGAGCTCAATTTGACGTTCGGAAGTGGGTGAAATATCGATTCCCATATAAAACATCAATTAATTAATTATGATTGCTTTATTGAATATTTAGTAAATATGACAATTGATTCATGTATTGTCATTAAGAATACGTCTGTGTGAAAACTTTCAACTCGATTCGACGTTGGGAAGTGGGTGAAACATCGATTCCCATATAAAACATTAATTAATTAATTTTGATGAATTAATTAATTATTTAGTTAATATGACAATTTATTCGTGTATTGTCATTAAGAACACGTCTGTGCGAAAACTTTTAACTTGATTTGACGTTGGAAAGTGGGTTAAACATCGATTCCCATATAAAACATCAATTAATTAATTATGATGAATTAATTAATTATTTAGTTAATATAACAATTGATTCGTCTGAAGTCATTAACAATACGTCTGTGTAAAAACTTTCAACTCGATTTGACGTTGGAAAGTGGACTGTACATCGATTTTCATATAAAACATTAATTAATTAATTATGATGAATTTATTGACGATTTAGTAAATATGACAATTGATTCGTGCATTGTCATTACGAATACGTCTGTGTGAAAACGTTCAATTCGATTTAACGTTGGAAAGTGGGTTAAACATCGATTTCCATATAAAACATGAATTAATTAATTATGATGTATTAATTGACAATTTATTTAATATGACAGTTGATTCATGTATTGTCATTAGAAATACGTCTGTGTACAAAATGTCAGCTTGATCGGACATTTATAAGTAGGTGAAATATCGATTCAAAGATTCATCGATTTCCATGTAAAACATTAATTAATTAATTATGATGAACTAATTGACAATTTAGTAAATATGACAGTTGATTCATGTATTGTCATCAGGAATACGTCTGTGTAAAAAGTTTCAGCTTGATCGAACATCTAAAAGTAGGTGGAATATCGATTCAAAGATTTCGTCCAGACAAACAAGGCAAGTTAATATAAGCGTTGTAATTAGGAACAATTTTATTGCTGTGTTACATACAAACTGTCTCATTACCGGTGGTTACGTGTTGTACTGACAGAATTGTCTAGTACTTCCATGTGTTAACCACATAGAACTACACTTAAAACTAATGTATTATTCATGTTTAATCATACATTTTTAATTTTGTGTATATATACATTTATATGAATATTTTTCAAGAACACTCTTGACGTGGTTGTTATGTGAAATCCAGAAATATATATATATACTTATATATTAAAATACGGAGGCTTTCGTGGCCTGGGTTAATGTATGTAAAATTAAAAATATATCGGGTTATTACGCCACGTCGTCACCTTTTTAGGTGACTGTGACCGACGTGGCGTAAATACCCGATATATCTTTAATTTTACAAACATATATATATATATATATGTGCGCATGTAATTAGGCCATCATAAAACAAAACTGCTAACAACTATTTATTTTTCCATCTAAATATTGTATTATTTGTTATATGGCTAGTTTGTTTGACATGATATGTCCAAAGTCTGTTTTGAACACATATAATTCTCGTTTGACTGAGAAATTCATTCGAAAATGACTGTCAGCCAGCGATGTCTGTATAGCGGTAATCGCCCCGTCAACTTCTTGGATTAACTCAACCGTCTCCTTGAGTTGATTTCTAAAGATATTTTCACTCAGTTGTCAATGTAAGAGTACACGGATAAGTATTTTAGTACTAGACTGACTGGTGTATGTGACCTGTAGACGAAAACATGCAATTTTGTATTATTTGCGACAAGTAAGTACGGCATTAAATAGTTGCTATATTGATATTGGATATAGTGAAGCTTCTTTTTTACAAACCTTGCCGTCTTATTGAAACTATTTTATTACGTTGGCTACAGCTACCAACAAGAGAACAAAAAACCTTGCGAATATACCCAAATATGGCAGGACATTAATAACATGAGAGCGAATCGAGTTAGCTCTTAATTTAAGTAAAATGGTTTATTTCTGTCTTCTTGCTGTCGGAAGTCTTCAGTCGAGATGAATTAACCGATTTTAGAAGAATTTTGTGTGAATATTAAAAGTGACTAGATGACAACCTATAGGGAGGATTTTTAATCTGTTTGATCCACCAGCTCGGAAAAGGATTTTCTAAATTAACTTCTATGGTTTCAGAACAGCTCAGTCAATTTTTAAAATATTACTTTAAAGCAGAACGGCAAATATGGAAAACGTAACTTTTACAATAGAATGTATTTGCATGAAAATAATAGCATACATCCTCCAAACTCCAATTTGATCGTTCTGAATTTTCACGTGTCATCTAAAGTTGTTAAGCTGAATTTATACAAGTTTTACGAGCGATTCTTTGGATTTTGTATAATTTCCTTATTATGTCGTCAAACGAATCCTGTCGGCGTAATAAATATTAATACATCAGTTTGAAGTTGATTCTTTATTATTCTATATATTTTAATACAGAATAATTGCAGTGAGTGACAGCTTACAAGCAATGACAATCTCAATCTTCATACAAATGCACTAATCCTAACCGACAAGTACTAACTAAACGGAACATAATAAGGTAGTGATTGTTCTTCTCCCACCACGAGTAGCTTGATAAATAGCACTGAATACCCTTAAATAAAGTCTTATATTTGACATCCTTGTTATCAGCTGCTCGGTAGTTCAAGGATGTGAAACGTAAGCGATTCAAGTTATTAAATTGTTTCTATATAATCTACTTAGGCTGAATGTGGATATTTGGAAGAACGAACCTCTCAATCCAACTCGTGACCGTAGTAAACCTCGTAACATTAAAGTATGATGTCTGGGACCGGGAATCAAACCAATGTTCTCCAAACAGTCTTCCGCTTTTATCGAGAAAACTTTGTCTATGACCGAAGAATTGTTCATCTGAGGGTACCCGACTCTATGAGTAGGTTACGAGGCTATGAGTAGGCAACGAGGCTATGAGTAGGCTACGAGGCTTTGGGTAGGCCACGAGGCTATGAGTAGGCTACGAGGCTTTGGGTAGGCCTCGAGGCTATGAGTAGGTTACGAGGCTATGAGTAGGCAACGAGGCTATGAGTAGGCTACGAGGCTTTGGGTAGGCCACGAGGCTATGAGTAGGCAACAAGGCTATGAGTAGGCTACGAGGCTTTGGGTAGGCCACGAGGCTATGAGTAGGCAACGAGGCTATGAGTAGGCTACGAGGCTTTGGGTAGGCCACGAGGCTATGGGTAGGCTATGCGGCTATGAGTATAGGCTCCGAGGCTATGGGTAGGCTACGAGGCTTTGGGTAGGCCACGAGGCTATGAGTAGGCAACGAGGCTATGAGTAGGCTACGAGGCTTTGGGTAGGCCACGAGGCTATGAGTAGGCAACGAGGCTATGAGTAGGCTACGAGGCTTTGGGTAGGCTACGAGGCTATGAGTAGGCTACGAGGCTTTGGGTAGGCTACGAGGCTTTGGGTAGGCCACGAGGCTATGAGTAGGCTACGAGGCTTTGGGTAGGCCACGAGGCTATGAGTAGGCTACGAGGCTATGGGTAGGCAACGAGGCTATGGGTAGGCTACGCGGCTATGAGTATAGGCTCCGAGGCTATGGGTAGGCTACGAGGCTATGGGTAGGCTACGCGGCTATGAGTATAGGCTACGAGGTTATGGGTAGGCTCCGAGGCTATGGGTAGGCTACGAGGCTATGAGTAGGCTACGAGGCTTTGGGTAGGCTACGAGGCTATGGGTAGGCTACGAGGCTAAAGGTAGGCTACGAGGCTATGAGTAGGCTACGGGGCTATGGGTAGGCTGCGAGGCTATGAGTAGGCTACGAGGCTATGAGTAGGCCAGGAGGCTATGAGTAGGCTACGAGGCTTTGGGTAGGCTACGAGGCTATGGGTAGGCTACGCGGCTATGAGTATAGGCTACGAGGTTATGGGTAGGCTCCGAGGCTATGGGTAGGCTACGAGGCTATGGGTAGGCTACGAGGCTATGAGTAGGCTACGAGGCTATGGGTAGGCTACGAGGCTATGGGTAGGCTACAAGGCTATGGGTAGGCTACGAGGCTATTAGTAGGCTACGGGGCTATGGGTAGGCTATACGAGGCTATGAGTAGGCTACGAGGCTATGGGTAGGCTACGAGGCTATGGGTAGGCTACGAGGCTATGGGTAGGCTACGAGGCTATGGGTAGGCTACGTGCCGGCAAGCAGCATGGTTCTTCTGTCTTCTTATCATTAATGGAAGATATGATCAACGCAACGGTTACCTCCCCTGGATAAATATCCGATGCCGAAACAAATTAAATAAAAATACAGTCACTATCCCACCCTCCCACCTCTGCTCACTCTTTGATCGTCGCTATAAAAGAGCTGCTGTAATTCGGTCGGAGTCGCGAGTGTTGATGGTACTTGTCTAGATATTATTAACGTAACCCGATCTTCCGAGGCTAAGCCTTATACTAGCCTCGCCGCATGGTGAGAACAGTGCCACGTGACACCCCCTACCCCCCCCCCCCCCCCTAACGCCCTCAGAGCCTCTAAAAAAGATAATTACCTGTCGGCCTTTCGAGTCCGCGTACGGCCTAACCCCAGAGCGCGCATAAAACTACCAACGTTGCCATCAAATTCTTGTAATTACTGTAACATGGACGAAAGTTTCGGGCAAGGAAAGTCGTATAATGCAAAGTTTGCTTGTAATTTGCCAGAAGATAATTATGTTTTCAAACTATTTTTTAACTGACCAAAATTGGTACAATTTTCCCGACTAAATTCGCAAGTTCGAGCTTTGATAAACCAAATGAAATAAGACCGAACGTCACATTAAATATGTTTAGTTCATTAGACTTCTTTTGCACGTCATTTATCATGCAACTGTGACACCGCATCGCCATCCGAAAGCCTGAATCATTGATCAATTTATGTTTACCCCGCATCTTCTCCTTCTCCTTCGCCGAAACGTAACGGGATACCGCTTTATGGACGCTGCAGATCCAGATAGCTTCATCAATATGCGCAGTCTCTCTCTAGCCGCCATCATTTCAGACTTAGTCAAATCAATCTCGTCACTAGATGTAAAGAGATCTATGGCCTCTTCCATTATCAAAGTCTTACAGTCGAACGACCCAACCAAGATGATAGGAGACGCGGTCAAAAAAAGACACTTCCACAATCGACGGATCGAAAATAATTGATCGCGATTTGTAGGCTTTGAAAAGTCTATGATCAAAGCCCGCTGTCATTCGGGTCCAACGTATCCGTCCCTTGATGAATTGCACTGACATTCAGGCACCGAAGCGACCGTACTAAAAGCACTGCCACCGCTTTGATATGAAATGTGCGCTCCCGTTTCGTGTGTTTGCACATTTTGAGGTTGCACACACACGAAAAGAGAATATTAAAAATGTTGTTTCAGGTTACGCTCGCTACACCTATTATGCGCATTAATTGTCGGGAAACTGCGAGAGCTCATGTTGTAGATATTTCCGGTGAATACGGATCCTTAGAAGAAAACTGAACTATCGTGCATATGGCCTAAAGTTGAGCTTATCATTCCGCCAAGTATTCCGACCGGGACAGATTTCATTCATGTCTGGTTATAATTAATTAGCGAAGGTTGGTAGGCCTAGTAACTCGTTGTCACATTATACAGGCGGCGGAGATACATGAAAGAGATGATGGATCCTTGGCACAGCTTCAGCTCTATTGAATTAACAGCGATTACATGAGCTCGAATAGTTAGGGAGGGGAGAATGCGGGACCCGATCGCTGGGTTCAGTTGGATACTTCTTGCAAACCAATTTTATCAAACTCTTTTTTTTTCGAAAGTTGGCAGCTTTTTAACTTATCCACTATTGACTAAAAGAATACGCAATAATAGTTGGTATTCTCACTTATACGTGAACAAAGCACACAATTTTGATTAATTTTTGTCTTCGTACGTTTTCAAACAATACCGTTCAGTTAACCATGTTCTATGACATAATTCCATCAATTCTGAAGGCTTCGGCCAACATCTTACATAATCATATGTATAATGTCATCACACTGCCATACAAAGCATAACATTCTTTGTATATACTATGTATATTTATGATAGTTGTATTTAATTTGATGGAGTCTTGCGGTCACCAAATATAATATGATGGATTGTAGACAATAAAGTGGTTTTCTCTCTCTAAATGAAAAACTATTCGATAAATCAATGGTTGGGTGATTTCAAAATTAAATTTACTCTAAGGTTTTCTTCCTTTAGGCTCTTCTTACTCTAGTTTCTAATAGATGTGAGCCAGATGATCTGGGCTCGTGCCCCAGTCGCGGCAAACTACTATTTATTATTTGTCAACTTTATTAATCCATTGCTCTTAAAATAAAACCCCATGCGAATAAGAATATAATGTTTTAAATTGTGCCAACGGGCTTTTCTCAGTATTGTGATTGCAGCAGTCGACGTTTTTTCCAATACCTTGACTACGTCAGAACGTTTGAACCATTCACTATGTGGTTTATAAATATGGATTGAAACTTGTTGTGCTTTTTGAAGTTTTATCCCACAAAACCGATAACGCTCACACACACATATTCATGTCCAACAAATAAGGTAAACTGACTTTGGTAGACTATGTTGATTCATCACTGAGTACGAGTGAGAGGAAGATAAGTGACAGATGAGAGGCCACTACAACCACAACAATTAAGTCTTCCGTCAAACAGAGTTACAAATTAAGTGATTAGGTGTCTGGTTGTTGGCTTTGAGCTGCACAATACGTGGTTTCCTATGCATGAACATGTATGAACATGTAAACGTATTATCTCACACTTGGAAACTCCAATATCTGCCGTAGATCTAGCACTGAAACGACGAATTTGATAAGGTACATATCTCCATTTAGGTGTAGTACTTTGACACACTGCCCTGGAATTGTCGTAATTATAGGGTTCAAAGTAAACGTAGGTTAGGTAGTATTGTCTGGAATGATAGTCAACAAGATCTTTTCTTCCAGGAACTAAGGAAGCGTACAGTTACTTTGTATTAATGTATTAACAATCACCAAGTAGGTAGTTTGTTGTTACACTGTTACACTAGGCTTTATTCAAAGCTATTTCGGATCAAACTATAAATCGTTTTAAAACAGCTTGACTTGTTTTTATGAAACCCCATAAGCAATTTACTACCGGTTTATGCATAACGTCTCATAAATAGAGGTACGTAATAAGAAACATTTGAATTTTTGTTTTACTTTTTAAACGTTTAGCGCTTTCACTTTTATAGCAACTTTGTGCAATTTTGTGGAATCTGTTTTCTCCCCTCCCTCCAAAAACTTTCGTATGGGGTAACATTGCGCTTATTATTATCAATTTTGTTATAAAGGGTAATATGAAATCAATATACCATTCAAATTTAGCCACAAAAAGTAAGAATCCAATGCTAAACTGTCAGTAGATAGGCTAGAAAAACCACGATTATAGTAAAAAAATAAAAAAGCTTTTGCGACGCTTAAAAAAATAAATTTGACTGATATTGCATCCATCGTGAAAACATTCTTTTCACTTACCTCTACTCATGAATAATTTCTATAAATATAGCAACTTGACAGAAGGTTGAACCAGAAGGGTTGTGCTACGCCCGCCTGGCGAACATCAAAACAGAACCGAGTTGAGCCGATATGCTCCGGTGTAGCCGTATGAAGGCATGGGGAAAATTGATCTTTTAAGAAGATAGATAACGAGTTTGAGGGCGGGTGCGCGGCGGTGCGGTGGGAAGCAGATGAAGTTTCCAACACGTAGTGTGTCGCTCGATCATAAACGAACGGGACGATGGTTTTTAGTCTTCTCGTGAACGTGATTTCGACTTTAGACAGTTAGCAAAAGCGATTCTCGTCTCGGCACAGCTAGCGCACGGTGTGAGAAGTGAGACGGTGCGTCGGCACGGTAACAGAAGTGAGAAGATGCGCCTAGCTTGCTTACCCTTCGAGACGCGATATTGGATTTTGGTCTGCCTTCCCAAGGGCGTTGCTATAGCTACAGGGCACCCCACCTTTTTCAACCAATAATGTTCTATTATGTAGCAATCAAGTTGGTGGTCTACTGGGACAATGTTGATTGCAAGTTATTGTCGGTATGAACAAAGAGAGAAACTATTACGTAAGTACGGTGCAACAGACGAAGACGGCGAAGGAGGGATGTTTGCTGAGTGATTCAAAACGAGCCAATAAATTTCAATACGGGAATATGATTTTCTGTAGCCGTCACGTGTTAGGTAAATAGATAGTTCACAGCCACGCAATAAGCTAACAACGAACAAGTCAACTATTTCCGGAGGCGAATACCACACCGGTGGATGTGTGCGGATGACTGCATTAGAAGAGGAATCTTATAGAAACATCATCTGTCTGATTAGGGGTTCAGACCTTCCGCGTTCAGAATAGTACATTTCCTCGCAATGATGCAGAAGAAATGCGCTCAATTGCTCATTGGTGGCACGTAGGCCTGGCTGTAGGGAGGGTGGGTGGCCAGAGCTAGCAAACTGTGAGTCCTTGTATTGATTCCCGGCTAGACCATATATGACGGTGGTAGGTTCCTCTGTAGGCTTGGGTTGCAAGAGCCACCGACACCAATTTGGCAACAATCACTGTTTCTGCTTACCAACGGCTTTCTCTCTCTTCTTTCCCCGTCTTCACTCGCACTAACTCTCCTTCCTTGGCCCGAATCCCCTCCCCTTTCACGACTTTCCATTATTTCTTTGCCTTGCGCCATCTGTAAGAAGCAGAATGGTCAGTGCCGTTAGGATTATGAGCACTACCATAAAGGCAACTTCGGCCATAGTGCGATGGTCACACAAAAAACGAAATGAATTTCTTTTCCGTAGAATGAGTACTACAATATTATATGGTCATCTCGCAGATATTTCTTGTGGAGTTCATGGCTCGACCGAAATCAAAGTTGTAATATTACTTTTGTGCAATTAATTGCTTTATTATTGAAGCCATTTGAACCGCGGAACTGGCATAGACGCATCCCTACTTCTATAGTACAGAATGTTATGCGCTAATTTCGTAAGTTATTTTAGTACTTTATGAATTATTATTTATTATTTCCTCCAATGCTTTACGCTTTGTGGGATGGTGTATTTTTTAATGCATATTCATAAATACGTACTTTTATGAGTATCAAATAAAATATTATAATACATGTCACATTGGTAACTTAATTTGATGCGGTACATATTATATTATTGTGTATATTAACACAATCGTTTGTCATATTTCCAAAATGATTCAGAGTTTTAAGTAATATTCAATTTAACCTATAGTTATTTTAACTAGACGGGGCTGCGCTGCTTCCATCCAGCCACAGTCGAGGCGAAAGATCCAACATTCCAATAGAATAGAGCAACGTTGTTTTTCGAGGTGATATCAGTGACGGGTCAAAGTTGTTCAAACGTAGCCCGAGCCGCTTCAAATACAGAACACACGTCTATACATGTGATCAGTTATCGAACAGATGCAAAGCAAATAATAGAAATATCGTTACCCACCATGTGTGACTGGTCCCATATGCAACGCAGTCTTCCTGAAAAACACTAAAGATTTTCTTAATATCAGGTCGGTTAAAGACATGGGCCCGGATTCACAAGAGGTCCTAAGTCTTTTTTGGTCTTATCTCAAAGACCGGCCTAACTTTGAATCTCTTGTGAATCCAGGAAAATATCTGAGAACAGACTTTAAAACATATTATTGGAACGCTCATTGTGTCCTTGTTCCTACTAGGAATTAGTAATTTCTTCATGTGACCTGGGTCTGGGTTCAAAGTAAGGTCGGTCTTAGAGTTAAGACCAGAAAAAGACTTAGGACCTCTTGTGAATCCGGGGATGGAGTAAACTTATGACTTATTGGTCGGGTATTATTCAGTTAGTCTTATTGGTCTGATTCAGTTAATGGCAATTTACACATAGTTAAAACTGATCGGACGTAAGAACGAATACGAATACAAACTTACGAATATGATATCTATGGATTCATCTAATTTAACTCCATTCATTAATAGTTCATCATTTTAAACATTTACCTTTTCTTAAAACTTCATAAATACATATTCTTTGATATAAGTATTAAGATCGTAAAAATACATATATAAGCAACATATTGTTATCTGCATGCTCACAATTGAACATTCAATGTCCCTAGTGGAATTGTGCTCATTATTGTCTCTTAGTTTAATGAGTAAACTATACCGCAGTGTAGGCCTATAGCGCGCTTTGGCCGACCGGCCAGCGAACAACCGTGTTCGGAACCCCAGAGGCAGCCCAATCCAACCCAATCCAGCCCCGAGCTTTCGTGACTTTCATTTTATTTCGTGATGAATGTGTGTGGAAATGAATTCTCCCACATGCGGCGGTAAAGTATGTTGGCGGGAATTACAATAGCCTATTTCAATAGAATCGGGTTTTGATACCGCGCCGTAAAGCTTAGACCCCTGAGGCTCTAGACTTTTACATAGTCTGAAAACAGAAACGCTTCGATTAGTTTTGCTAGGTTTTTTTATTTATTCATCAGCTGTCTCGGTCGGGAGTTATGCATAAAGAACTCGGCTGTAGTCACGCCCATAAATTACGGGAATGAAAACCGATAATGATTTGCAAAGCATGGTTGTGTGACATAATGTCACGTTGTATAATGACATAGATAAATAGGTTAGTAAATTGTGTTGGTTAATTTCGTTTTTGTTATAATGAATGTAAGATAAACAGTTCATGGTATGGTCGAAAGAAAACGATAGTGGATGTATTGACATAACGCAACATATTATGTAGGCGTGCATTCATGTAGTCTAATTTGTGACGTACCCCCACTTTATTGTATTTATTGAGTATCGTGGTCACTAAGTGGTGTACCTATTTACTACACAAACATGTATATTGGTATTATTCGATATAATGTTTTGTGTTTTTGTTATTCAATTATTAATTGTTGCGAGTCTTTGTTATGTAGTAGTAGAGAGGTTGCCTTATGAACTATGAGCTTGGGATTAAAAAGAGCCAAAGGTTTTGACTTCAGATTCTCTGAACGAGAAATTTATGTGACAACTGATAAAAAGCCAAGTTCTATTTCCATTCCTTTTGTGTGTTTCATTGTATTTATCAAATATCATGTAATAATCAAATACGTAGCAATTGAAGTACGATGTTGAAAACTATTCATTGTCCTTGTTGTAAAAATGCATTGCAATCGATTAAAATGGGAATAATCCTTGCGAGAGACAATCGCCGTATAATGTTTTTATACAAAACAATACTATTAAGCTGCATGTAGGAAAACATATGCTATCGATTTTGTATTGTACGTTGCAGGCAATGATTTTATGTTGTTTACTGTCAAAAGGTTTACAACACATAGAATCATTTCACGGTAAATTGCTCTGTTAAAAGTAGTGTAGTCACAATCAAAGTTAGCCAGTCGGTATTAAAATGCTGAACATGGCTCCAGTGATTTGTGATGTGTGTGCTTGGATCTACACCAATAACACCCTTCAATTTACATGTTTCTTTCACTGCGTTTCGCAAACTACCTCACGTAATCTTTTTACCCCTGCCCACGCAGCCATTAGTATGTTTCTATAAAACCTTTGAAGTAAATACTCAACCGAGATGGCAAATGAAAAACCTAATTGGAATATTTTTCAAAAAGCTAGAAGTGAATAACTTTCTAACTGATGAACGAAGATCTTAGAGCGGAATTGAGGTGAGCACTCGCACTTAAATGGACGGGTACACGGGAAATAGAGTTTGTCAAATAGTGACTCTAAAGCAGAGTTGGGGGAAAGAAAATCGTCCATATTACGGTTCACCCTCTCTCTTTCTTATGTCTCTTCTCTCTTAAAAAGTCCAGTTTACCAGACTCGAAGCCAGGCTCTTTGATAGAATGACACATTTTAAAGGGACGTGGTTAGAAACTCAATTGAATACACGTTGGGTAACATTTGTCGCATCTTCATGGGCACCGACTGGTCTCTCTGGCCGGGAGACCCAACTCTGCTATAAAGTGAAGGCTCGTGTGACGAAGCCAATGCAATTCTGAACACGCTATTCAGTTTAGTCGCTACGCCTCTAGACCGCCAAATAGCGAACGAACAGACCGATATTAATCAACTAGCAATACGAACAGTAGAAAGAGACAGAAACACAAGTTATTTTAACCGGACCGTGGATTTTATCATGATTGTTAACGGTGGCTTACAAACAGTGCGCTAACCAGATAGATTACATTTGCTTGAACAGAAACCACTTTTATGTTTTGTACAACGTAACATTTTGTTGTTCCAATATGACTGTGTCCTTCGATGTTAGAAATACACGAACAAAAATAATATTATAGTTATCCCTTAATCCGGTAATAACTCTTTATTGTCTGAATCAGTAGCCTATTCCCTCGGTGTTTGGGTGTTTGGACTGACTGTTATAAAGGCACATATGTGCGTCCACACTGCACACTCAAAACTTATTTCTGTCACGCAATAACGCAAATAAAAAAATACTTTTTCTAATAATTATTGACCTTCTTGTAACACGTTGCTAATTCTTGTAGTTATGAGGGGTATGTCGCGGCGATATATGCCAGTGACAGTATTCTTCTGCCGTGTGATATATTATATGCCATTGGATATGTATTTCTATTGACTACTTACATCAGAGCAAACTATGAGACAAACATCTCAAATATCAACTTTATATTTTTTCTTACAATGTTAATCAAAGCGTTTTTACGTAATTGCAAGTACAAATCATTTATATTTATCACTCCTGAAGAATAAATCAGCATGGATATTGAAACATAAAGTTCCCTATAATATTAAAAGATAATGAATATTGCATAGGCCTATTTAATAATGAAACAAGTTACAAACATATTGGCTGTGATATTGGTTTTACTCAGCAACGTTCCGTCAATGTGTACGATGAAAGTTCTCGGCCATATTTTCCAATCACTTAGCAATCACGGTCTTTATGCGCACGCTAATGAATAGAAGGTCTAAAATTCACCACGCCGTTGATTTCCACTTAGTGCCATTATTTAAGAATTTGAAATGTTTAAAATTTACTTTCAGATTTACTTTGCTTTACATAAGAAAATTGCTTTTGAAGAAATTGGGGTGAGCTATGGGGCGACTAGAGATTACATTGTTTAATGTTACCTTAAAATTTATAACCCTTTTACATTTTTCTCTTTTTTGAAAGTCCAGATACTCTGTGATCGTAAGGATAACTCAGACTTGACTATGAAGGGCTTCGTTTTCAGCGCTCAGTTCTACTGACGGGGTGTTGTTTTGTAGTATTGCTTTGCGTGCAAGTGTTTACAATGCCAGCTGCTAGATTTATTAATATCCTCAGTAATTTGTGTTTCTATGAGTCGACCATTTGAAAGCTACGGTAAACAATAAGAAAAACGCTGATGGCTTGAGGACCGAGGTTGTGCGTATGAGAGAGAGATAGAAAGTACAGCTCCACTTGATTGATTGAATGTTATCCTTGGCGTCGTTTCATGATTCTAGCGACGCCACTAGAGAGCGCCACCATTTCACTGCCGTCGTAAATCGTTGGACATAACAAAATGAACGTCGCTGGCTTTTACTCTGAAAAGCCAGAAAAATAAATTACGTAAGAATATTATTACAAAATGACCTATATTTTCCATTAGCAAAATCTACTTTTCACCCCCAGCTCCTTCTTTGTTTACGACTTAGTGCGGTGGATAAAATAAGAAACTTGCTGTCTAGAATAACACATCGATTTTTTCACAGTGCTTTAGATAAAATTGAAGTAGGATCTTCTGATTCGGAAACAACAGGCTCTTACGGACTGTGCCTATTTTCTGAATACCATTGGAAGCCTACGAAGACATCATTCTCTATCACTTTCAGACTTTCTGCGCCATTTCCCATCGTTCGCATTTTATCAGCATCTGTCTCTCTCTGCTGATGGTGTGAGACGTTCTGCGTGGTCAGCATGCCCTCCTCCTCACTTCTCACTGCTAACTGATTACAACTATTAGGTAACTGACAAGTAATCCGGGAGCTGCTTCTCTCTCTACTAGATCGAGACATTGTCCAAGAACCTCTCGGGTAAATGGTAGCGATTCACGACACAAAAACATTATATATTATTTTTTTGTTACTGGCTCTCGTGAGCTACAGCTTCTTGATGTAAGAGCAGGCAATGTGTTTACAGATAAAAAGCCAATTTATTAAAATTATCACATCGTAAATTATCCAAGAATTGACAATCAAGTCAAAAGATATATTAATGTCTCTGAAAGTCTGGTAGTCAGTTTTCATGTATTTACTCTCTTCACTCTCCTCTTCATCCCCCTGATGTGTTTCTGTCTTCTTAGTTTGCTAACGAGTAACACGAGGCTCAATGAAATACGCGTGTGTCGGTCTTTCTGCTTTAACAGTAGATGTGTGATTAAAATAATTCTCCGTGTGAAACGACCTTGACAGATTATTGGTCTCAAGGTCTTGTAACCGCGCTCAGAGAGGCGCGTCAACGACCTTGAGTGCATGACAAGGCCAAAATACTGAAGCAACTAATATGAGTGAACAAGTAATAAGGCTTATAAGCCTACAAAAATGTGTCCCATAATATAATTTAATTAATTAATGACACAGCATTAAATGTGTGTTACATCATACTAATATAAGTCTTAAGTAATTACTCCCATTCATATGATCATAGCAAATGTCAAGTGACTAGCTTCATACACATTTCTTCATAAATAATCTGTATTCTGGCATTTATAAATTATCCATCCGAGGTTAGTGAGCATATCCATATCCATAAGATCCACATCTTCATAGACAAAATTGTCTTCAGTATATTATCAGTGAAGTTATGTAGAGACTAGTTACAGCAATTAGTCCCAAATAATATAAGGATATTACAATTTATTTTCGAAGTACCGTCAGCTAGTCACCAGAATAAGCCAATACACAAATCATAATACTAGAATTTATTGTCGCATGCAGTAGTTTCAGAAATAAGACTGTCACTGACATTTAGAAAGGAATTAGGTATTATTTGCATACCGAAGCTTACACTGTTATGTAGACGTGCATTTCTATAAACTTAATCAAAACTGGAGATTACTAACTAAACCAATTTAAAGTACCAGTAACTGGGTTTGGAAATTAATCTTATAAACATCACAGTAACCCAAACGCATATTTAATTTTTCGAAATATACGTTGTGGCAAAATTCAGCTTCGCTATGAGTTTTCAGTTTGGAAAGAGGGTTTCGATGGAACAAATATTTGTGCTATATTATAAATAATGTGGTTATTTTCTACGAGTTTAAATCTTTGGTGGTTCTTCAGTTTATCCAGGTCATGGATAAACTGCAAATGGTGGTTCCACTATCCCTTGAATTCGGTATTTTATTTGGCCTTTATGTTCGACTTCCAGCTACACTTGAAGCGTAAAATGGAACGACTACTAGAGTTTGTCAGTAGGTCTACGTAGAAACACATTGTGTCTACTCTTCCGCAGCCTCCCGGCCGAGCTGCGGGGGCGTGGCGAGTAAAGGGTAAATAACGCGATCCAATTACTCGAATGCGGTCCTCACTGTCTAATCCACGGTAAATGTCGCTTCCCGTCTCGTCTAGCAGTTGACCCGGCCGTACAGTACCTATGATCTCAACGGTCATTGAGGACGGAATGAATTTGTTCCTTAGTTCTCGGATGTCGTCGGACAGTGCTCGCTGGCGAGCGTCGAGCTGTGAGCTGTGAGCGCCGCGACGGATATGAGCGCTCGTCCGCCGAGATAGGGGAGTGTTATTGGCAAGACGCCCGGCGTTCTCCTCATCCGGTCACTTCCACCACCGTGTTATGACGCGCTCCGCCATCAAAGTGATTTCTCTCTTGGTCCGAATGTGCGGACGCCATTACAACAAACCCTCTCGATCCTGATGATGCCATTCCCCCTCACCACCTCTCATCGCCAATCATAACACGTTTCTTTCTCTTATCTTGACAAATACTTTCCACGATAGACTCACATTATTGGCAGTTTGGGCTCACGCTTACTACATTTCAATCAAGTGATTTCAAATAAAGCAAGCGAGAGGAACCCAAAGTTGCTCTTGTCTTTATGGTATCTCTTATTTACTCGGAGAAGTTTCCAATAGCGATAAGAAAAGGTTACCTCTAAGCAAATAGTCACACTATGCGAAGACATAACATCACTCACTCTGGCAAACTTTGTAACTGAGTAAATACCCGTCCCCCGATGAACGCGCCCTCATTGCACACACCGCGTACCCCCATCTCGGGGGCTGTTAGCTGTAACCCCGCGCTCTCTCTGGACCCACCCGGAGGAGGGGGTTATGGGATATGTTATAAATTAGTAAGACCTTCACCAGCAGAATAGTCGTGAAGGGGATTGAATACACCACTGTATGGAAAACCAATAAATCCGGAGACTCGCGCCTGCAGATTTCCAATAGCAAGTAGGTGGGGATCGCAGGGTACCATGCCTGGCATGTTTCCATGGTTCCTCCCCCTCCCCCCCCCCCCCCCCCTCCCGCCGCCGACGACTTGTGCTGAACTGCAAAACCCCGACGCCGACGCCGCCGCCACCGCCACCGCTGAACAATGACACCGATCAGAGACCCGTCCTGACTGGGCTTCTCTTTCACGCCACCTCCTATACTCGAGTCTGCCTGCCTGCCTGCGACTATTTTCAATTCGGAATCAATTTCACATTTTCGCGCAAAAAAACGGCAAACTCCGTCAAATATTTAAGATGGATGTGATTTCATCTAAATCTCTCCTAGCAAATAAGAGCAGTCAGGTTTCAAGTGAACGTGTCTGGGAGGGATGAGCGCGTCATTAATATCGCGATCAAAAGATGTCTTATAACGAGACATAAACTAGATGAAAATCAATTTCAATCGGAAGTAATGTGGACTGAGGTTCCCAGTAGCTCGATGTGGTCTTTTGAATTGCGTTCGTTGACTTTAATGTTTCATACAACGAGACATCACGTTGCTGCACGCGTCTTGGCCACCACTGTATCAGTATATCTGACTTCTCACGTAAAGCTGCTTGCTTCCCCTACTCCTCCCCCCGCCCGGGCCTCGTCCCACTTTAAATAAGCTTTCATATTTCAGAAGAACACATCCTGACAAGCTTTACCTTTATGAACAGTTAAATAAGGATTTTCGATATTTGTGTGGGTAACACAAAACGCGGCTCTTGTAAATTCCCAGCATCGTTTTGCATTGTCAGGCAATTTCCGTAAATACATAGAACCGAATATAAAGCCTCAGATTGCAAACTTCCGTGCACGACCTTTACTTCTAATCTATCTCGCTTACCAAGCAGGTGTTGCCAGTCTTTGATCATCCTCTTGTTTAATTACCATGGTGCCAGCTCGGATCAAAGGTGTGCCGGGCCAATGTTTGCTAGAAGGTCTGTACAAGACGTGGACGTCCCTTGCAGTCCGCCTCGGCGCCTCTGATTAATGCCCTTCTTCATCAACACCCCCAGTGAGTTGCCGCCACCCTCGCCGCCACCCCTACCACGTGCGAGAGGCTATAGTTGTCATCCAGACATGCAGCCGTGGACTAACTGGACACAGAAAGCAAAAACACAACCGAGGCAAGTCAGTGTGTGGTTAGGGATCTGATGGCTCAAACCACAGCTCTATATAAACAGCCTTTCGTATATATTTCTTTTCAATTTCTTTCGGTTTTTATTGAGCCAATATTGCTGTTTTTTTATCGTCCAAATTCTAAAACATAGCCCTCTCAACCGCAGTAACATAAGTTTATTCTTCTTGATTATACGAATTTTTAACAATAATTATGATTTTTGTAATCGGTGACTTGAAAACCGTCAGAGCAAAAAAATGAACCACATATACATTATACATGTCCCCATTTGAAAATCAGTTCTTGTAACTAAGTGGATACACAATAAATACATATTTATTTTATTTATGTAATTAACGTAGCCGGTATATAGCACTCGTTTTTAAATGTGATAACAACAGACACATTTTACAATATAAAACTCAACTCCAAATATCGGTAATTTTGTCATAGACCCGGCGCCTCCACCAACAGGAATGTTTGTACCAGCCGCGTAGATTCGTTAGCATTTTCACCGCGTTGAACATCACCAAAACATTATCACGACTCGAAACAAAGCAACTGATCGAAGCCTTAGTAGTCCGTTAATAACCGAGGTGCAGCTTCATGTAGACTTGGGCGGTCGCGCGCATTTCTATGGCGGTGTGGAATGGCTGCCATGGGCGTTTTGACTGACATGGTCACCTAAAACTGATCTGACACTCTCATTAGGGATTAAGGGGAGTATAAACTTATAATCTAAAGGTTTTTCATTGATATCTAGAGAACGTTTCAACATTTTGTCATTATCTTGAAGCCTTTTCAAGATACCAATAAAGTACCGTTAATTTTGCTTGGTCTAACATTGCGAGCTAGCCGTTGCCGCTATGTAGAACGAACATATGTTCTATAATATACCTTACAACCGTCATAGTTTCTTATATGATCGTGACTTATCAATGTAGTAAATTGGTTGTAACTATATTGATTGGTATATTTTGAAGTCTCAATAATGGTCATGTTACATCATACATTGTATATTACATTGTTACGTTTTACATTTTAGTATAATAACACATTGATATTAAACCTGGCCATAACGGCATCAGCATTCAAATAGCAGGGTTTCAGTTATTCTACAGCTCATAAAAATTCCGTGTCCACGACACTGCTTAAACTACATAAAATATGACTGGTTACTAACAACTACAAAACACATAACATTGGGAAGCACCAATCGAACGTCAATTTTAATTAAGCATAACACATTATACATGGACTTCGATCATCATCGTTCTGAAGGCAGTATGTCTATCTACCCGTGGAACTCCCGATTTAGATTTATGATGGTTATAACTCCTTTAAAAATAAGAATACCTTCTAGAGGATTAAGTGCACTTTCTTATAAATATTTATTTGTTCCTATATGTTATTTCCGTCTTTCAAATGCTCTTAATTTTGTGTTGTTACTTTAGACACCTTTTCAATGAATTAGTAACCGAAAAACGTAAATATTTATTAGAACAAAAATACATTCATAAGAATGAGTATTAAATATGTAGAAGATGACATATTTTGTTGTGACAATATTGCTAACCATTTTAAAGAAATTTTAACAGACAGAAATCGGGGGATTCCCCAGGGTAGGTAGCGATAGATGTGATCGGATTGGTGGCGGTGTTCATCCCTTGATGCATTGTCCTTCGCGCGTGTCTTCCTGAGAATGTGCTACTTTCTGAGCCCCGAGCTTAGCAGCGTACAAACTAATGGAGAGATTGTCCTTGTGGACGTTAGGGTCATTCCGTGCCCTCAACGCAAGACCAGACACTTTGAGACAGAATATCCGAACTATATATCCTCTGGGACAGCTCACACTCACCGGCTTAAAATTAGATTGGGACAATTATTTCTTGGAGCTGGAGGTGTAACGTTCTATCTGTGGAACGGATTCTCGTGTTTTGTTCTTTTTTCTTAAAGAGGACAAGTCTGAAGTAATAGTGAAATTGAATTGCATTGGAAACTATTCTCTATACATAATGATTATAAGTTTTCTCGAGAACCTTATCGTACTTCAATAACTTTGTTGCGTTTAATCCTTGTAGTATTGCGCAGAGAGTTTTTTTCTGTGGTGGCGTTGGCGTCTTGAAAGATAACGAAATGTTTTATGGCTGTCGAAATTAATCTCAAATTAATTTGTTTGTCGAAAGCAAAAGGAAGTTATTTAATCTTGCTTTAAGTCGAATGAAGCTCAAACCACTTTACACACTGCAGCGCTGTGTAATCACTGAGTAAACAGACATTGCTTGAAATATGATTAATTTATTAAAATCTAAATATGTACCAAACTCCAACTTCAAAAGAACACTTTAAGACTGCCTCAAGACGTTAATGTCTGTGTCATTCTAGTGTCTCTGGCTCAATTTTTGTTTACAATACACCAGTGGCGTAAAGGAGACCCCCGCCACCCCCGCGAAGCGGGGGGGCCCGCTCTGTAGGGGGGCCCGGCTCGCCAGAAGTACAGATCTTGTTTTTTCGTCATCAAATTTCAATTGTTGTCAATTTGGACCTATTCTTCTTCTCCGGGGCCATACAGGGAAAGTTGGAGGAATGAAACTATTTTGAAGGAATATATTTAAAAAGGCTTATGGGTGGAAGGGGTCAGGGGGTTTCTCTTTTCTCTCGTATTACGATCGGCACTGCCTAGAAAAAACTATATTGAATCCTGAATATATTGAATCTTCTTATTACCTAGGCCAAATACTACCACGGGCCCAGACGGGGGAAAGCTATCATATTATATCTTGTATCATTGTCTGATTCTGAAACGTGTTCACAGGCGTGTAAAAGTCTTATATGAAAAAAAAAGTCGCCTTCGGCGAATTGACCTTCACCGGCTGGGACCTTCGCCCCAGACCTCCTACATGCTACGCGCGCTCAACCCCCCTTCCCCCACTGTGAATTTATCGATACGCCACTGGCCCAGTGGTGTGCTATTTCTTACTATTCTGGTCCCAGTGGCGACGTACCGAAAAGTCATTTTCGGATTTTTAAATAATTAAAAACAAACTATTTGAGTAGCAGCCTTGCAGCATGCCTCAAGACAGTCTTAAAGCTTAGAGTGTAAACTGTGAGCAGGTTAAACAGTTGAACACGGACGCAATAATTGACAGTTGACAGCTTGGCTCCCGTAACGCTTTTTGTGAAATTACTGCACGTTTGTACTTTACATTAAATTACCTAATTTTGAGGACTATTTGGGGGTAAATTAGAGCTCAAGTAAAAGTTTACTTCGTTATGTAATCGATTTGGCTCTTAATTAACCCCATATAGGGGCCCGAAACGATTCTGGCGGGGGGGCCCGGGCAATACTGCAATACACATAGATTTACCTAAACATTATTATTGAATGAATTTGAAAAACTGAGATTAATACAAATTATTAACAAATAATTGTAAAAGGAGTGTTTGTTACATTAGATTTCACCTCAAACGTCTGTTCCTTGCCTAGTCCTGCAAAATATTGGAGCTGCTAACTGCATACACACAGACGTACAAAACTAATAAGTGTAAATTAACATTAAATAATATATCTTAATTGCAGTACTTTGTATTTAAATCTAGTATATAAAACTATTTTCAAAATTGTCTTTTTTATTTTAGCCATACGAGGTGTTTTATAGCTTATCCAATCCCCACACGCTCATAATGATTCTGTTATCTTTATAACGCACACACGGTATAAAAAGCCACTTGTCGCACATATATTGACGCTGAAGCTTGGGCCTACGTGACTGATCGGGTTTCTATCAGGGTAGACGATCGCTTTCAACTTCTCATTACTTTTTGATTCACTATTTGCATGTTATCGTGAAAATCAATACCATAACAAGAAGAACAAGACATCACTGTAGAGAGGTGTATTACGGTCGCTTTGACTAATGATCGGTTACACATTATTCGTAACGGACATTATGTAGGACTAACAGTATGGGGAGTATTCATGAGGCTACGTTCAAATTTATAACCCATTAAATGAATAATGTACTTTAGCGTTGTTGCCATGAAATGTGACCTAAACTCCAAATATCGTCAGTACAATCATTCTTTTAGTATTTATATACATTTTTTTACGACGCTGTTAACAACTAGGGTATATAGCGGCGGCCGAATCAAATCCGTCACACATCGCCGGGGTCGTCACGTGAAGGATCGAGTGGGGGGAGGGAGGGGGGGGGGGGGGGGGGCGTGGAGGCGTCAGGGGTTGGTGGACGTTTAGGTCGCAAACAAAGCTGGCAAGTATGTAGAAGAAGAATGTGAAAGTTGGAAGAGAAAAGTTGATGAAGGTCATATGAGATGACTAAAGAAATCACACAAAATGTGCGCGAGATCAAAGAATGTAAGTGTCATAATTTAAAGAAATTTGCAAATATATATATATATATATATATATATATCACTCTTTGCAAATATCTTTAAAATAAGTAAAATTTTGGACTGACCTGTGAATCCATTATTTTTTAATTTGTAATCTATGTTTTTATGTTTAACTATAATTGAATGACTAGACGAGAGTATTATTAAAGCGATAAATTATTACACGTGCAGGAATGTCATGTTTTTAGTGTATTGAGTTTTCCTTTCAGAAAATGTCGTGCTGTGAACATTCCAGAATTTCCGCATTGTTTTACAAAGCAGATATTTAGTCCATGTTGCAAGAAATCAGATAAAATTATATTAAGTAGTCTAAAACATAGCCGCTTATAGCTGTGATTGAATGCGAGCATGCTTATGTCAAATAATGTGCACACTCTGGACTAGCTTAATAATATGAATGGGGTATTTTGACAAGAAGGTTCACGGTAGTGGGGTTAGTCGTAGCAGCATCGACTAAAAGCGATCGATGTTTTCGTATAAACAGACCCATTTAAATTCTCCCCTGGCCACGTGATCGAGACAATCGTACTAAATACACCACCAGGATTGAGTGAGCCCCTTAAATATATTCTCGTTCCACTCTTCCATCTTCCCTCTTCCCTCTTCTTTAAAAACAATTTAAAGCTCAGGCTAGGTAATTAGTGTATATGACTCTGGGGTAAAGAAAACGATTTGCTTCAAAATTATCTTCCTCGAAGACTTTGTGAACTTTACCCATCATTCTAGGACATGACCCGCAGTTCTTTCCTTTTAACTATTAGCGAAAATGTCAACCTGGTCTCTTTTAAACTAAATTAATTTGAGCCATGCACGTTTGAGCCGCGCACAGAGCCGAGTGGTGAGCTAGTCCACCTGCGTAGGCGGATAAAGGGCCCCCATGGAGGCGCCCTCGTGTGGTCCCCTCAGTGGACAGAGCCCACATGCAAACAGAGTCGCAATTAGCTCTCTATTCAAGCCGGACACGGCACTTTCGTTTGATTTATTGTTCAGATAACACCGATTAATCAAACCAGGCAGACTTACGAATAAGCAGAGTAAACTCGGCTACCTAACAGTTTCAAAGGATTTACAATTCCCAAATGGATATTCTCTCATACATATTAGGATTTGAAACACGATCAATATTCGCTCCACAATTACAGCCAAGTCCATGATATTTTCCCGCGCGTCCTTTGTGTCGGCTGTGCCCAAAAGCCCCCCCCCCCCCCCCGTGTTGTCTTGTGTACGTGTCAGAGTATTAGCTTGGCGTAATGGCCGCTCTCACAACGGTCATCTTGCCACTTTACTCCCGGCACCCTCGTTTGATTCTCTTGCCCGGCAAACTCAAGCATTTCAGCCACGTTCAACTAATGACCAACATGCTAATCCACCGCCTGCCTGCCTGGCTCACCTCACCTCTATAAATGAAACACTGTTATGTTGTGTATTGTTACACTTGAATAGCAAGAGTGCATTACTTGCGTAAGAGTAGAATTATACTTTCTGTGTGTGGGTGGAGCGTAATGATACTAGCAAAACTTGCCACTTCCATGTACATATTCATATGAGCGTGTTTACTAGGAGAAATATAATAATGAATTGTGAGCCTTTCTGCAAGGTGCATACTCAACTATGAAACGAAATACAAAGGTATGTAATTTTAATAATTTAAAATATGCTTAATAAAGAGATAAATATTATGAACACATTTAAAACACTATCAACATTAATTTTGTCTTTGCTTGAATCAAGTTCATAAAATAATACTTAGCATATATAAATACAATCTTTAAAGAATAGTTTGCGTAAGAAGCGTTTGAATTTGCGTTTCTGTTATGTTAGCTAAGTGTGTAATCACGCCGATCATACCGAGCCTATATACATCTTTCTAACTACTCTTGCTCGTTGTAGATATAATATCTTGTAAGTGTTCACTGTGTTATAAAAACATTGTAATACTATTCAGTCATTTTAACTCGAGTAAAAAGTTATATTTTATTTAGAACATGCCTATTGGTTCTTTTTTGTGGATTTATTTTTGCTTCCAAAAGCGGAGGTCCGGGTTTTATTATCGGATAAGAGTAAGACACAAGTTTTAACTTCTAGAAACGACTGTAATATATCAACACGATTCTAAGCTAGATGTAACCGGTGACTTTGGATCAAGGCTTTACTACATTGAGACACGTAATAAATTACATGATCCAGCCCACTTCAATCTCTTTAGATCTATGCTTGAAATTAAGCGAGTTGACCATAACAATCGACTTATTCATTAATTATAATAAAACGCTAACACATACACGTTTTGATTCAATTTTAGATTGTGGTTAAGAGCGGGGCCTAAAGACGTATTTAAAACTTTCCAGACAAAGCAATGTTCATTGTTAGAATTAACTAACCTCTAGCTAGTTTGATAAATGAAACATATAACGATTACATTTTGGACAATGGCATATTTCGTAAAGAACAGAACTGTGTTTAGTGAAACCGTAATGAAGGTTAGATTCTTGTCTGTGTTAAGGCCAGTCAATCTTGGTTATACTCCGAAACGAGATAAAAATGTTTCCAAAATATTACCATGACGATTCTAGGATCACCTTTTAACTTCCCCACTTATGACAACTGTAGGCTATGTGCAAATAAATTAGTTGTTTTAATTTTACTTTTAAATACTACCGGTTTATATATTATATTATATTATGTTTGTCGTTGAATCATATGATAAAGCACGATTATTCTGTATTGCATTAACTTAATTTTAAAATGATTTATTTATCTTTGACAAGCTTAGGCGATTGGTCCAAAGTAGCGCCAATGAGATCGGTGATTGATATGATTTAATTCATCATTTATCGTTTTATCTAAATAATAAATGATATAAATTATTTTGATGAATGACTTATAACTTTCTCTCCTTCATATATTAGAATAAATAAATGTTTGACATTCCGTTGACAATAAATAACACTCCATTATGCGATGTTAAACTTTGATGTAACGTTTATGTAAATATATATCTTTTAATTTCGATTCTTTAAAACTGACTTATGCTCAAGTATTTTCTCAGCCAATGTAACGTCAACAATACCGTGAAACATAACCTATATAACAGACAAAATTAGTAACGTTTTGTGAGGGTTGATATCATTAACTGAATGTGTTGAACATTGCCGTATTCATAGGCTAAGTGTGTATGGGCGTAAGAGCGCTCGGGGTCTCTCTCTATCAGCTTGTAATCTGATGTACAGACATGCAATCACCCACACACACAATGCAATAGTGTATACGGGAGCTGCTAATGAACAGGTGTTAAGCATTAATTAGACCAGAGAATGATACCCTGGTTGTTATGCAATTACTAGTACGTGTGAATATCTCTCATCCCCCCCCCCCCCCCCCCGCCTAGAGAGAAGTCACTCTATCACTGTCTTAGAACAATGGACACCGACTTCATTCAAAGCCTTCAAGGCGGAAACATATTGATAAGCGGTATCCATTCAAGAAACCTCGCCAACTTAGAAACATTTCCCATTGAAGGAAATCAACGATTTTTTGTTCACGTCAAAATGGTCATAATAGAAAATGAGTAATTATTGTTTGAGCATAGTTTTTTTTGCGTTTTAATTTTAATAATAACCCTTTGTTAAAAGTTAAACTATCACCTTTCATCAGTTGGAACAAGAAAGAGTTAGAACTTCCTTAATAGTATAAAATAAAATTACTTTTATAAGAACATAGTTTCCTTTCTGTTCAAGAAAAAGTCTAAGCTAAAAAGTTTTTCTTTTAAAATCATAATGAGAAATTTTGTTGTTTTGCTATCTCCGATTTAGATACTTAAACGAAACAAGATTTATTAAAATAATTATTCATTATTACACGTGAATTTATGGTCAAACCATTTTGAAGAACATATTATGTTTTGATTGGGTACATAACTCAGCTTGGTGTGCATCCGAATATTGTGAGCTATGCCACTTGCTGTGTAAACACTAAACAATGATAACGTTATTATGAAATAATCGGCAATTTGTGTAATCATTACCTATTTTTATTATTATTATTATTGTTATAATTATTAATAATATTATTACTATTATTATTTTATTGTTGCAATACATACAAACTCGGTCAAAACCGGCGTAAACATGTTGTACGGACACAAATGTCAAGTATTTCCATGTGTTTACCTTTTTAAAATCTACTTAGAACTAATTAAATATATCACTGTCCATATTATTTTTTCCAAACCAAACTGTGGATGCTATGTACGGTCGTGGTCGATTTGTACTCATCCCAGCATTCGCTCTTCGTACGGTGGAAAACCACGAAAACCACCATCAGGATGGAGAACTTCTTGAACTCTTCATTCTTCTTAGTTCAAAAATTTTTGCACTATCCTACATGTGTTCAAAATTATTGCTTTTTGCATCTCGATGTATAATATGTTTTTATTATTAATATTATTATTACTATTATTATTATAATAATTATTATTATTATTATTATTATTATTATTATTATTATTATTATTATTATTATTATTATTATTATTATTATTATTATTCACTGCTTCAAAATATTAAAATTAATTTCGTCAAAACAACACTAAAAAGTAAAAACGCATACTTAACTTTCAAAATCTGCCATTATGTCTATCTTGGGTTAAGCCTGTATTACACGGTCAAACTTTTTCATCCAACTCCTTGAATTCAAGGACAAAAGCGCATCAATAAATAATTCTTATTGTTGTATTTGACTACATATACTGACTGTTTTTGATGCGCTTTTGTCCTTGAATTCAAGGAGTTGGATGAAAAAGTTTGACCGTGTAATACAGGCTTTACTGTACCTGCAGCCGTTGTTGTGATAAACATTTGCATTGTTTTTCACTTACGGTGTGACATAAGTAGAGGTGTTTGTTTTTCGCAAACTGCGATAAAGCGAAATCATAAACCATTGTTATTATTGAAAACAAAACTTCAGATGTTTATAGTATCTGTCTGCGAAATAAAGTCGAAATTTACGTAAACAACGAGATTTCTGCGTATTTGCGAAATATAGACGAATTTACCTTGATTGGGCAAAATTATGCTTTATAATATTAGTAATTTCCAAGAAATTAAAAAAGGTGTTAGTAGTTTGTTGAACAACAACTTGCATGTAGGCATGTGCGTGTACATGTATAATCTCAGATATGTCAATAAAAAATTATGTGATGCCACATACATATCACATAATTATAAACAGATCAGTAATTCATTAATTTACCTCAAAAAAAATGTGCAACTTAATATTTTGTATTAAGGCAAAATGGGCTGAAAAAATAACATCGAAATAACATCGAAATTTTAAAATCATTTAGCTAAATTTTGGAAAAAATAAAACTATTTTAAAACACCTCAAGACATAAGTAATTGTGAGGGTGAGGGGTATGTGTGAACACATATTTACTCCAACTAAACTATACTCATGTTTTACCCGACATGGTTCCTGATCATTATGTCGCTGTCTATTAATTCGTAAACTAGATTGAGTCGCAAATAATATCGTGAGTGCAAGAGAGTCGGCCAGAACTCTCCGAACTTTGGTTTACGATACGAAAATATTAGCTTTTAATTTATATACTTACCTCTAAACTCTAGTTTCTTTCTGCTGAAGAGAGCATCCGCACATACGGTGGCTCTGCAATAGCCCAAGTTAAATAAATAAATAAAATAAATAAGTCTTTGTATTTTGGTTGCATATAAATTTGATATTCCCGTATCGTCGTAATATATAATTATAAGGTTGCCATGAACGTTTTCATGTGGTTCTCATCAGGTTTCATCCTTCGCTAATCTCAGTTCACTTCCAGGCTAACTCAATGTACGTTTTTTTGTGAAAGTCTTTCTTAAATTGTAACTTAATTTAATAAATGTAGATCGTCCTAGTTTATAATGCGAATTTGATTGATTTCTGTGGTAAAGTGTCAGTATTGTATAATATATTACACGCTGCTAATCAAGGTATAGCTGTTATGCATGAAATTGAAATATTCTGGAAATGCTAACAAGCTGCGGTAAAATCCACTTAAGCGAGACATCATGAATGTGTATGACCGGCTCACGTTTTGAAACCTTTCCCAGCGCACCTCCATTCTGAGCGATATTCAAGCGAGGGGGTCCCGTCTTTTGAAGCTCCCGTGGGCCGAACAGCCACGTCGTTGCATGTGTTATGGTCAGAGGACTAACAAATCAGATTAGCCATCTAAATTCCCATTTCGGTTACATACGATATGCTTCATGTTGCATATTATAAAACATCACTCTAAATCATTTTCCATAACAGCACATCTTCCATCTCCAAGACCGAGTGTTTGATATTTAGAAACTAATAACATGTGTGCAATTATGTATTCTCCTTCTTCAAGGAAATATTTTCTGTGCAGCAACACTTTTATTTCATATCGCGGCCACAGTTAAAATTTATTTACGTATCCTCCCAAACTAAACTGCTTGTTGTAATTCTATTTTGTATTTCAAAATGGCCGCTGCACAATTTATGTAATTACTTATTCACTATGAGTCTAATGATTATTAATTAACGGCCACTCGAAGTCGAAGCGACTTAGCAGAAGATTACTTCAGTCATGGCTCCCCCTTCGCATTACTTATGGCTGGTATACCAGCTTTCTACACGCCTAGAGGGAGTATTGAATACGTTGCCTATGATGCATCTTGAGTCTCAAAGCTTATTATTTCAACGTATAATCTTACTCAAGAGAAAACTTGGATGTGTAACAATGTACTTAGTTGATTCTCTATATCATCCGATCGATCTATGTCGGCCCGATGAGAACGTTAACAGATACGAGGTGGCTTGGGTATTGCCATAAACTTATCGCAGTCGATACTGAACAAACAGTGGGATGGAACGTGGAAAAACATTGTTAGCAAACAAGCCTAGAAAATACGTAGTTTGTATTGGAACTTAGTTAAAACATTACACTTCAAGTGATGACCGGTGCTGCCCTTTATGTATCGTGTTATTGATCTGAACGATACGTTATGTTAACTGTTTTTAAAGGGAACATCGGCTCTACAAACCTTAGCCCAAAAAGTGATTTTGTTCTCTAATTATCAATTCATAAAACATGACCTAAAACAAAGCGTGTATGGTATGGACATGAATTAAGCTTTTTTGGAAAATCAACATTTTTCCATATTTATATGTATGCTACCTTTAACGGATAAGACTACGAAAAGCAGCTATCTGCAGACGACATGTATTTTGTATATGGGATTTGTTTGTATAAATGTTGCTTTTATCTAGATCACTTAAAGTTTTGTAGGAATTATCTCTAATATTTTAGAGGGTACAATTTGTTTTACATCACTGGTATACAAATACTATCTCCGTATCAAATGATATCGTAGGCGATAAGACATCAAAACACCCGGTGATCTATATTTAAAAAAACGTAATACGTATAGAGAAACATCAAGTACCGACCACGTGCGTAGCTCGCAGGTATCTGTTTGCTGTATTCTTGATAGAGCCCATTATAAATGGCATTCAATGGTTTTGAAATGTGGTTTTGTCTTCTCAAACGAGCATTATACATTATATTAATGTATTCATATTAACAAACATTGTGGTTAGTATTCTCATAATGAAGCTTCTTAGTTTAGTACTTCACAGGCACATCTACCCTTAAATAGACAAAATAATATTTATCCACTTGCTGAAGACGTATGAATGTTTTCAAGGGTGCTTACAATTGTGTACACCCAGAATGTCCTCGACGTTTAATATTATCAACCCACAAAACATAATATCGTGCATTGTATGAACTAGTTTAACGTAAACGATACCATCGTACTTGTGAGTATTAAACTCTTGAACACGTGCTTCACTGTTTTGAATACCTAGCGTAGTGGCAGCAATATTCAAAGTACGAGGGTCTTACCCTAAGAATACTTAAGAATATGAGAATAGCCAAAGCACGGAATAGAAGCAATCTTGGTAAAAATAAAGCTCAGCGAGGCACGAAGCGGTGAAAAGGATTTGCCTGATGAAAACCCAATGGGAATAACCTCCTTTGATTTTGATGTTTCGAGCATTGCTGGTGGTCCACTAGGTCGAGTTCTTGCATCCAGCTGCTTGGGAAGGGAATAACAGTTCGATCGTTGGTGGGGTTAATGATCTATGGTTCCATAAAATTGACCATAATTTCGCGCCCGTTGATGTCATCATGAAACAGTTATATCCACTATAAGCACAAAGTAATACATACAAATGCACGCTGGTAATTGATCTAAAATTGATTTTATCTATTCGGAATAAGCACTTTGGGTCGTAGCATAGTGATTTGACAGGTAGATATTTCCTGTAACCTGTAACAAACATGCATAAAGATGAACACAACCAATTTCCGTAGTGGTATTTTCCTTTGAGATGTCAAAAGTAAACAATGCAACTGGATGACATTTAGGCTTTGTATTTCACGCGATAACGTGTCCAGCCTTCATACGCACGCAAATACAATATTTTGTACAGTGTATGGCATAGGGTGCAAATAGGGGTCAATTCTGCGCTCATGATGGCGGATTTACGGATTTAAATTCAATTTCTATGTTAATTGTTACTTTTATAACACGTGATATTATCTGCACTTGTTTGCAGACATGTATGACGAATAATAAATCTTCACTGAGCAAAATGTTTGGTAAGAATATTTACGATTCTAAGTGAGATGACACCAACCTTTTCAAAATGCTAATGAAACAAATGTAATAAATAATAACACACACGTACAACAACATGAATATGTGCAAAGAAAAGTGAAACAGAAGTATAAATACCAAATGGAAATAAAAAACAGCTGTTTGTGTCATAATCTCTTACAGTACCCGATTCACAATGGCACGGTGATCAAGGTAACGGCACTTGCGTTTGTTTGTACTTGGTGTACAAATATGACAATGTTGTGCGAGCTTGTTAATTTCCACCTATTTTCCACCAATTATTTGTTTGTGTTTTGTCTTTTCGATAGTTAGTCTAAAACACTACACATGCCCCTAATACATCCTTGCCCGCGAGAACTTTATACACGAAAATTATATAAACTATTGTTTTAGTGTGGCGGATTAAAAAATCGCGTGAGTTTCTATATTACCATTTTAAAACTGCATCCATATAATTAATTCTTTATTTGGTTGGCAGTAACGCAATAAAAGAGCACATTTAACAATTGATTCAAGGAAACCGGTTCTCGAAACTTTACTGTTTCTCGTGTATGCCAATAATAACGGTTCGCACATTCATTTCAATGTGTAAAATTTAGATTATTACGAGACAGTAGTCCACCGAACCAGAAGGAAAAATATAGTTCCATTCAGTCGGAATCAATCGCTTGTTTTCTATTTAATGAATAGAATATTCCTTTAGTTGGCGTGCTCGTATTTTTTCATTAGATTTACTTACGCGTCGATATATTTGCTTCCTTCTGACCAGTACAGGGAGAGCAGGGCAGATAGGGTCAGGTAGCGCACACTGTTGTCACTGAGTGAGTAGTGGATGCGCGAGGGGCCGAGGGGGTGGGGGCGGCTGATGTGGAGCCAGAGAGTGCCAGCAAATGGAGTTATGAGTGGGACGCGTTCCACTACCTCATCGCTACGCCACAGCAAACCGGATTAGACCCAACTGCCAGGATATTTACAACGAAATTTCAACAAAATGCAGATTTATATCTGCCATTATTTCAACCATATCTGGCCGATGGAGCTAATGCGATGAATGAGTTACGGAGAGTATGCGACCTTATACGACCACTGAGTGAGTCTTTCCAAAAAAAACGTCCGCTATGTTGAACGACCGAATGAGGGGAAACGGTGCAGAAGGCGTCTACGACTCGACGGCCCCATTGTCTACATAGCTACAGCTGTATTGTTTGCATATGCGAGCCAAGTAGATGTTTTTATTCGTTTATATGCGATAATACTTCTTTGTACCTTCACGAGTGCGTTGTTTGAGCACCTTGAATATGCTTGCCGTGTATTCTGTGTTTAATGTGTATGTGTGCATGCGTTTTTACACAAATATCGACCCACTTAGTGCATTGTGTGTACGCCTTGTGTGATGTTACATTCCTCAAAAGAAAATTTTAAATAAATAAGTTAGATATCCTTTAACATGAGTTTTAATCTTGTCGTTGGCGCTGCTGTTTCAAGTAATACGAAACAACTAATAATAACAGCTATTCAATTTTATTTGGTGATTTTATCAAATTCGTATTGCGTCTGCATTAATTACCTTTCAAATTTACAAACTATATTAGTGAACACAAATCATTCAACTGGTAGTTGTTTCGTTAACTTCCAACTTAGGTAAGGTGTCTCAACAATAGGTGTCTCAACGTAGGTTCGAATCCAACTGCCTTGAAACGCTTTGTGAGCAGACGTTCTGAAATCATTACCGTGATTTCAAGTTACTGTGTAAGATGTAGTTTGAAATTCGTTAATTACACTTTTTTCATAAATAAACTGAACTAAAATCGGGACGTTTCCCTGGAGTTAAACGACTTTCTTCGTTCAATGGATTCTGTCGTAGATAAGAATACTTTACTGAAGAGTTGGTTTCAGTCATTTGCATATATATTCGATGGTAAGATTGTTATTTGTTTGCGACTTTGTCTAAAGGCTAATGACTGCTCGTAAAAAAGTATGTTCATATGTTCAGTCAGGATAGGTTGCTTGATATTATAATGTAGTTCTGTGTTTGGTACTGAATTTGTGTACACAAAATATATATTTATATGTATATCATAGAGGCTTTAAATATAAGAACCAAAAACACCACCAGCTCACTGTGTCCGTACTTAAGCAACTACGTCATGATACATGTGTGTAATAACTTATTTTGTAAACTCTGACAATTATCAATATAAATCAACCTGTATTTTCTAAAAAATAAAAAGTAATGTCCAAATGAAATAATAACAAATGATAACGAATGTTTTTGACTAATCTTCATAAAAAGCTGAGCATAATTCATGGTCCATGTTTATGTCAAACACGTGGTTTATAGTAATACGATAGTGATTCATATGTCCGTAATCTAAATCCTTCGGAACTGCCGGCCGACCAATATTGAATCTATACGTATTAGTCCAGCCTATTGTTGGACTTGTTAACACGCAGATTAATGCTTAATTAGCAAAACAAAATAAGATTTATCGCCAAATTCATAAAGTCAACAAGGTTATGTTAATCTGCTTTGACACCAAATTCGGTTATACCTCACCAAAAGTAATCGCAAATGTTAACTATCCAAATGATGGTGGTTGTGCGGCGTAATATGTATCGCCATTCAGTGAACGGATATAAATCATGACGCGTCACAGTTTTCAACAGTTAATGCAAAGTTATATAATGTTTCCAACCAGAACAATTTAACGATGTTCTTTCTGTGGCATCTGCTTTCCCCACGTATTTAGTTTATAACATTGTTCAAAACTAGCTCTTTTGTAATGTCATCTTTTATCTTGGATACTTTATTGTAATTGCTAGAAACTATTTCATTATCTAACAGTTATACAATTTAATGTTTAAATAGACTATATATCTTAATTTTAATTGGGTATATTATTTTGGAATTGATTAGTTGAAAAGTATCACGAACTCAAGAACTCAATCCCAAAGTTGGCAAAGAGGAAAAGCTTGCATATTAAACTCTTTAAATAATGTGTGCGCTTTAATTAAATCCACGGCCACCCATCCGCCAATCATCCAACACGGATTGTCTATACCACTAAACTACCTCCAATCAAGTAAAAATATTTGCTCACATTATAACTCGAAACATACTAGTTTAATTGTTGAAACAGATTGTATTATATAATACTATAGGCTTATGAAACATTATTAATTGTTTTACTAATTTTACAAAACCAAATTCGGTGTATCAGTAGTGGCAAAAGTTGTAAAAGTAGGGTATATATGCTATTGTTCGATGTCGTTGATGTTAGCGCTATGCACGGATGGGAAGGGAAGGAACTTGCTTAGTGTGCCCCACACGTCTATGCCATCACTTGCAGTGGGAACTCACTCGGATAAATCGACAAGACATCCCAACTTGGGATTATATGTTGACCTCAAAAAACACGAGGCCACCACCAAATGTGTCCAATCTTTATCCTTCAACTGCAGTCTATCTAAAATGGCGGATTGAGGTCGTAATATTATTGGAACATTGTTATGTATGGAAAACTGGATTGAAAACAAAGACAAAAAGCTATACCCTTACACATATTGAAGAATGTATATATTGGAATTTTATGTCAAAAAATGATGATTTTATAAATTTGGTTTGTATCTCTTGATGACTAAAATATTTTGACGTTGCCCTATTAGATGGTTGCTATGTGAACGTACAATTTATAGGATTCCTTAGACACTATTCAGTTTGAAATTTGTGGTCTAATGTTTGATTTTGCATTAGATTATGAGGACATTTTTTTCGTTCCCATGTTTTGGTCTCGTGTTCGTATAGTTATTATATTATCAGTGATCGACGTTATCGTATCCAAACGTTCTTTAATTTCTTATTAAAATCAAGTTTGAACCCAAGTCCAAGCAAGCTTTCGGAACCATTGATATTTCATTATTTATTTAAAGGTGTACCTTTTCTTTTTCCGGAAGTACATTTTCATTACTCTTTCAAAGACACGTCCATTCCTTGCCGAAGTTCACGTGACTATTTTTAGCGCGCGCTAACATCGCTCTGCGGCTCCGACGCCGAACACTGATCGGCGTCAGCTAATATGCCTATAGCCGTATTCTCCACGGTTACGTGAGCATCACTGTGAGTAATCTAATTATATCTAGTCTCAGTGTTTATTAATGGCAAGTAATTGTAGCACTGATCGTTTCTAGACGGAAGGCCAACGTTTCACAATGCAGCGTGTTCGATCGATGATGTGGGGGGGGGGGGGGCGTTTGTCTGTTACTGTTAGCCGACGTTTAGTTCAATAGACACAGTCACACATCGAGGTTTACAAGGTCTTCAACGTGCTTCACAGTTCTAGTTTTTGACATTGGCTTCTACAACCCACTGATGTGTGCCGTTAAGTAGCAATACTATTTGTTTTAATAAACGATTGCATTTTCATTTATTATAACTATTATTTAATACAATTAATAATCTGTGATAATAATAATAATAATGACAATAACAATAATAATAATAATGCTAATGGTAATAATGATAATAATAATAATAAAAATAATAATAATAATAATAATAATAATAATAATAATAATAATAATAATAATAATAATAATAATAATAATAATAATAATAATAATAATAATCCTGATGGTGGTTTTCGTGGTTTTCCACCGTACGAAGAGCGAATGCTGGGATGAGTACAAATCGGCCACGACCGTACATAGCATCCACAGTTTGGTTTGGGAAAAATAATATGGACAATAAGCTCTAAGTAGATTTTAATAAGGTAAACACATGGAAATACTTGATTGATTGATTGATTGATATTTGGGCTTAATGTCTCATATTTTTGCAACGAGGCTAATCGAGACAATGAGTGGGACATTTATGTCCGTACAACATGTTTATGCCAGTTTTGACCGAGTTTGTATGTATTGCAACAATAAAATAATAATAATAATAATAATAATAATAATAATAATAATAATAATATAATAATAATAATAATAATAATAATAATAATAATAATAATAATAATAATAATAATAATAATAATAATAATAATAATAATAATAATAATAATAATAATAATAATAATAATAATAATAATAATAATAATAATAATAATAATAATAATAATAATAATAATAAAAATAATGATAATGATAACGATAGTGATAATGATAATAATAGTAATAATAATAATAAGTTGATAGTTATTTCCCCGTTAGTGCTGGAAATATACTTAATACATAATTGGCATTTTCTGGTACCGCATAACATTTGCAAAGAGTGTTATCCCAATAAAAATAGAAAATTGAATAACAAATTGTTAGTATTTATACTCGTCATGTAATTATAATACTAATAAATACACCGAGAAAGACACTGTATTTGTTTTCTTCGTAATTTCATGTTCATGACGAGCGTTGTAAACCATCAAAAAGTGTAATGTCATGGAAGCCATTTCAAACCCACAATGACTTTCATGAAATGCTGAATTTTCCCCCTGGCTTTATATGTTCTTCACGTGTTTATATTCTTTCAGAGTTATTCAGTTCAATATTTTTAATTGAAACACGTGGTTGTGTGTGTTTATATAATATAAAAATTGTAATTTTGTGATACTGATGTGGAACCAATTAAAAACAATGTACTAAAGCATAACCTGTCGCTCCAGCGGGAACCATTTCATGCCAGTAATAATTTGAGCTACCGCGGGCACTTAAATTGAACTGCTTAATGTTTGTAGTATATGATTGGTATTTGGTTATAATGGTTAGACAAATAATTGCACAATTAATTATATAATCATCTCATCTACAAGAGCTGATTTTTAGAGGGAAAAATTATACGATTTATTAGTACCCGGAAACTGAATTCAACAGTTAATTAAAAAAAAATACAGTCGTGTTACAATCTGATTAAATACAGACATAGACCATGTTTTCAAGGATACACTATCTTATATTTTAGTTTTTTATAGGTAATGACGTGATATTTCACAACACGTGCGTTACGTGCATATACACTTATATCTAAACCAAGATATAATAGTAATAGTTTACCAATCACAAGTTATGTCAACTTTACCTTTTCCAAGTAAAATATGCAAAGCTCATGTGTGGTGTGTTATATTAATATAATCACTATCGCAGTCACCACGCTTGTCTAAGGTGTTTACTCATATCTGTTCGCGAGGCTCCCATAACATTTATCCTTCTATAGTATCTCTGAGTGTATTATATTTCAAGAACACAACGTTAGTGTACTCAACATCTAACTATTCTATAGCTAGCACTTGCAGACAGTGCACAACGATAAAAAGAACTTGTGTCAATCGAATAGAATAAAAGTCGTCCGCAAGCTGCGACATATGGATTTGAATTTTCGTTCCGAACATTCAACAAGAAGCACAATTTCCCCTAAAATATGGGTTTGGAGACAGTGTGTGTATGTGTGTATACGCGCCGGTGCCGCGCAGTGTATCATAGCACTGGGAGACACTAACAGGGGTCAGGGGTAGACGAATACGAACGCAACACACATTTTTCTTTTCAAAGTAACTTCTGAACGACGACTATAAAACCTTCCACTGAAGGCACAAAAATGAAGATAAAATAAGTTTTATGTTCAGTGTTCCTTACTCGACTTCTAGAATCATCATTTAGATATTTTACGTAACCACGCGCGGATCGCCGTCAAGAGCAAATTAGCCGTATTTTCCACTCTAGAGCCATCAGATCACTTCTGAATGGAGCGCCCGCCGCGTACTCTGGTGTCACTCGATTGAACTTACACCTAAATATACCTACAAAATCGTTGGCAGCGACCACCAACCCCACGATACGCTCACTCCCCCCCCCCCTCATCCGTTACCCCGTTCACGACCGCCAGTCGCCGTTACTTTGCTCTTCATTCTCGAGAACGAAACTTCTAATTAAACTATCAGAACCCGAGAGGAGGGAGAGAGGGAGGCAAAAACAAATTTAGTTAACTTTGTATATTTGTTTGTAGAGAGTCTTGAAGTATTGGCCAATATTGCGACAAAAAGTAATTTTCTGGTTTATATAGCAACAGTAGATTCAGATCAAAATTGTTTTTTGAACAGACACTGAACAAAATATATTTTATATTTTATTTTGGTGTAGTATAAAATATGTGTAGTTTGTTAGACTGTAATTGTAATAGTTACTAGAAGTTGTTGGATAGTTTTCAATGTGAATGTAAAATAATAAATACATATCAGTTGTGAATGTAAAGCTAGAGAGAGGTTGCGATCCGTGTCATTTTGATATTGAAATAGGTACTAAAGAAAGCATCGTCATACGGAATATTGAAATGTGAATTTATTCAAAATTGAATCGAAATTGTATAAAAGTTAATCAGATAAAAAGTGGTGCGAAAATTCCACTTTTGTTCATAAAATATACGCAACTGTAAACCGATCTATTATTCAACGACAGCTTTTTAAATCTGTTCACCATTATGATCCCGAACTTCTGGATTTGCACAATAGTTAATTGTGCAAATCCAAAAATGTGTTGCCATAAATAAATTCAAACCGCTAATTTTGCAAAGTTTACATTTTCACTACGTATAAATGCATATGTATCTGTCGTTTACTTCGTGGTTTTCACTTGGATATAAAACTTTTCAGTGATGTAATAAGTAAAAGCTATTATGATAAAATAAACTTTATTCTTGTTAAAAGAAACTGAGAAACGACTTTGAATGAGCGTGTTTAGCAACGCACTATTGATTACACCACTTGGTGGGTGTCGAATGCAGAAAACACACCAACTGAACTGCACCTAATGCCCTTTAAAGAAACTCCCTATACAATAGTGTAATAGTGTTAGTAGTGTAACTGTGTTGTTGATTGTACCAGAATAGGCTACATATCCATGGTTTGACCACAGAAAATATACAATCGAACAATCCACCAGTTATAAAGGAAGTTCAGACAGCGTTCAGTAAACTAATGAGAATGACAAGGAAACATATACAAGGTGAAGAAAACATACAGACTCAAGATACTTTAAATAAATTCATTCTATCGAAGTTCACGAAATATTAAAGTAGTGAGGTTCAAAACTTGAAGAATTCTTTACACAATACAAATTCAACATATTGTTAGGCCCTGGGAATAGCATGTAGCTGATAAGCATGTATATTGACCTACTGAAACTTTGCTTATCCAGTGTTTGACCTGGTCTCAAAAAAGTAGGGTCGCTCTTGAAAATCTGAAATGGATAATACATAAATGTTCAGACTCCATGAACGTATACCACCATTATTGTGAGCATGTCGCGTTATTGTCTGCAACATTTGTAGATTTTTTTTTATTCATAAACAGTTTAAACATTTTATCCTATCTCTCTGATATGATATAAACATCGGTTGCATGAGGTGTCACAATTAACAGTTGATATGTTTTGCTAGTATAGCGAAGCAAGCGGAAAGAATAAGGCAAACGAATTGGAGTATGTGCTAAAGAAAAGACAAGTCATTAAGAAATGTAACATGCTATCAAAAAACAGACATGTCTGCACTACATGTCTGTAGCTCTAGTTGTACGATAAGTAAAAATAAATAGAAAAGTGAAAATAAAATAAGGACAAGAAAGGTAGTAGTCATTAAGAAATACAACAAGCCACCAAAATCCAGGGATAAGTCGTGGACTATAAACCACCCACAGCTCTAGTTGAAGAGTAATACAAATAAAGTTGTATTTTTTGTCTACCCACTACGTTGCAAGAACTGATTTTCAGGGACAACATTATAAAAACTGATAAATACAAAGATGTCAAACTGTCTAACGCATATTGTTCTTAGCCTACGGTAAATGGTTAAATAATATTGTTCCACGACCAGAATTCATTGCAGCCATTTATTTACTTTCTACTGTAGTAAATACAGGTGCCTTGTAACCGAATGTTTTTACAATGGTTGTAGCGAGTTGTCGCTGTGTTGTTTGTATGCTGTCCTGCTATTTACTACGTACACCAGTGCGGGTAGGAACACCGTCTAGTAGAGTCTCCTAGCTGCTGTTTTATTCAGCTAGGAGGAAAAGGTGGGTAAGCAGCGGCGAGTGCTTGCAGCGAGACTGGCGAACCAGACAGAATTTCACAACTTGCAAGCTAAGAGCGTTTTTGGCATCGGAACCGCATACTAAAACTTGGTCCTTGGTACCTCGCCTCGCCGCCCCTCCACCGCTCTAACCCCCCCGCCCCCCCCACCCTCCCCCCCCGGCTGTACCGCCACGTAACTTTGAAGCGATCTGATCTCCCGACAACCATTGGCTTCACTCAACTAATTGCTGGATTTCAGTTTTTGTTAGTTTTCCCATTCCCGATAATACTCTGGAGTTTTTTTTTTTTTTTTTTCAAGTTGTTGATATTTGGTCGCTTTCCACGACGCACACAAATGGAAAACTCCCACATTCTCGATGCCAATGATTGATTTATGTTTTATTTAATCACAAAGCGTCCACTCCGTAGTCAACAGGTTAGAATACGTGTTGCAACAACTAGATAAAGCTCGGCAATCCGTCTTGCTTATCGCCAGATAGGATGTACGGATGTTGCGTGCGTGCATCGTCTTGTACGTGTGTTACTTGAAACCAAGACCGTTAGGGGCTTCTAATTGATATCACAGTCAAACGTGGTGTCAAACTAAACACGCAGATAGCTGTACACAAGTGGGTGTCACAATCACATAATTATTAGTATTTCTATATTGCCGACACGACACGACACGACACAATATATACATATTGTCAAACCTTGGCACAGAACTAGAAGTACTTGAAATAAGATTGTTGTGAATTATACACTATTGCTTGCAGGTACTATAGATCACGTTACAAAACGCTATATTTGACTAAATAAAGTTTGTAAGCGGCCATTGAGAATTAGTTTTACATTATTATCTGAATTAGGTGTAAATATTAATTTTTGGGGTTTTAAAACCCCACATTTTATCATCTTGCCCATCAAATGATTAAGCACAATAAAAATTCAGGAACAATATTAAGCACTCGATACAAAAATGCAATTCAATAGATCAGAAAGTAAATATTCCTGTAAGAGAAACGATTCCAATTATCTGGTTCTATTCCATTATTATAATACCTGGTATATTACCACCATCTTCATGGTAAAGCAGTTATAAAATGGATCTGAATGGTATTGTTAATCAATTAGGATTTACAGCTTCGAGGTGGCTCCTCCGTGTACAGTGATAACTCCGTCGGGTCACAGCTACGAAGGTGTGTGGTTCTTCGGGCTGGTTTATGGATATTGGTGCCATATCTTAAATTATGCATTTCTAACGGCCGCTCTAGTAATAATAATTATTATTGAGTTTCTGTTGACGTGCTAGTTGGTTGGATTTGGTCGACTACATTTCCCATATCGCGTGTTAGCCTAGCTAATTTCGTCCCCCGCTAAACCGGTTTCACCGATGGTTTCACTCAGACATGTAACTGCTCCTTGTGTTTGCAGAGTTGGCAGCTCGTATATACACAACTAATTGGGTTCTTTTCTCTGTTTTCAGAACACTACCACATATTCGTCGGTGACCTGAGCCCTGAGATTGAGACTCAAACTCTGAGAGAAGCCTTCGCACCTTTTGGGGAAATATCGTGAGTATTGAGCCCAATTATGTTTGCATGGGGAAACCGCTTTCAGCACGGACACTGGAACCTTCACTCGAACTCCGTTAACACATTATAAGCTTTTATATAGGCATATATACATCATTGTATTTCAATTGTAACATAACATAAGAAGAAGAATTATTTAAATAATTAGTATGCATTTTGTTGAATAATGTACGAACAGAATTATTTTGAAGCTCTTACCAAGAGCCAAGATAGGAGTTAAACCATTAATTCTCCGAACATTACTTAAACTATTCAAGTTTAATTTAATTTATAAACCCCAAACTTTTTAACTGAACATTGTGTTATAATATTAAGCTCAAGATTTATAAAAACTAGTTATCGACTAAAAACACAAAGTAAATTAGTATTATTCAACGTGGAGTATTCCTGACCTTGTGACATCCTCCGACAACATATGACACTTGAACGATATTATCTATGAGTGTCTTAGAACATTGGAATAAACTCATTTCCACCGCTCTGTCTCAGTCGTAGTCATGGTTACGGGAAATGCTTGGCCGCCTTTTGTTGTGTAGCAGTTTTCCTTCTGACTTGACAACGCTAACTCTCAATGGGCGTTTGCTAAGGTGTTGCTTCAGATTGCTAACAAGCTGGTCTCAATCTGAAGAAGCCGTTGGGCACCGTCCCGTTTATTTAGTGTGTGTGGCAGTTTCTCAATTCCTATTGACTCTCGGATTAATCTAGCTGGAAGTTTGTCAATAGAGCCGAAGCCTACACCGGAAAAGTTGATGTCCCTGGCCTTTATCTAACCAGAGCTCCGCTAGAGACTAAGTTTACTTCCTGGCTCTATACAGTCACTCCGTGTTCTTGGATTTGATGGGACCATTTCTACTGGTTTCCAATGTATGTTTGGCAGAAGTCGCCATACACACGGAACAACATAATACATTCATTTACTTCCAAGAAAACATACTCAATATATTCATTAGTCACGTGGAAGATTTTATCTATTTCGTATAAAGATAATTTAAGTAGCGTAGACGTTTTAGATTTGTCTCAACATTTCTGAAGGCGTAGAGTGAATACACTTAAAAGTTATTTCAGTGCCATGTACGAACGTAACATAGAAAGTTACCGTGGTAAAATCAACTCCAAACCGAGAAAGTATAAAGCGAGAAAGTTGCTACTACCATGCACTGTCAGGAATGTTCGTAGTCATGAAGCAACACATCTAGGTTAGAGCAACAGAGCAACTTACCAGGTGTAAACATGTACACAGATAATTTTAAACATTATTATCCGTATCATACTCATGAACTTCAAATAATTTACTTCGGTAACTTGAACGCTTCTATTGAAACTTGCCATGTGTGTCGTTCTAGTCAACAACATCTGACAATATTTAATCTTTAAACAGATTACACATTACATAAGTATTCCTAACTAAATCCCATCACGTCCAACAGTGCTTCAACTTGAGGAACAAGTGGGCCATTATTATGTGGGTCATTTGGAAGTCACAGGTTAGAATGACTCTTAGCTATGTTATAGCTATAAAAAAACGACAATAGTTGTAAAGTTAACCAATAACTTTGAGGAATGTTCTTTCCGTTATTTTGTAACAATGTTAAACAAAGTAAGTAGCGTTGAATACTCCTAAAACCATCTGTCATTTCTAGATAAAATTTCATGAAGATAGCAATGTAAAAAAATGTTCATCTTCCTCCAAAAAAAGCCAGCAAAACGTTTTCCAATACAGTCATTTGTTAATATTCGCTTCAGATCCCCCGTACAGAAATACACATGCAAACACACACATATATGTGCAGCTATTTCGATCTTCTGGTATTTTGAAATCCATTTCATCCCAGTAATGTGTCGTTCATTAGTCCTAATGTGTCTTGTGTATTCGTGTTGCGCCAATCCGTTGCATATTTAATTAGTGCATAGTTAATTAACGGGCGGTTGGATGAGGGGCGAGCTGTGGGCGTGTGGAGGGAGGGTAAGATAGTGGATCTTGTTGTGTGCGTGCAGCGGTAGCACACCCTAGCGTACATGTTGCACACTTCTCGTGGGACAGGCCAGGTGCACGGCCGGCCTAGCTAGCGACATAAGGCGGCGTGATCTAACCGCGCACCAATTGCTTTAATCTATCGACCAGCCGTAATTCATTGGGCTGGACTACGCGAATATCAGACGTTTTTTGTTTGGCTAAAATTACACTTTGAAAGTACAAGAATGCAAAATCCCCATATAAATCGTTAAAGGAATTGCCCAGAAGCACAAACATTGCTTTTAAAAGTTTTAAAAGAAAGATAACGATCTTATAAATTACTCTTAATTATCAGATCGTTGCTAATTTCCATTGGTCTGAATATTTGGGCAGTAAATGCATCTCCTCACGTCTTGAGCCAACCTCGTACCGTCATTAACGTTTACCAATGACAAATTGGGCTAGGTAACTGGAGCTTTATCGCCCAATTCGAACACCTTTACCCGCAAATTCCATCATTCGATCCAGCGTCGTCCTGTCCTATAAACGACCTCCCTTCTATCTTGGAAATACGAGCTTAATTCTCCCGTCCCATATATTACCCAAAGTCCACAAACACGGGAGGGAAGTTTCTGAAGTGAGCGCAAATCCCAGACCGGGGAGAGTCGGTCGGTTGAAGGAGCCGGGATTTGCGCCTGCCTGTGATGAGCACCTCCACGTTACCACCCGGATTAGCCGGACAAATGTTGACAGTAAACCCAGCCCGTGTTGGGAGGAATCTTCGCTCGCGCCGGCGACAAACAGATGGGAACGAGATGTCTCAAACTACCGCAGAAATCTCCACCACGCCGTATTCCAGAAAACCAAGTTTACTTTGCGGTCTCGCGCGACCGATGTCTTCAAACACGAGTCCTAGAACAATACCATGTTCGTTTACAGTAAAACAACTGATTAGTTACGAACATTGCACTGGCTGTTGGCCGAGACTCGTCCAGTGAGCAAAGAAAAGAAGCCTACATCCACGGCAGTCTATCATATTCGTGAAACACACGTCCAAGTGAATACAAAAGTTTAATTTTTAATGCGAAAGTTCGTGTGGCCTCCTGCGTCGACACAAATCGGCCATCACGTCCGCGCCTTGAGGCCTGTGTGGCAGGTGAGGGGTGGGTTGGGGAGGGGGGGGGAGGGGAGGGGAGGGGAGGGGGCCTCAAAGAATGTGGAAGTCAAGTTATTGGAAGGATTCCTCTCCGTCTGTATGTTAGCACCAGTCACGAGGAAATGCCGTGCAGAAAACATCGAACATTGCTTCACGGAAGTCGAACAATGTCTTCCATAGTATACAAAAAATGTAATTTCCTGATGGTGGTGTTTGTTTGACTGGATTTACCTCCAGAGAATCTAGCGAATGTTCTAGACTCTGTTTGTATAAGGGAAACACACCAAGCTTTCTTTTGTAATTCTTTCTTTGCTCACACGTTACACGTTAGATTGATTGAAGCTGACCCAAATGAGATTCATCGTCATCGGAGATATCCCGGTTAGCTTTAGAGCGGGCCTGCATTGATTGAGGTGTCGACAATATCACGAAGAGGGAAACCGGAGTTCTACGCTCACAACTTTCCAATTGCAATTGTTGTATAACGCTTCGTCTACCGATTGCCCCGTGCTCACGAATAGCATAAGAGACGGACTCATATATTATGTTCGCATATGTTTCCCAGTTGGTCGTGGTGCATAGCGGCATCTATGGCCATAATAAATAACAGCGTGGATTTGGCCAATCTCCCGCCTGGTTGAGGCATGCAAGGGTGACACCACCCCAGCACACAACACACATCATTGCTAGGATTGAACGAATATGGCGGAACAAGGAGAGTTATTGCGTTGTTTGATATATGAGGACCGCCGACACATACAGCCAATTGGTACCGAGCACGCACCAATGGCACTTGAAGTAGCTATCTTAAAATAAACAGAATATTAATCAAACGGAATTCATCCATTACATCAACGAGTGTTCATTCAACATAGGCCCGGAGGGTTGGCTAAAAATACAATAGAAAACGTCATCCGTCGGAATGAGTTATCTTCATGATTTTCGTCGAAGCGATTTTATTTCGTTTGGACGTTCATATTTTACACAACAGAGTTCAGGTTGGTAACGCGTTCGTGATTGGCAAATTCAAAATATGCGAGTCGGCGCTTCTCATGGGAGCTTTCAACGTCATAAATCCAGCGAGGTGCATTGTGATTTTCATGAAACTATTGGTGGGACGTTATTTTTTAATTTCGTGTGGCCAAATGCGAATCGAACGTTATTTTTTAATTTCATGCGGCCAAATACGAATCGAAAGCAAACTACAAAAAGTTTTTTGTGTCCTGATACTTGTATTAATAAAATGTTATTTGTTGTAAATGGTCATTGGTACACGTCAGTTTTAACTTCCGTACAAAAACTTACGTTCAAATGACATGCTTCCATCCTGTTTTGTGCATGGTTCACACAAATGAGCTAAAGATAACAACTAGTTACTAGTTACTAAGAGCTAAAGACTAGCCGTCTCGGTTCACATAAATTAACTAGATTAACGAACAAAATTAACGTATGCAACGGCAATAGTAGCTTTCATTTAATTGGTTCTCGCTAGCATAATTTCTGATAGGATGGACCAGAAACTAGATCAGGTTAAGGCTAGAAGTTCAAGGTTAGTTAGCTTTTCTTAACCATAGCACTAGTCAGCCTTTTCACTATCTGAAACTTTGTATGGAATGGACGCTAGTACACATTTCTATAAGTTTAACTTCTTAAGTGTGCAGTAGATGGTAAGCGAGGAATCAGTGGGATGAAAAAATAATCCAAAATGGTTTTACTCTGCGCGGCAAGCTAAAACCATTTGATATTTAGACGCTCTTAAATCGTAAGGGATGTTTTTTTCAAATGATAAATACTTGGCATTACATAATACTAATTTGTAATGCATTTTTTATAATCTGGTTTTGGATATCACATTTTCAAATTTTTCCGTCTTATCGTTTTTACGGATATTTATTGGAAAAAAAGAAAATGTAAAATATACTAGACGTTTGTGTGCATGTATCCATTTTGCTTCACTCGCCTACCTTGAAAATATATATTAAATACCTTACTGTAGAATGCTTGTCGGTTAGAGCTACATTCGCGTAACTTATGTTTTTTTTTCACTTGTTTTTCTCTTCATTTTAATGAATTCTTCCCTTGTTCGGCTTGCATATAAAATGAATATTCCGTCGAGGTCGAGTAGGCCCCCATTGCGTATCACGTATGCTTGTGTAAAATGGCCGGCGGTAAAGGGGAGTGTGATGGGAGGGGGGGGGGGGGGAGAAGGGGACGGTACGTGGCTCTACTACCCCTTTATCTGAGCTGCCCCTGGGGCTACGCTAGCCCGTTGCATCCTGGACTCATTAGTCCAATAGCAAGCTGCCCCCAAGGTCCAGCGTATCGATCACGCTTGGAATGACGCGTATAGTTAAATTCATCCACAAGAAGGCTGAAGAGGCAAAAAATTATTGCTAATAATTTTCACTGCTCATTTGACGAAAGTTACGAACTGCATTATAAATATGTGGTAAAAAAATCAGTACGAATCTAACGTGAATTGTTACTTTCACATTTTCTCGACACCTTAAAAAAATATACTTTCTCTAATAGTTTTGGTATGGTTGATAGGCCTGTTGATAAACGTCGCAAGAATGGCTTTATATACCCTAGCGCGCACAAAGATTGGATTTATTCATGTCTCTACAAAGTATCTTTAGCCAATTACAGGAGAATGAACTGATCTGGGCTCGAAGCCCCGTTGAGGTAAACTTCAATTACAATTTCCATCGGAACACAACATGTCCATAAAGCAAGGTTGAGCTTAAAATCCAGTGTAATCATAATAACATAGTTTTACTTTAAAAACAGAAGCCAAAGGGACTGGATTATAGCCCCGGTTGCAGCACACTTTTATTACAATGGTGATCACATTACTACCACGCAAACAGGTAAGCGCGAATCCTCCCCCCCACACCCCTCCAACGCCAGAGTATACACCACACCCCATACAAACAAAGAAACTAGTTTCCAGCTGGATTTTGAAAATTACTATTCATATCTTATGGTAAAACAATTCTCGGATACTCAATAATATAAAACATCTACAATTTCATGTATATTTTCAATACATTTAGCTTCAGTTATGAGAGTGTTTAACAAGAGAACTAAATGAAAATTAAATGAAATGAAACTGAAAAAATTAAGCTTAAAAAAAGTAAGATGTTTTATATTTTGTACTTTCATGACCTGCATTCTGTGATGCGTAATGATCAATAATTAATGAATAGTTACTATTTCAATATACTTTTATGTTTGATGTGTGTATATAGTCCTCCCAACGAATCTATTCTCATGCTTTCATCACAGGCCATGTCCAGAATGGCAACTTAACTTGTCATTCCTCCGTGTGCTTGATGGAAGATTGCGTCGGATTGTCTCAGTTCGTGAGTTGGCTAAATGTTAATTACAATAACATCAAACTAAGTAACGTGTAACATGTAACATGTGACGTATAGTAAAACAAGAAATAATACTTTAATGAAGAATGAAGTATTATTTTAAATTAATAATAACTAAGCAAAATGAATTGCTGAGCACAAATTATACGGACGTCCTTGTGTGAAATAACATAGTTAATCAGCATGGAAAGTTAAAAAATCAACCCCTTGTCGATTGGTTTACACCCTAGAAGCGGCTCTCAGCACACTTCGTGTTTGTTCAGCTCTTAACCGTTCAATATAATTGAATTATCAAACAAAATAATACCGGATATTTCATAACGGTAATTTTGAGTTATTGGTTTATTTCTGCTCATTTCAGTCCATATAGCATTAAGTATTTTTGTTTCGTTTAAACCACTTCAGTACGTTGCTCATACAATACAATATACTCTCTGAATTTGTCGTTTTTTTTATCTGTAGTAATATGAACATTTTCGTAAGATAATTGCAAACATGCTTATATGATCATACACGCAGAGCAAGTAGGAAGGCTTCATTCTCAATTGGGTTTAGTGTTCGGAACAGTCATTTCATTTCCAACTGACAGCAAGCAATTTAACTATAAGGAATTTACAAAGTAGAAACGTTAGAACAAATTATCTTTCATGTTTGTAAAACTGTAACTGAACCTAATACGTGCATATTTAATTTTTACAAGAAATACAAGTCTCTTTAGACTCGCTTGTTTCTAAAAATAGTCTTAAGCAAATTAATAACAAATATTCGTTCTTACACAATTAATTACACGCCAGATACATTAACTGTGGCGAAGTTCTTGAAATATATAAGTGGGGGGAATATACCTCGAGGGATATTTTGTCTAAATCAGCCCATGTAATAATTGGTTGTAATCTTCAAAGAAGAAAACAAGTTATTATCTTTGCTCGTGCAACCCGGCCCCTCCACCAACGCGAGCAAGATACCCTAAATCTCCGCTAGTTGACACTGGGAATCTAGATGACACTGGACACACTACATCATAATGTACACTTTGATTATGCGAATTTTATAGTTCTTTGTGGGTTTTATGTGACGTATTATTTACTTATTTATAATGGTTACGTTACACGATTAAATTTGTATCTAGAGACAAAACACGAATCACATAGTATGTGTCTTTTATTGTGATTGAGTTTCAATTTTTTATATTTTAATTCCAGGAAAATGAAATGTCATTTATGGGTTTGTATATTATGCGAAAAGCACCGTACCAAGTACTGGAGCATATGGGTTCGATTCAACTTTGGGGCAACTTTTATTACCATTGCCGTCTCTTCATATCCATGTATATGACAGTTCAGGATTGCTACGTATCTACTCACAAAACTCATAAATAAATAAATAAATAAATAAATAAAATGTGTATTTATTGTCTGCTGACTCACTTAAAAAAACTGACTATCATTAGTCACTGCAGTTGCATAATATCACCCTAATTAACAATCTGTTACTATACTACTATGTAAAGAATTGTTTTTGTACTAGTTAAACAAACTACTTACAATGTTAGTTATTTCCTCTCGATATACGTTAAATATAGTCAGATACTTGTCCTCGTATCCATGCATTTGTTTGCTTCTTTGTCTACGTCTCCAGTAATGTCAGTTGTGACAACCGAGGGGAAACAATAGTAACTTGGAGCAGTGCGAATCAGCTAAGTGACCTTCGTGAGTGTACCTGACCCGTAGGAAACTCTGTTTTCTTCGTTTCTTCTGAACAAGGAAACAAGGTTAAAGACGCTGGTTCTTGAATACAGATGTAACTTTACTGAGCACATCCGGTTTACAGTAGGTTCTTTAACTTTAAGTGGAAAATTCGGTTACTTGAAAGAATGTTTGGCTACTCATCCAGCCGTCCAATCTAAATATATTTTGCTTTTGTTGGGTCGTCGTTCAATGCCAGTATGACTATATTATAACACATTTTATAAACTCGTTATGTCACTGTTAAGGTGTGTTAACAAGATATATATTTAACTATACTGAAGACTGAATGAATTCAAATATATAAAACAGTTATTTCATTAATAATCTAAATTGGGTTTGTACATAATAACAATTTGATATAGAATCACAAATATTTTCATACTGCGGTTGAGTAGCTTCATTTTAATCTACACAAACTATGGTAGACATATTTAACTCTTGTTAGTAAATGATCAATTTGAATGATATTTGTTTTATGTTTTAACACCGAACTCTCATATCGGCACCATATTGGAAAGTTTGAGGAAATCAAAAGTAGTTCCAATATTGCATAGGCCCTACACATTTTGGTTGGAATTTAATTCGTATATATTTGAAATACTTCACTATAACATTATTAATTTTCTTGTCAGATATTTGATTTATTTTTATTTTTATAAGTGAATTTGTTACATTTTTAAATAATTGAAATAATTGGTACAACTATTGTTAACTTATCCTATGTATGTAAACAATTGTTTAGTTTGTGTTAATAACAGAATTATGATACAGTTCATATAATACTATTGACTTTTTCATTGTGGTACAAAATATCTTTCAATCTTGTAATGACGAGTAATTAATGTAGATATAAATAATGAGATGCATGAAATACGAGAGTTCTTAATTTTTTATTCGTATTATAAACTTTCGAGTCTAAATTTAATTTAGGATTAACGATAACTCAATATTCCCATATTTTCCTCCAACTCAAAAACGACAACACACGTTTGGCAACCACGTATCACAAGGCCTTATTAAAGAAATAATTACATAATTTTTTATTCCATCTACAAATAAGAATGATAATTGTGAAGAGTTTGCGTGCGACGGCTTCGGGGCCAAGTTAATGGCGGGAATAGCTGTGAAGCCCGCGTTATGCTGTAATAATTGGCCGTGTTTTGCCTCCGTATCCTAACAGAGAAACAACTCCGCGCATATTTTCCCAGTCGTTTTCAAAATGTGATGAACTTCCGTATTGTAGATTATCATTATATCATTGAAATACGGCGCTATGAAAAACACAAACTTCCGCAGTATTCTCCGTTAAAAGCGAGTTTGTTCGGGACATTTTTTCTTGCAGCGGATTACAAAGTAATCTAATGTGATAAACGACTTCTAAATAACAGAGCAGCTCTTTATTTATTTAAGTTTGCTTTTCTGGCGAAACGAAAAACTCTAAGGAAAAGAAATGGCGTTTATTTTACAGCCAAAATATACGTGGAGATCACATTTCGCAGTCGTGCATGGCAACCAAAATAATTAAAACAGTTGAAGTCTGATGCATAAAGATGTCTATATTATATCATCACAACATATGAGAGGTTGTTAGGCATCAAAATGGATTATACATCACTTATACACAAGACGTTTCATACGATTACGCAAGTGCGCAGTGCGCAGCGCGTCCGTCTATACTTTTAGCACGTTTCAGGTTCCAGGTGATTCCTCTTACACCCTCAATTCTGACGGAATGTTTTGTTTTCTGTTGTAAAAAATGGTACAATATTTGTCTGTGAGAAACGTGCAGTAGATTGTTCATATTTTCCAATATGGAACTATAGGGTCTACAATCTACATCCAACATTAAAATTATGATATCTGATGTGCTAAGACAATTCAATTAAGATTATCTCAAGTAATTTTTACCATTAGTTTGTTGAATCCGTTTATATTGTGTAAACTTACATTTGCTCTATAATGAAGCGTAAAAACAAGACGGATGCCGAAGTACTGATGTTTTCATCAGCATATAAGAACACATCCTTGTATCGATGAGTGAAAACTTGTGAGCACTGAGACCTATCAAATATATTAGGTTTCAAACTTCGTTGCATTGTTGCGATGAAATACGATATTCTGCTTCCTCGCAACGCGGATCAACCATATCGCTTTCTTCTACTAACGAGTTGTGGGATTTTTCAAACGTAGTATGTTAAAATAACCTTTTGCTGTCATTGGATTGGTTGTAGAAAGCTTTTCGTGCTTATTTTCCTATGTAAGTATTTTAATTCCTACCCATATTTCAGTATAAGTCCTGTACTATCTGTTCTACTATATTGAGACCCAAACTCTGCTATTTGCTTGCAAGCTACTAATACATTCCCCCTCTACATTCCTCTAAATTATGGCCTTTGATATTCCTTTATGCCTCATATTATGTCCTTACTAATCGTCGCTCCTTTTCATTTAATTTTTACATTACTCTTCACATTTTCTCGTTAAGTAGCTCCTCATTTGTTTGTTACTTTGTTTGAGACTTTTCATCTCCCAATGGACGAATCCCCTCATCTTAATGCGTATACCGAATTATTATCCATTTTGGATAGTGTCTGTGTTTCGCGTTCGTACATACGGATCCCCACATACACAAAACTCATGACTTCTTATGTTAAATATAGCAACTGATAACATCCTAACTCTGCCTTAGGGAAGTCAATGAAACGTAGATTATTATCGTTTTATTATGACGATACTAGTCAATCACAAACATGTAAGCACAAATGTAAGGGTATATTAAATACATACAGACTCAATATATATATATATTAATGACAGAAAAACCTTCCGACTAAAAAAGCGTAAATCCGTGACTAATATTATCTGTTTCATTAACCGTTTTTTTTTACAATATGTATGTGTTGTAAATGTATAAAAATTTGTTTACCCTTTAAAGAAATCGACACTTTTCCAAGGGAAAGTGCAGACAACACATTTATTTCCACAAATCCTCCCCCTTCCCCCCTTAACCCCCTCCTTCCTGTACGATCTGTAACACATGTTGTTTCCCACCAAATGTAGAATTACATCAATAACATGCGCCACCATGGAAAATCTGTCCTCAGAATGTATTTCTGTGTGTTGGAGGAGGGCCACCCTGGATGTCTACAGACCCTCCCCCCCCCCCCCCTCCCCCACCCCTCTTCTCCTCTCCATCCCCTCACCCCAGTCTCGTGTTGAAATGTGTATCATTATTCACTTTTCACCTACAACTCAAACAATCGTCATGAATAGCCCCAGCTCATCCCAATCACGTGTTACCCAACTGTAGTTGGAATTGTTTCACTCGTTTGCCGCTCTCGTGTGAGAGCGCTGCTGCCAGTGAGGCCCAACATGTACCACGTAGGTGTCGGTGTCTGTAAGTTGTTCATTATTTGGAAGATCGATCGCTTGAACACGAGACCAAGTTGTGTATACACACCACACCACTTGTACGCAAGCTATTGATAAACTCCCACAATCACTCCCCATTCATTCGAGATTAGTTCAGAAAACTATCTAAATCGGATTAAGTTTTACAACGGTTGTGTTTGGTAATCGATACATAAGAATGTCACTTTGCCAGACATACGTTCGATGTAAGCAAAGAGTAAAACTGATGAAAGATGTGCATAGTGTTGCAATTCTTAACGTAAGCAATACAAACATTAATGCATCGTTATTTAATGTAATTGGATTTGTTGTAATGAGATAATGTCAGTAGTTGGAAATATAAATACGTCGACTCAATAGTATAAATTGAAGTGAATCAATCTTTATAGTGATAGGCATGATTTTTACAGTTTTTAATGTTTGCATACATATGTTAGAAGTTTACAACAAAATTAAAATTGATACATTTTACAACTGTGTATATTATATTAATGCAACTCGTAATTGCAACGTAGATTGAGTGTATTGTTTAAAACGTAAACGATTTTTGTTTTACACACTCAACACATTCTAGCAAACTCAATCTGACTCACAATATAACACATTAAACTTGTTGTTTACACCGTTAATTATTCATTTACATTGACTGTCATGGCACAATTACAGTCACAGCCGTATTCAATAGTGTCATTATTAATATTATTGTTATTTTTTAACATTAGTTTACAATAGTAAATAAATTATTTATTTCCACTTGGCTCTAGCCGTATGACCAGAACAGAAACTATTGAAACGATATATGTGTTTCGATGTACGAAATTTTATCAAAACAGAGAATGTTGAAGTAAGACATATCTGAAGCATCATTGTTATAGTTGTCACCGGCCATATGATTCAGTAGCCTATTTGTTACATTTTATGTACATTTCAACAGGTTATAATATATGAGATAAGAGGCGGTTAAAAATAAATATTTGGATCGATTTAAAACCTGGCAGTCTAGTTTGCGTGTTCGGTTGACATGAATGAAACAGAAACCGATATTTACATGGCTATGATTTTAGGACATTCATGTTTCTTTGTATTAAAGATGTATACATACATTTGAATGTTTAATAAGTAAACCGGTAGAAAGCTCGTTTATTGGCGCCATTATCTTGATGCTAGCAGCGTGACAACCGCTCGTGCGGACTGGACGGCGATTATGTGCACCTAGCATTTGGTCAGAGAGTATCTGGTGGGAACAAACACGGACACATTTTAAGTAGCCCATGAATGGTTTATAACATTGGGAATCGTGGTAGGTTTAAAAATGTTAATACATATTTAAAACAACAGTTGTTATCACCGATTAGTTTAGTACAGTTTTTCAAATCAGGATTTGATGAAATGATCTCTAAATTATTCGGTTTTAAATATAAATATAATCATGGTAGGTTCAAACATATTAATACATATTTAAAACAAAAGTTGTTATCACCGATTGCGTTTGTAAAGTTAATTAAAATCAGGATTTGATAAAATGACCTACAAAGATGTGCGTGCGACAGTAAATTTTTCGTTTATAAATATAATTGCAATTGCTGTAGATTCGTGATTAACTTTTTTTTCGTAATTTAACTGTTCATCACTTAGAATAAAAATTAAATTCGTAGTCTTTAAACCACATCATTACAATAAATAAAGGTTAGTACGAATGTTAAATGTGTAAAAACAATACTTCCAGAATGGTGGCAACACCAAACGTATTTACTATAGATTGTGAGTATTATTATGCATGCGGTTAAATGCTTCTTCGTTTGTTTGAATGACATGTTCAAAATACAGTGGGATTACAAACATAACACAACTAATTGAACTTAACCTGCATACTTCAAACCCCACGCTTTTAAAAAATAACCTATATCCAGTAGCAAGGAGCTTTTGCTATCTGGTTTTTGTTTACTCTTTGCTTTCCAAACACTTCAATTAAATGCCAGTATTTATTCAATGAAAATTGTTTACACATGAAAAAACAAACAACGCAATAATATGTTTGTATAATTATAAACTCGCGAACCCTTTCAACTCGCTCAGCTTCAGGAATGTTGATTGGCGTAATTCGTAGCGGCCGTTTGAAGACAGGAGCGGTCCATGCACGGAGCAGTGTGAAGTAAACACCGGAGAGAGTCAGCTCTCAAGCGCTGTTTACAAGGCAGCGGGTCTTGAGAGAAGGGCTCTCGACTTGATTGCATGCGTACACCTTACTCAATGGCCGAACGCATTGGCCAAGACGCAACCCGCAAAGAAAGGGGGATGCGCTACAGAATGGAAGATAAACACTGTCTCCAATCTCCATTAGGAGGGGAATTCCAATTAAGCTCTTGTCTATGAATGGGATATGGTTTTAAAAGATGTATTCAACTAAAAACAAAGTTTCGGTCTTATTATAAAAGCTTACTCTTCTCTCGAACTGGAGCGAACCCTGGTATTCACTCAAACATGGTGCAACGTAGGACTTAGAATTACCCCGCTTTCTTCCTTGAAATACATTAAGTTTGGACTAATCGCTTAAGATTACTGTAGGCTACTTTATGCATAATTCATTGAACGAAGTCAGGCACAATTAGCAAAAACTCCTGATAACGCTTCTACTTCGAAGAGCGAACAACTTGAGCCGAGAATTGGGAAATGTGCATTACGGAGGGTTTCAACGGCTTGTACTGCAGTTGTTGATTGTTTGTTCAGTTGTCTTATTACCGTGTCTTCTATATTATTAAAGCATCTTGAACGTTGTTGTTTTCTGAAATTCCTCTTCATACTCTCTCAAACAATGTAACAAGTTCTTACTCGATTATTTCTACAGCAGCTTACCTTCTTCTTATTATACTTTTTATTTGCTGATGTTTGTTTTATTATTTCCCCTTCTAAGGAAGTTCAGTTAATTGAAAAGTTTGCGTGAGAACTGTTTTTTATAAAATAGCAAACGACTGCCATATCAGTTTTTTAGCTTAAATAATTCCTACATATTATTAAAGATATCTACATGTAAAACAAAAAGAAATAACGATGCCGATTTTTGAAAATCTAAAATGTTTTAGATTATCTGCTACTTGCCCCTTGGTTCAGTTCAATATTGTTTACCTCTGTGGCAGCCAGGTCCTTTTCAAAACAAACCCAAGTTTATTCAATAGGTGTGCTGAAAATAAACCAAAATTTCCGATTCTTCTGTTTGTTATTCATTCGCACTAACACTTTACCCCCGTAATCAGTCTTGCCTAACGACAGGTCTTTCTGAAGACTGAACATTTCCATATCCCAATATATTATCTTCTTGAATATAAACGCTTGTCTCGAAGTAAAATTAAGAAAGTGAGCTGTGGTAGGGGGCGTCAAGTCGAGAATATCGAAAACTTTAGTCGTTAGACTCTCGTTTGTCGCCGCGCCCGTGTCTCCGCTATGCGTCGCGTCACTCGCTATAGTCTAGTAGCTCCACAAATACCACGGGCCTAGATCCGGCGCTCCAGTAAAAGATACTAGATTTGCATAAGTTGGTGAAGCCAGCGAACACTAACCAACCCAATGAATATTTATGGAATTCGTATTATGGTATACGCGCTGAGACGGCCGCGACGTACTGCGGCTGACGAGTAGATCAACTCAGACTAGCTCTGTGACTCTAGTCTACTCACTTGCTCATATAATCTAAAAGATAAGCTTCTCTAATTGTACCTAATTTACATCGTAATTACTCGCTGTGGAGGAGTGGAAACACTGCCAGAAAAGTCACGTATAGGTCGCGAACAAGAGCCGCAATTAGTGTTATTATTGCACTTTTTGAGCAAGGAGAATAACTTTCATTTTACTTTCTTTGGATATTTCATTTAGTAAAGAATTTGAAGATAAAAGTGTGAGCAGTAACCAAAGGCTTGGTGATGTAAAAACAGCTAAGAGCAGTCAAACCACTTACTCTGAAAACAGAACTTGGCTGACGTATTTACCTAGTGGCTTGACGTTTAGCAAGATATATTTTCACTGCTCAAAGGAATGGAAAATTCTCGTTAAGTTGAAATAAAATATATGAAACGTGGTGCAGTGCTTTTTACAAGCGTTCGTGTGAACGCTGCGTTGGTGAGTCATCTTAATTTTACATCAGAGATAGTAACAAAGTTTACGAATTGCTAAATGGAAAAGTAATAATTTATTTCTTTCAGTAGTTCATAATTTGTTGAAGTAGAAAGCTTAAAGAAGTAAAGAAGTCAACAAATGCACGTTAAAATTCAGGAGTGTAAATATTGTTGTTATGGTTTACAGCTTAGTTGGCCTTATGATATGAAGTTAAAGAATGCAAGTTTTTACTTGTGGTTGTGGACTCGAATGCCATGAAAAGAGTTGCCCCATAAAATAAGGCATTCCTATAGGGTACACACCCCATAATTAAAGCGAAATGTCGCTGTTTATAGTAAAATAATATGTATTTTGGAGATGAGAGTAGATGTGAGTAATACACAGGAGGGTTTAACACTAATCTATATTCAACACATTCAACTGAACTGAAATGTAATAATAATCTAAAATAAACGTTCAATGTTTGCTGCTGAAATTCCTAACAAAAATAATTCTACCTGTATATCATTCAAATTACTTGAAAATCAGCACAATATATACGTAGAATACTTGTAAGACTAAGACTAACAACATGGCAAACATTTACTTTCAATATTGCGGCTAATTTGAATTATTTTAACACACTGTGACACTCCTTGCCAACTCCAAAGCTCAGTCGTAAAAGTATTTTATAACCCTGATATTAAGATTGAGACTGTATAATATTATGGAAATTGCAAAAATTTGAATCATTAACAGCATGAGAGATATCATACATACTAATTTAAAAATCACTTTTCTGTATATGTAGTCGTCAATGTTTGATGTTATTCTTTTCGATTTTGTATATAAAGAGTGCTTTGAATAAAGAATGAAACTTTAATGATAACAGTCACAATGAATGTCGCTCCACGGGAAAATGGTTGCCAAAAAAACTACTCTGTTATCTCAATTTTTAACGTTATTTTGATTGATTTGATAATGCTACTTGTTTTATTATTTTTTTATTTTTACTCTTCCCCGGATAACCCATTCATATAGTTTAAATTCAATTGTTCGGAGGATGATCAGGTTAGAGTATAATTAGCTGTGTGCATTACGTCGAAAATCTCTTTGATAATATGAACTGGTGCATGAAATTAATTGCATACGAATAAGTTTATAACATACTACATTGTATTAATTAATCAGGTTATATCTATCCAATTCAGTTTTGCGATGATTAGCAAATGAAGTCCAATTATTTCAAACAAGTTTTGAATCAAAGGGAAAAATGAAATGGCACTAGATTATTACATTATATTAGATATGCACAAGTCGACGTAGCGAAGAAGGAACTTCAACCACTCAGCTCTTCATGGAATCGTTTTAAGAAGAGCATTTCTTACCCATAGCTAAATAAACATGAGCTCAAAGTTGGTTTATTTGTTTGTTCCAGACAGTAAAAATCAGCAGTTAAATGGTAAAAAATAGTTTCCGATGGAAACTTTCCCTTGCAACCCGGTGGTTTTAAGGAAACTGTTATAATAATAATCTATTGCCGGGCTTAAAAGCGTTAACTAGTCCAGATAAAATCGTCAGAGGAAGGTAGGCGTGCACACTCAACCTTTCATAAGTTGGAAACTTTAGCCGAAAACTAAATCCCACATGTTCGGTGCCTTGGTTAATGCGTATACTCTCCCGGCTTTAGTTATAATCTACGATATCCGACAGTCAACATTACAATGTTCTATATGAAAACGTTGGTTTAGCGCCTTGTTGCTTTAAGTTCGTCGGCGGCAATATAAGCTAACAACTAACTAGCCCATGCACATTTCATTAGGGATGTCTTTAAGATGGATGAATTACTCTTCCTTCATGAACATATGAATATTTGTACTCATATTATGAATACTCATAGAATGATTCAAACATTCTGTGTGGCATTTTGTGGTCTTACATTTTGATTAAATCTCTTTTGTAAATTGATTATCTTCATGTATGGTGTAATTTTGGTTAACAATTTATTAATTTTATATTAAAGTTAAAAATATTGTTTAATATTGGTAGTATGAATGTTGTCATTAATATCAGAATTTGAGAATCATTATATAGGAATATGTAAAGCAAACTGCTAAGAACGAATGGAGCCTGGCTACGAAAGTAATGTTCATGCCTCAAATTTACTGAAACATTGATGTAATGTAAATATTATACATGCACTACATATTTATATATTGGACAAAATCTTCTCCAATATTACACTTACCGTACCAACAAAGGTATGCATAAACGAACGTTTGGTCTTACATGCCAAACATGCATCGTATGAATTTTATTTCACATGCGAAACCAATGTTACTAATCAAATATCATGGTTATTAATCAAATATTCAATTAAAATAGCATTGTCTTCAACATCTCTATCAAGCTCTGAGCTAGTGAACCCAGCCATTCTTGGTGGTCGATTACAAAATGTTGGTTCATTTACCGTTGCCAACCACAATCGACTCTAGTTATTTTACAGGACACGGAACAGACATCTATTTTATAACATATGATTTGTATCGAGTGTGGCAATACCATTTTCACCATAAAGCTCCGGGCAATGTGATTCGCTCCGCAGCCGACGAGTGATTTTAGCCACCTCCATCTCCACCTCCACACGACGCAGCGTCGCATACGTCACCACTACCCTCAAACGGTCATCAGGGACCGGGGCCGGAGTACTACGTGGAATTTCCCCACACACCCATTCAGTTACCTACCTGGGGCCGCTTGGACGGGAGCGGGCCAGCCAACCGCACTCGACGATAGAATTGACTCGAAATATAGGCCCAGAATCGAACCATAACCATCGATGTGTAGGCGATATTTTTGATTGGTTATTTAAATATGAGTGTATGGTTTGAGGTTCTGGCGTGTACGAGTGAAATTGCAGTTTAATAATTACTCACTTCCATTCCCGTAAGACATGGCAATTTCTAGTTTGCAATTTTTATTTTTGTGGAAATGTTAGATAAGATGAATTATCAGAACTTGTTGATATGAGGTTCTGTGCAAGCGTCGTGTGGTTGAAACGCAACTAGGTATTTCACGCACAACATAATATATTATTAATATTATTCTTCATGTACAGCTATCACAAAAATAATAAAATAATTCAAAATCTAAGCATTGTTTTATACATTTATTGAAGCAAGTTGACAATTCCTTGTATATTCATAAGACAAGCTAATTTTATAATTATTATTTTTTATTGTGATTTAAAAATACTTTCCTAAAGCTTAAAACTGGCATGCGATTCTTGAGTAAGAGGGTGACCTACAAGTTTAACACCGTGGGAAATAAAACCCAGAATGCAGCAAAACAGTGAAGCTCACTGATCACACCTACGGCTTCCAGCTATAATTGATGTATTCTAAGGTCTGCGCGGCCCTTGAAGTGTGCTGTCCTCATCTTTTAATGGCAGTGTCTTATCCTTCCTCAACCGTTTCTCGTCATAACCTTAGCTTAGAGAAATCAATACAGCTTATCTTAAATCGCATTAGACGTACGATTGAGTGTGATGTGGCATCACACAATCATTTATTAAAACAAACAATCTGTTGCTATAGGCAAATCTTTGTGTATCTTTCTTTGATTGGTGCATATTTAATTTTTGTCTGAAACAAAACACGGCTACATGGCTATTTTTACAATCGTAATTAGCCCGATTAAGAGAGAAATACTCTTTTTAACATGTGTTGTTCTGTTGTTGAATAATATGTGGTATAGATTATTCACATTCCTAAATGTATTTCTTTATCCGAGAAAAATTGCATTGAATTTACATTGCTTTAATATGGTGCTTGCTAAGTGGTAAAATTAGAAATGTGTGTCATAGTTCAGAGAGAAAATGGGTCACGGGTGATGTAGGTTGGGTAACACGATATAAATCTCTTCAATTCATGCGAGTTTGTTAGTTATAGTTTGTAAACACAAAGCTTGTTTTGTTTTGCCTCGTTTACAAGTTTAGACAAGGGCGTGGAACTTTGATTTGCTGTGATGAAGTTGAGTAATATTAGATTTTGGTTTACTCAAAATATAAATAATTTCAAGAACCAGGCTAAGCTCAATGATAAAATTGTGAGAATAGATATCATTCCTGGTGATCAACTTATTGTTTCTAGTTACTGTGTTTTTTTTGTGCATAACTTCTCTATACCGGGTCTTTGTTAGGTTCAACGCCAAAACATCTCATTAGTAGATTATTATTTTAAAATATGTTCCCTATAGCAAAATGCAACCCAAATGCGTTGGTGGGAAAAAAAATAAAGCTAAACGATGTGATATTTATGAAATACATTTTGACACGATCTGCCTACTGCTATGAGCTGATATTAGTAATTATTCAGATAATGAACGAATCTCGAGAAACCACTGGAAATTATCACAACGATTCTTCTACTAAATTTCTGTTCCAGCGATACATTGTTATATTTTAGCTACAACAAATAGTAACCTAAGACCTCTGATAGTGTTTGCTGTGCGCTATAAACACAACATAAACAGGACTATTTAAAAGACTGATCTTAGAACATATTTCTAACATATGGCACAAAATATGCTTCCTCACATTTAAACAAAGATTCATATAATTCATTTGCTATTATAAAAGTGGACATCGCTAGCACAAAAATACGTTTTATTCTGTAACTCGAGTCCGCACGATCCAACAAACAAGCAGGCTTATGGATGGGGTGTATGTATGTCAGCATATAAGCAATTCATGTGCATAGCCTCTGAGAAATAATAAACCACACATGATTATAGTAAGCCAAACACAACGATACTGTATACTTAGAGTATGGCATGTTTGGCAGTCATCATCATTTACATTAAAAATGAGCCGGTGTGAAACAATTGTGTGTACGGCACCTGTCTCATATTATATTGTGGTATATAACACTTTCGTATACTGCATTACTAATCATTTCCTGACTCTCGTATGATAAAATCGATAGCTATTTTTTGCCACGTAAATTCTGTCTGCCTTTTATAAATCTGGTATAAATTGAACTTATAAAATGTACACTCAAGAAATTACACCTTTATGCATTTGAGTTACAACTGAGAACAGTGCAATTATAATATAAAACCATTTTTAAATTAGCTCAATTTCAGTTAATGAAGGCTTACATTGTTGTTTTGTTTTTAAAACTAAAATGTCAATAATTTCAATACATTACCAATGAAGTAACCAAAATAAATATTGTTTTGACTCTTTTCGCACATGTGCACGATTTTAATCAAAGTATACTTATAACTATATCATTAAAGTTGTATGATTAACGTCATGTGTCGGTGTTTCATGAACGTATCTTATAGTATAGAGTCTACAACGCGCCAAGATGCAAACACGACTCATTCGAAGCACAAATCCATCTCTAGAACAATACCTTCTTAATATTATATCAAATTAAAAGTTAAACCTCCTTTCGTACCTCAAAGTTAGTCTAACTTCATCAAACCGAAGTCCTATAACTTATCCTCTGCTAACTTGCAGCTATTTCTCTGGACCACAAGCCAACGTTCCACAAAGTTATTGAAATATAAAGTAATGGGTCGAGAGTCGATAACGATCATTCTGTAATACAACTGGCTGGAGCGATTCATCACAATTCACCGTCGCTCAATGGAAAACTCAAATAAATCTTCACTAAGCTTATTCCCTTATATAATCTTAATTTCAGTCCGCATGTTCTGATCCGAATAACTAATACCAGCAATTCGTTTCAAGGTTTGGCAAGAGATCGATCATTCGGATCTTCCTTCCATTTGCGTATGAAATAGGATACACATTTATATTTTCAATTCTAGGTAAAATGATAAAATATCACCGCAATAACCAACTTCCATTCGTCTTGTCTGAAGTTCTCTTATAATACTATACGCATAGTTTAAGCGTATGCCATAAATCTCACGAGAAACCAACATATACCGACACGGGGAAACGTCTGGTCTGCTTTATTACCAATATCGTTCCATTGACGGCGTGTGTACTCTCCTATATGACACGCGTGTACTCTCCTCTATATGACACGCATGTACTCCCTTCTATATGACACGCGTGTACTCTCCTCTATATGACACACGAGTACTCTCCTCTACATGAAGGCGCGTGTACTCTCCTATATATGACACGCGTGTACTCTCCTCTATATGACACGCATGTATTCTCCTATATATGACACGCGAGTACTCTTCTTTATATGACGGCGCGTGTATTCTCCTCTATTTACCACGCGAGTACACTCCTCTATATGACGACGCGTGAATGTACTCGTCTTTATACGACAAGCGTGTATTTTCCTCTATATACCACGCGTGGACTTTCCTCTACATGCCACACGAGTACTCTCCTCTATATGACACATGAGTACTCTCCTTTATATGACGGTGCGTGCATGTACTCGTCTTTATATGACAAGCGTGTATTTTCCTCTATATGCCACGCGTGGACTTTCCTCTACATGCCACACGAGTACTCTCCTCTATATGCCATGCGAGTACTCAACTCTATATGACACACGAGTACTCTCCTCTATATGACACACGAGTACTCTTCTCTATAGGCATCACTCGTATTCGATTCCGTTCCGTAATAGTCATATATAGAAATTGGTAGGCCTACTTGCCTGTATTTGTGTTTCTGCTTTATGTTGTGATAAACTCTTTTCCCTCTCGTTTGAACTTCTTGTCGTTACTTTACTCCTACCACCCCAGTACTTGGAGAAGCGCTGCAATTGAGAATAAGCGGATAAACTTTGATTGGGTACGAGAATTCTACAGCTTAGTACTTAATGTATCATACTTAAGAAGACATAATTTAAAAGGACCCGAGTAAAGTTCGAACGGTATTAGTTCTGTAAGCGATTGTACGTTCCCGTTGTTAGCGTAAATCTTTTAGCAACACAATACAAGTTCATAGCCGACTTTGCCTTTAGCGTCTTGCAACACGTTGATGTACTGAATTCTTTGGTAAGGAAATTTATACTACTTGGAGAATTAAGTGTAGGGTCCGTGGTATCGATATATCACTGGGTTGGCCCTAGGAGCGAAACGCTTCTCTTTGAAGCGGATAATTACACTGAAACTACTGGAGGTTTCGCTGGAAATTAATTTGCAGCGGATGGTGCGATTGCGAGTGGTAACGTTGGCTCAGTTAGCGAAAGATGCTGTTGACTTGGGAAAGAACAAAAGAACAGTCGGACTTTTAATGGGCTGTTTGAATGACTTTGTTTTTGCGATACGTGACAGATCCTGAAAGATGCTCTTCCCGAGAATGAAGAAATGCTAGTTGGTTGCAAAAAAGGGATCGTAGAGGAGATGGGCTTTCAAGTGATGCTATAAAGATGGTGTTCATTTGGAACAGAATGGAGGCTGGAGGTGAGGACTTAGCTGAGTTCGTTTTAGGGATAGGAGGTATTTTGATACAGAAGATTTCACTTGACATAGTTATATTTGATATTTTTACTGTGAATTTATCTTATGGAAAAGACGGATCTTCAACTTCTTATTTTGTGATCATTGTTCAAATCTGTATTCCTTTTAATTTACAAATTAGCCGATGTGGAAATTTGATTAAGGATGTATTTGAAGTGTATCTATAGGAGTAAGAAGTGGGCGGACAGCGTGTTGTATAATACATAGTAAGAATGGGATTCCAGTATTCCCAGACAGTGTTGTTACTTGAAAATAATATGTTCGGTAGTTGATTCGCTAATATCCATAGTACGAATCGACTTGTGAAGAGTATTATTGGTCACAACACTAAACTGTGGCATGCGTCCTTTTATATTAAAATAAAAAATGAATTTTAAAACAGGCACATGTTATAATCAAGTATTATTGATAATATAAACTTATATATATATATATATATATATATACTTATCTGCACACATTTTTCTGGCCGACCGAAACATGAAATTGTTTGCCAATCTGTGGCCTCGGTAACAAAATGAATTAATGAATTTATCTTTTGGCATTTATGTATTTTCATGTATATCCTATTCTATTATGAAACCCTTTGTCAGTGGGTGAAGATTAATAGTTGGTTCATATAATTATTATAATTTCAACATTTCCAATAACAAATTGCAAACTTGTTCTGTTTTATTTATTACACATAACCCTTCATTTATAGCCTTCATCAATACACAATAAATACATCGAATGCATAAACTATACAAAGTGTCATAATTCCTACAACTAGAACTTTATGGCGTTACTCCATGCGAGAATAGTTAAATCGAAAAATAATTGCCTCCAGATACGCTTTGTATTGGCACAAGCGATCTTCGAGAATTAATTAATGACATTACTTTATGTAGTTTCTAAACCGAACATTGAATGTACTTGAACTAGTAAACAAGACGTTTCAGAAAACAAAATATAAGATGATTTATGATTTAAAATATAGAGAATTAGGCACCCGCGTTGGGGATTTATTCATAAACTAAAAGGGAATTCTACCAAACGGAACAACGTTTGATATCGAATGTACGTGCATAGCGAGACTATATACAAAGGATTTATGAATAACTAATCACTCCTTATGGAACGCATACAGAGAATTTATATGTATTTGGAGGCGTTGTTGAATCTATTGGAAATTATTTGAACATGAGAATTACCAATGAGGAAGTTCCATAAGGAGCATTCGAAAAAATATGTTCATGGAAAAGTTAATTGAAAAGAATGAATAGTTTAGCTGGATACATTTCGAGGCACGAAGGAACAATAAAGAATATATTGAAGGTTAGTTCGAAGGAGAAAAATAGTAGAGGCAGAGCGACATTGTAACATATATATAACACAGATAACCATGAGAATGTCCATTAGAATCAATATAGGGGAATTCTAAATACTGGGGAAAAAGAAAAATAGTGTCAGATTTCCAATCTAGGCATTGGTATAACATGAAATAAATAACTAATTTTATATTTATATTCTACCCTCTTAGTTACAAGAACTGATTTTCAGCGGGGGGGGGGGGGGGCATTTATACTATTTACCATGTGCTTCTTGCTACGACGGCTCAATGTTACCGTGTAGATAGGTTTAGGTCAAATACCGTAGCAGAAGCTATTACTATAAAGGTATTTGTTTGGGTTTAATATAATTATAGAAGTAAAAATCTAAACCTAAACACCCCCAGTCTTAACCGGGAATCGAACTCTGAATCTCCTGCATTCGAAACCGGATAATAAAACCACTATACCACTAGACACACAAAAATTGTATGATAAACATAATAAATTTAAAATGCCATTAAAAAAGTACATTAGTAAAGTAAAGTGTTAAATGTCTGCGCCAGACAAGCTGTATCTCATCGCGGCTAATGCTCGTGATCTTGGTCAATATAATCTTAGCCCAGGCAACCCCTCCAAGCGGAATTGACTCCCGTCTCCCGCGGGATTTGCTCGAAACCGTGACGCGAATGTTTGCGTGGAATGAATTCAAATCGCATTTCAATATCCGTATGACATTTATACAGTGTTGCCAATTGAAAATGTGGAGACTAAGGTCAAACGTCAGCACTGATGCTAACTGAAGAGAGTTAAAATGTGTTCATGTATATATGGTGAACTTGCAAAATGCTTTGGTTAATAAAAAGGTTGCTCTTGAAGTGAGGCACGCATGCAATTCGATAGATAATTCAAACATTTTATATAAGTCTAACGATAGTGGTTTGTTGACGTAAACAACATCTTGACCTTACAAGTAAGAGGTTGTTCCTTCGAGAACGTGTTTAATTGCTCTAGTGTATGTTTTGTTCTCATGTTATCATTGATTAGTTAAACCGTAGAGTCAAGTCCCGTATATTTGTACAGTTTCTTGCCAGAGACATCATGGCAAAGCTAGAAACAGCCGCGTTGCACAACCGCTTTGTGGTCGTTCATAGTATTTAATCATACAATTGAAATGAATATACAATAAAAGTTGAAATTTACCGTGTCGTGCATATAATTTTTCTAATAGCCTACTTTTTTTTTTATAAATTTACACTAGTCTGTTTAACTTTTCAAGGCCATATAAAATCAAATATAATACTGCATTGCTCGATGCCTGTGGCAGGTCCGCAACCTAAGCACATCTGTATTTATACATAAGGTATTTGTGTCTAGTTCCAGACGGAATGTAAACTCTACTACCGTGTATGTCGCATAGCACAAGATTATTGATAATATTTGCATTAGGGTTCTTGGCATGTGTTTATGCATAACAACAGCTGTTTGTATACATTCCACACTCCATCAGCAGAGTATTCCATGTATGGAATGTTGTGTTTAAATTCATTACTTCGTTCATTGTCCATGCTACCAGACGAACTTCTACGAAACTATGTAGTGAGGTTATTTTATCATTGGACGTTAGTTATTACTAAGCGCATGAGCATGTTAATAGCGGGAGTTATGAAACTATAACCCTAATTAGCATACTTAGATACAATAGTGGTTAGTTATAATACTCTCAAACTGATTATATGAGTCGATTTCATCACGGAAACCCTTGAAAGGGGAATTGTTTACAATATTCGCTCGATGAAGTTCTGAACTGTGAACAATAATCATTATATAATGAGGATATCTGCGCTGTACGTCTTTCAAATACATTTAATGGAAACTCTAGTCTTCATTTTGATATTTAATAGTTATATGGTATTGATATATTGATTTGGTATCTTAATTAGTGTTGTGCTTGGTTATAAATAGTAAGAATGCTGCAACAACTGCTTGATATTACATAGCCCCCTGAATAAAAATTACGAACAGCCACACAAAATTATTGGACATTTGTTAAAAATCAAACGTGATTGCTTAATATAATGTAATGGCTACAAAGCCACCCCAATCGAAAGTTACTCATTGTCCCTACTATTTTTTGTGTTAAGGTGTAAAAACACTCTCTAGTGATAATCTCTGTATAATAATGTAAGGTTTGTACTAACATTACTAAATGTTACCGGTGCTTTTAGAACAGAGTAATCAAACAATCACGTAATGTTTTTTTAGTAATACATTGCCAGTAAACTCAAAAGTGAGTGTACAATAATTACAACTCCATGCATTTATTGATTATATTTTCTCAATCGTGAAATCGGTAACCTCTAAAATATGAGATACAATATTGTTTTTATAAGATTCAACAGGAAATGAAATTGCAGTACCAATAGTTGTGTGAGTGGGGTTTTTAAAATTTGCTATTCATATTTTTACTATTATTTTTAAGAAAAATGTGTCTTAGGACCGGTTGACAATTAGTTAACGATGCATCTGACATAAACAAATTGTGGAGTTGTAGGAGGATCTTCGATTTAATTTCTGACAAATGTTCCAGCTGCCAAATAAACTTTGAAATAGAAGTTGAAAAAGTTGACCTAGAAATATTTTCTTTTATAGGTTTTTGATAAGAATCTCTTCCAAACTTTATGTAAGTGAAGGATAAAAGACCTGATCCTGAGAACCAAAGCCAAAAATTCTCTCTCTTTCTTTTCCTGAAAGCTTCTAAAATCAGCCTTAAAGTAGGGTGGGGTGGGGGGGGGGGGGGGGGGTCCTTCCTAACCTGGCCCGAAAGTCATATCAAGGATCCTCCCTCGCGTTGTCTTGTTTGCTCGCCCTCTCCCATCAAGAACCAATCCCCCAACCCCCCAGCCCCCCGCACCCCCGATCAACGCTTTCACTCTGGTGAGAAAACCCCGCACTTCAATTGTTCACTGAAAATTATAATAGGGAGCGAAAACATTTTGCTCTAGAGCTGTGTTTGCTCGTTGTAGGTAGGGGCCTGGGATCCATAATGCGACGCGTCGGAAACTTGCCCGTGTTTGTTACTTGCTCACTGGAAATCGTAAAGATAAAAGACTTTTGTAATGCTTGCTGTGCTTTGTTTTGTTTTACATCAAGTATTGCTTTGCTAAAAACAGAACAATTTTCTTTGATATTGTGTGTGGAGTGGTTCAAACAGTGTACATTATGATTTTTTTTATTTCTCTCTATTGCTCTGCAATTATCGCAAGGGAAAAGACATTATCTAATTATAGACTCAGAATGTACGGATGTATATTAATTTGTATTTTTTTTAAATGATGAATGTAGCTTAATAATTTCTCGTAACACTTTCAAAATTAATTACAATCATTTAGACAGCAACAATTGTGATAGAAGCTTGTTAGAATATCCATAAATAAGAGCACTTAATTGTGTAGCAAGTGACATCATTTGTAATTCCTTGCGAGTATTGTAAAGCAGGTGTTAAAGCAGTGCTTATAACTTGCTTTTCAAACCCTGCACTAATCGAACTCTGATACAAAATGTTAACAAATGTCCACCATAACAACAATGAATATTAGTTATCCAATGATTTTAAAAGTTATTCTGATTAAAATATTAATTTTATTTGGAAATGTGTATCAGCAACCACAATCTGTGAAATAAAGTCGAACTAATGATATGCCAGGTAGACGCCAGATATGCCTTAAAACGAAGATAATGAAACATTACAAAATCTCATTTATACCAACGGAATTATGGGAAATACGATATTGAAGACATCATTCAATGCCTTGCAGCATTGTGTATAATGATTTACACCAACAAGTTTGTGCCAGCATTTGGCAATACTTTAATGTTTGTGTGAATATTGACATTCACTTTTCATAAGCTACCATGATAACTTACTTGGCAATGAGGTGTTATCCGATTCCAATGCAGCTATATTTAAACGTACCGTAGTAAATGGACATGGGAATAGACTGGTGTAATATAATCCTATAATTAAATACGTTTAGCTTACGACAATTTCATCCGGTAAAGAAACTCAGGTAAATTTCTGCAAATACACTACTTTTTTACCAGCCAACCAGAAATTGTGCGCATAGACATTTGTACCAGAAGATACTTGGCCTCATATACAAAGGTAAAAGAAAGATATCCAAGCCACAGAATCTAACTTCGCTTGAGGATTCGAAACCACGTAATTTGAAAGAGATGCGAACTATATTGAAGGTATGCACTCCCAAAAAACCTCAAAAACAAAATTGGTCCCTTTTCAAGTCCATCTTTTATCAAAGTTTCCTTTTGTGGATGTTTGAAATTGGCAAACTTCCAAAAATCACCTTAATAGCCTCGGCTAAAAAAACGTAAGTCAATACATATACACAGTAAATGAACCCAACAGGATAGGCTGATGTAGAAACCTTTTCATGGTTTTACCGAATAGTAAAATAAGAAAATTATTACACCACCACCGCAAGCAATTTACAGGTTTTGGCGAAAAGATGGTTGGTGAAGATAGGTTCTTATTAAGTGGGGGACTAGAAATAATTAGCAACACTCAAAACGAAACTTGGAAGTTGATCGTGGTCTAGATTTTAGTGGCGGCACTTCTTTTAGTGCATCGGATGTCTTCACGTGTGCTCTACTTGTAAACATGAGCATGTATTGACAAAATAAAAACATGAACATGTATGTTTTCCAAATAAACGGGAATGCAATACGGTATTTAAAAAATAAAAAATAAAAAGTAAAAAGTAAAAAGTAAAAAATAAAAAATAAAAAATAAATTTTAATACAAATTATTTCGTATGCAATATATTTAAAATGCAATATATTTCAATATATTTGCAATATAATGAATACATTTTAAAAAACTGCAGATTTTAATGAACGCTCTATCTATATGAAACTAATAATTGATTTCAGAAGGTGTTGTAAATTATCTATCTATTCATCTTCATGGAACGTACGAACAAAGAGATACGGAAAGTAGATATTTTCGTTTATTACGTGCAATCAATTTGTCATGTTCAGTTATCTTTTTTACACATTACAATAAAAAAATATGTTAACAAATCTTTGATGGACATTGGCCTTAGTTTTAATGTGTATTTTGTCTAGACCGATATCGTTGTTGAGTACCAGTTAAAATAATAAATTAATATATAATAACTGTACAATTGCACAACTTGAAACCATCTCAATGTAATTTTTTGTGGTGTTTATATTACCAGCACGTAAAGTTGTGTCTCAGGCTATTACGTATGCCAGATGACGTGCATATTTGCAGTTAATAATCCAAAGTTAGAATCGAATGCAAATTTCTAAGACGTCATGCTGACTGTTTGCAAGACGGTAGGTGATATACTCCTGCGCGTACAGTAATTCAAGACCTTTAACTAAAATTCAGTAATTAACCGACGTATAACATGCATATCTTTCTCGGCTGTAATGAAAACATTGATCGCATCTAACATTAATCTGTACAAACATCTCTTTTAATTTGTATAAGCTAAAATTTAGCATAATATTTTGTGTTCCAAAACCGTTATAACGGTGCATTAATATAATTACTTCTTGGATACAAAATAGATACATATCTTTGTTTAGTACTTCTAAATGAAATTGCGCCAATATAATTTTCTTTAAAAAAACGTAAGTAAAGCAGAATTTTAAAAACAACATTCAACCGCAAACAAAAACTAGCATACCAAGACTTTAGAATTGTTTTGTGTTCATTTAACAATCTACATCCTGCTGTAGGCTTTGTGTAGGTAACAAATCTTCGCTGCCTTCTAAATGGGTGTTCAGACCGCCGCAGATCAATACACGAAATGATGATTAATACTACGGCGGTGTCTCTAAAGGAGATGCCCGAGATCGCTACTTTGTTGGTCTCTTTTACATCTTCTTTGCTTTTTGCTGGAAAGTCGATAAAGAAGTCCTCTTTGTTACATAAGAAATTCTTTATCGACCATGTCTACCAAAGCAAGAATACCTCTTAAAGCTAATTTTCATTACACGTCATTACCAACGTAATAGATGATACGTCGGATTCTTTCTATCCATTATCCATACTGAAGAACTACTGAGGGTTGATGAGTAAATAGATAATTATTAGTACCGGTGTGTGGAAATAATTAAATAACTAAAATTATATTTGTATTGAAAGTCAACCCACTCAGTTACAAAAATTGATTTTTAATGTATTATATTTTGTATACAATTTTTGTATGTGCTTCATTGCTATGACGGCTCCAAAGTCACCCTTACATTTTCACCTGTATGATGTTTAAAAAAATGTATTTGCGTTAAGTTCTAACGTTAAAAAACCCCAGCCCGAACCGGAAGTCGAACCTTGGACCTTCTGCATTGGACGCAGGAATATACCCACCAGACTAGACCAATGAGCCACACAAATTAATAGTTCATGTTCATTTTACTAAACATGCGATGAGAGTTGTTCCAATATGGCGTCGGGTCTTGGAGTAGTCTCGAGTAGTGCATTTACCCCACACTCGAGTTCATCAAGTCTACTGCTTCACTTACAAGAGTTGCACTCAAACCAGATAATTGATATAAACTTAACGGATGATGCTTTGAAACAAACCATAGCTTCACTCGTGAAGTTTAGCATAGTAATCGATTAGCAGCCCCATAGACGATAAATTACGATGATTTGTTTTTGGAAATTCTCCAAGGAACGCTACGTGCACGACTAGGTCCGTAGACGCGGATGAGCTATCGAATGCCTGTCTACGCTCTGTGTTCACACAACTTAACAGTGACAGTTGCAGGACTTAAGATGGCAAGCCAAATTCATCATTGCCACTTTTAATCCATTCCCCTTCAGTGTCCCTCACCAATCCATTTGCGCCGAGTCTCACTCCAAAGTCAGTGACGCAGCCAACATCCCTTCCCCCTCTTTCCCCCTGTACCTTGGGCCGTGGGCGTGCATCAGACCATGTGGTAACCAGCCTTCTTCACGCATGTTGGAAATAACGTACGGTTCGTGATTTCTCAAATAGTATAGCCTCTTTAACCTATACAGTCATGTTTGCCTTCTATAATTTTGATACATTATATTATGTTCAAACGGTGTTTCACATAGATTTTGAATAGAAATTTTAAATTATCGCGTTCTTAAAGATGCGCTAAACGAGGTGCCCTGACCGTATGTTATCACGTGGTCGGTACGCAGCACAGAAAAATCACGATACATAATTATAAAGTATTTGCTAACCAATAATTAGACGTAAAGAAATCAAAGCGCCCATGCACAGACAAGACAAACGCTCTTGAATAAATGCGAATATCTGCAATTCAAACGGTGTAGCTAAAGACGTATCAACCCATGCACGGATACGACATAGTTCCAGTGTTAAATGTGTTTTTTACTCATTAAAATACTACAGAAAACTAGATGTCTGCTAGTGATCTATCAACCGCCATTAGAACTTTCAATACACTGTTAGATGAACTATTTCAATTGTATTGTTGATTTCGTCTCACGTGGAATTTGTGTTATTTTCTTGCATGGGTACTTACTTATGCACGATACATTTTTTAATACTTTGGCGACTCTGTTATTTGCCGGTTTTACACGATTGTCGATGCTCTATTTATTGGTGCGATTTACAGAACACAGAGCTTCAGCATCTGTAGTATATCTGGGTCTTGTTTTAGCAAGCCTAGGGATAGATTGTAAGGGATTTACCAGCCACCGCATCTATTTGTTGCTAAACTCCCTTGTGGCTATTGGATGTACTAGCGTGTTGCTAGTGTAGGGTTAACCCTATTGTTTGCCTAGCTTGGTAGATCTGGATCTTATCGCACTATGCCTCAAGATAATCTATTTTTTAGCTGAATGTGGGTAAATGTTAAGAATGTTTCAAAAACTAATCCGAAACATTATTATTTTATTATTATTATTATTATTATTATTATTATTATTATTATTATTATTATTATTATTATTATTATTATTATTATTATTATTATTATTATTATTATTATTATTATTATTATTATTATTTTTATTATTATTATTATAATTATTATTATATCTGATGTTTGAAGGCTTAAAACAAATAAGTTATTAGTGCCTACTCCAATACATGCATTGTATTGTACATATTGTATGTGGTTTTGGCTGGTATAAAACGAGCAAATAATAGTTATGTAATTTCATATACAAAATTATGTTTTATTCGCACATGTAGGGATGAATTAGTATTAGTTTAATTTATTTTGTTTGTTTACACATGTATTAGAATAATATCAGTACAATATGCAATGTGTTTTAAAAGACGTTTTTACACATTCCTTCAATTTAATTGTTGAGTATATATAGTTTTACTGTTTACTTACATAATCATGCACACATCAAACTTAACATGCAGTTTTACGTCTACGAGCGTGTTTCTACATGCAACTCAGTTATCAAAAGTAATGAAGCAAAGGCTTTATGAAAATCCTTGATTATTTGATATTCATTTATGATAGAATTATCGATATTAGTTTTTTCTAAACAGTATTTCCTTTCCGTGTATCACTTCTTGTTTGCATGATCATTAAGTTTAAATACTGTGGCGATAAATTTGTTTAGGTTTGCAACTGTTGATCGGAATGTGGTTCGGAATACACGTGGTTGATTAGGCGCTTCATTCAACCTTGTAATGTGAGGTTACTATGCGTAGTTTGATGGTACACACAAACACACACACAGTTAGTTGTCACGCCGTGGTTGTAGGAAATCGTTAAACATTACACATAGTCAATATTAGTCCGACGATAAATCAAAATTATGGTTTGTCGTCCATAACCAAAATCAAAATATTGCAGGGTTCACTTGCTGCAACTGACATTTTAAATGTAATTAAGCTAGATTTTCTTCGTCTCCACAAACTGACCTCGTCGTTGTCGGCGACTGTTGGACATTACAATGTTCAAGTCAAGAAGCCTTCACGGCTCGAGTCTCAAGCTTACCGTACCATTGAGCAACGCTACTGTAGGGCTAAATACAGTTTAGTCATGTTTTATTCAATTACAATTGACGTTAATTTGTATAGTTGTAATTATGTGTCCCACCTTTCAGACTGTTCTTTACATGTTGTACACATTTCAAAGGGCAGGATTAATAATATGTATACAGTCGTGTGCATTTGTTCACATTCATTGTCTCGAAAGTGCATCACAACTTTAATTTACTGTTGTACGGGTTACGTTTTCCCGATAAATTGTGAAGCTTATGTTGGATTTTGCAAAGCGGGATTTATGTGAGACACACAAGGGGGGGGGGGTGGAGGGGAGTAAATATGAATAATCCTCTTTGATACCATTGCTCTTTTAATTCAAAAGTACAACTGTTACATGTATTTATTCAATGTTGTCTATGGAATGTATTACTTTACATTTATATATACATACATTCTATATTGACAAGGATACTATTGATGTCCAATAAAACATTTCATAAACTATATACACCCACCTTTATGATGTTCTTTCCATTACAACATACAACAACCCTTTTCTCTAATATTTTCAATGTTTATCTTCCTGTTGTTTGCCTCAATTTTCTGCAATACTTCAGAAGTCTGCTTTTTTTTAATATCGATGTAAACACTATCTAGTATACTAAATTAGACCTGTTTGCAATCACCTAACTTGTTGCATTTGAAGCCAGTTTGTATCACTTTGTATCTAGTTTCTAAATTGCCATTGTAGAGAGAAAAATCTTATTTTGGTTAATAAGGATTACATTCAATTACATTACATTACATTACATTACATTACATTACATTACATTACATTACATTACATTACATTACATTACATTACATTACATTACATTAGATTACATTACATTACATTACATTACATTACATTACATTACATTACATTACATTACATTACATTAGATTACATTACATTACATTACATTACATTACATTTCATTACATTTCATTACATTTCATTACATGTCATTACATTACATTACATTACAAGTAATGACCCTGAAATATTCATTCAAATGTAATTGTATCAATCGTTCGAATCAAATGCAATGACGCGCGCAATCAAACCCAACGATGTACACTGCTTAGATATAAATCCTACATAATGCAACAATCCTAAAAGAAAGTTCGCAGTCAACGATAAGAACGACCTATGTAGAAATACACGAGACACTGTTTCCTTTCCCGATTCTACCTTTATTTCACTCTATTTAAATCTATATACTTAATGCCTACAGTCCGCATTTAATTTTCCATCTGACCTATTCTGTAAAGTCCTCTCCCAAAAGTGTTCCACCCCAACTCCAACCCCGACCCCAACCCCAGACCGCCCAACCCGCCCTTAACGTTCAGTGGTATTGACTCTACGCGCAAACCACGCTTTTCCTTTCAACGAGGAAAGTAGGCACCTTCTTGTCTCCAAGCGTTCTCATTAGAAAGAATCAATATTTAGAAATGCCTATGTAAACGTTACCTCTCCCGACTCTCAGCGGTGCAGCCACAACCACCTTAAAACTTATCCTTCTCCTACATTATACCTCATGGGCAAGCCGCGTCGATCACTAACCTAACTTCTGAATAAGATTAAACTTACTCCGAGAAAACACGTTTTCTAGCTAAACCACGGAGAACATTGGCTCAGGTAGGTTTATACATCACTTGTGTGTTCCTATTTCAGTGCTAATCTACCACCTTGAATTTTGAAATGTGAAAACACAGTTCCAGTCCCTAAGGCTACGGCGAACTGTCCGGAAATTCGTCCGTCGTGACTTTGTACAACGTAGGTTCATCCTAGCATTAACATAATACACAGGAGTTTTACGAAAAAAGAAACGTTGTTTTTACGAAATTAATATTATGCCGCAGGCTCTTCTGACCAAACTCGTAAAGTCAAAATTTGGTTGACTGTTGCAAAACGACGAACTGAGGGAGCTTCATTATTTAATTTCAATTTTGTGTGTATGATTTCTATCTTTTTTCCGTAATCAATATTTTAGGATTATAAAGTCAAATTTTTGTCTTTCTTTCGCTTTCTTTTTTGTATCTTTCTTTTCTTTTAAGTACACCTAAGTGTAATACACAACACACTTCTGTAGAGGTTACGTAATTATTACTAATACACATTATATGGAACACATAACGTAATCACATTGAAAAGTGAATGAGTTATAAGTACATGGTCGGCGCCAACTGAAACGAAACATACGAATAGTGTATTATCACTGAGAACGACAACGAAAATAAAAACGTGAACCTCCAACAACGTGCATAACAATCTAAGCAAGTCAACTGTTCGCAATGTCAACATGATATACAAGAAGCAGGATCTCTAGATTATGAGACTGCAAAGCGGTGATCTACCTTTCTTCTGCTGCTGAGATTTATTTGTTGAGGCGCTCGGAATGTGAGTGAAGTAAAAGGCTGCAACAATAGATATTCCTTCCTGAGAAATGTTACATTACAACGTTTGTGCTACGACGAGCGTATTATAACATTGTTATGCGTAAACTCATATCTGTTATGTTTTGATCATATCATCTCGCACTCTCCTTCTCTAATCTAATTGTCTGTCTTAAGTTGAACTTTCTCATGCCAGAGCTCTGGCTCAAACATTATGAGCTTTAATACTCTGCAATAAAATAATACTGGAGGTACTGTTCTTCATTACATGGCACGCGACAATGGCCCTTACAGCCTGTGTCTACCCTCTAGCACGCCATTAATTGGGTAATGTCCGCAGAGAACAATTACAAGCCTGCAGGGCATTTCAAGACGGCAATGTTCCACTGAATAGCCTATAAATGTGCTTTATGTGCCAGAATGCCACAGTTTCTGCGAATTGTCTTGTCGGTTGAGAAGGACACTAGCAATTTAAGAACGGTTAATTGTATTTAAAATTCTAATTAAAGCATTGTCAGTATTATTCACACAATTATACAGCGTCGACAACGTGTAATATCTAAACAAAACGTGATCTTATTTTAGATATGAGACAATAATTATGTAACACGCAATCAGGTGACAAAATTACAAAACTATTAGTGAAGCATGAGTATTTTGTCGCTTGTTACTAGCAACAGATTTTTTAGAATAATTTTTCTACCCATATTTTTTAATCAAGGACATGTTGTTGTTGTTGTTGTTGTTGTTGTTGTTGTTGTTGTTGTTGTTGTTGTTGTTGTTGTTGTTGTTGTTGTTGTTGTTGTTGTTGTTGTTGTTGTTGTTGTTGTTGTTGTTGTTGTTGTTGTTGTTGTTGTTGTTGTTGTTGTTGTTGTTGTTGTTGTTGTTGTTGTTGTTGTTGTTGTTGTTGTTGTTGTTGTTGTTGTTGTTGTTGTTGTTGTTGTTGTTGTTGTTGTTGTTGTTGTTGTTGTTGTTGTTGAGGGGAATAACAACCTCGTTACACCGTTAAAGGAAATGTGAACTCACGGCCGTGTTCTCCATCCCCCTTGTGCGTAGGCGCAGCCCCATCGGCAAAGTAGCGGAAGAAGGTCCCATCAACCTCTCCACGTCTGATGCGAGAACAAAAGGAGCCAAGCGAAATATGAAAACGAGACCAAAAGCTACAGACTCAACTTTGAAACACAAAACCTAAGCAATCTGTTCGTCTTCTCGTTACTTGAACAATTGCATAAATAAAGCGAAAAGGGAAGAGCAATGAAAAGAGCAAACGGGATCAAACGATGAATAAGTGAACTAACATGCGAACTTAAGCATAGAGAAAAGTTTTTCGTGCGAACTGAGGAAAGAGTTTCCCGTGTTTTCCACACATTTAGTGGTTGAGTAACTCTGCCACCACCACCTTCTTGAATCTGTGAGTCTCTCCTGCGCTAGCAAACAGCAAGCACACAACTGTGTCACCGCAAGCTCCGTAAATCAATTCCCGCCCCTACACCTGTTGATCGAACCATCCTTACTTTCAACTTCCATTCGAAGGAAAATCAAAGTTAAAGAATCAAAGTAACCACCATGGTTGAACGGTGGGTGAGTCCCCTGTTTAAACGCTTTAAGGCAATCAATACTCTTAAAATAGAAATTTGATGATACCGCTTTGCCACGACGAATGGCGCTCTTGGTTTAGAGCTATTAGTGTTAAACTCGGTTAACTATAGAGGGAGTTTTCGTCGGGGTTAGATTTGATAGACGAACTCTGGCCGAAACAAGCATAAGGTATACACTTTTCTCACAAGAAATGTAACAAATAGACTTATCTTCGTTTAAATTTGTGTTGGTAATAGAAACTGGAAGATTAACAAAGTAGACATGCAGTCAGAAAGGGCGGAATTGTTTTTATAATTAGGTTGTGCATGCTCTGTTCATAAAATGTAGAACTATTGGCGTACCATTTTCATTAACGTCTCCGTTTTTTTAAGTATTTACAAATATGTTTGGTAACATATAGAAACATTTTAAAAATATTTATTACAATAGTTGTGCTTTATACTTAATGAATTATGTTTCAGTAAATTTAGCCTAATTCAGTTCCATATTTTTGTCTAAGCAATTTGCAAACAGGTATGAGGTATAAATAAAATACTTCTATGAAACGTCGAAGAGCGAAAACTAAAACTAACGTTCAGAAACAGTATAACGTTCTGTATACATCAACTCCCGTACTCAAGGCATGAGTTTTGTGTTCCTATTTCATTATTTAAAAACATCACTGTAAACATTCCGCTCGCCAGAGTTATCACTTAGCGGTTGTAAGCTTTGACAGTCAATACCAACAATTAAATGGTACGCAAATACGTTAATTAAGTTTTCAACAGAAGTATGCCTACATGACGTGTGCTTTATTTATGTTTTGCGCAAAATTTCGGGTACAACCCAATATTCAAATTTACCGCCGTCAATACTAACATAATTCTTGGAGTTTCATGGCGGGGGGTCTTAGATAAAATGGTGGTTTTAAAAACTTGTTTGAGGAATTATCGGTGACCGAGATAGCTGCCGAGGTGGTTGGATGTGTTTTCATAGGTTACTTTACACGATTCAACGTGGTGTTGAGTTCTTGGGTGTTGAGCGGGTGGTATTTGGTTTAATTAGTTTTATTTTGGAGCCACTTGCTCCATTTCTCATTTTTTTTCTCTTCAGTGCTAAATTTGTTTAAACAAATTCAAGTATTTGTTATAAGAAACTGATGGACATCAAAATAAACTTATTTCGAAATATATAAGCTCAAATAACTAATAATGCACTTCGTGTAGAAGTATTGTCATTATGTTTATTGTTTTTTGTAAACTAATGAATTCACGTAACCCACACAACATTAAATTACTTTTCCGAAAATAAATGGCAGTAAACTAGAACTGGAGTTTTTTTTCTGTATATGTTAATGAATTTTATAATGCAAACAATTTTCTATTTTAAATAAACAGAATTAAGTTGAAAGTCAACCCTAGTGGCTGTTTTCATTCACTGTACCTAAAGTAAGAACTAACGAAAAACAAAGACGGATATTCTATGTATTTAAGAAAGGGTAATATTATGTTAGTCAAATATATACAGAATAAATATGCACAATTCCAACATCCGTCAGACACTATCAGAAAAATTCAGCACCAAATTTCGATACATCAAACGAAAAAAGATGTTTCTCATTTCAAACAGCATTCATCATCAAGAACAATGAATGTGACATTTCAAATAACACATTTTTCAAGCTTGTTAAATCCAAGATTTTTTGATACCTAACAAAATATGTCTCCTTAAAATGATATATTTCGTATAAATTTGGCATACATATAATTATGTTTAAACTAAGTTCTAAATAATAACTCAGCACTAATCTCGAGATTCGTGTTGGTTGTGTAGAGAGCGGTGCAGGGCTCCTCTATCGGGCGCTGTAACACGGTCTGGTCTCCCTGTTGGGGCAGCGATTGATGAGGGTAGCTGGACAGGTATCGCTTTTCGATGGTGAGGTGTGGCCGGCCGTATTTCCTCGAAACACGTCATCCAAATCAATGGGGTACGATAACAGTGTGAGGGCTGCTATGTCCTGCCTGGGGCCTCGTTCTCTCACACCGTTATCGCTGCATGGAAGCCTTATGTTCTTGTTCTTAGCCACCCATTTCTTATGCATTTTAACGACGCCCATTCGCCTTCAGTAAGAAAATGTTACTTATTTCATTAAAAATAATACAATTAATGAGAATAATAATAAAGAGATTTTCACGTTTTCCTTTGTTCTTCATTCTTTAGAGTCTTCAATTGTTTCAATCGATTTCTCATTCGCAAGTTGATGAGTAAAAAGTTTGTTTTGATTGTTCAAAATTGTGGTTATATTCAAATTATGTTCAGAATAGTGACCGCACCAAATATTCAACTGATATATTACATTCCTAATTAGAGTACAATGGATCGCAATTGCGTGTGAAATTAATCAGTTATTTGTTTTAAATAGTTATGTTATTATCGAAATCGTGGTTCCAAGTTTATAATTACATTATTAGCGTATATTTTAAATAATTGTCCTATTAGTAGCAACAAGTGGGTAAATATGTAACATAGCTTTGGGTTCATTGACGTAAATGCTACCCTGTATACCTAACACAGTTTCCTCGGTAAGTTAACAAGCAAAATAATCTTTTATTGTGTATTGAGTTATCAAGAACTTCTGACTGGCTTTTCTAAAATCACAGCTAAAACAGTTAACACTCGTAAGTGTGTCGAGTATATCCATATTATTATTTTTTAAACTCATCCACAACGTCACATTAGGTACAAACTTTAGTTCTAGGCTGCTATAGACAGAAATTGCCTGGCAGTATTACATTTGTGCTTCGATGTACAACATGACGAACTCATAAGAAAGGTGTTGAGGCATAGACGTGGAATAAGTGTCATATGGGTCGATTGAATGCGGTGGGGATGGATTATGAGAGCGATGCGTGAAACAAGACTCGCATAGAGAATGAGTTATGAAGGCATGAGTGAAGAGGAGAACGTGAACTAGAAAGATGTGTTGGACAGTTGGAACGAAGTGACTGACAGTTGAAGTCGTAGCCGCCAACAGTCACACCCTTCTTACTCACGCGATTTGAGTGATTGGCCATTGACCGCATGTTGAAACAGCCATCTGCGTCAGCGCTGCATCTCCGACTATCCTGCGGAATCCCCGAGTTATCTTCGTTAATATTGCATTAAAATGATTTTAAATTGCCACAAAGTAAATAAAAAATGTAGTGTTGTTTCTTATGAATGTTTCTTGGTTCCGACCAATGTTTCCGTTTTGCAAATGTTCCTATGATTTACCTACACATTTTGTACTTTTAGCACTATTCACCATAAGAGAGCATGGAAGGCAGTGCAAAAAGTGCAAAAGGTGTCGGTAAATCAAACGAACCTAATGTGTATGTCGTTGCAACACGCATATCAAATTAAATAAGAGCATCTGAAAAACTGAAATTTTTATCGGAACAAACATTCATAACAAATATCACTAAATTGTCTATGACACGATATATTTTCTTTTACTTTGTGACAATTTTAAAACCATTTTAATAGACAGCATTGAGGGTTCCGCAGGGTAGGTAGTCACAGCCACAAGCTTTTTTAATTCGCCTTATTACTGAGAAAAAAAAAAACGAAATGGTTCGTGCGGTTGGTGCCCAGGTCCTAAGCGTATGCTACCTAGAGACGTGGGTTCGAATCAAAGGCTTGGATGTTGGTATTATTGTTTTTCATCCATCAGTCCTCATTGTCTCGAATATCATGATTGCAGTAATAGAGACCTAATAAACTGAGGAGTTGAACCAAGACCACATCCCCTGTTAATCTCTCGTATGTTCACACTGTCCAGACACCTCCGTCGATTGCAATGTAGGTAGTATGAACTCCAGCACTAAAATAGAATAACGTATTCAAATGTTTAAACAATTCACAATTACATGCGGTGTGTACAAAATTACCTGAGTTGTTAGCTCTTAAAATTTATCACAATCCGCAACGCCGGTTAAAAACATATCAAGCGCATGTTATCACGCATCATCTTGATTAGTCTCGTTGCAAATGCTTACATATTGAGCCCTGAGACATAACATCTTGTGTCCTTTAGGTAATCAATACAGGCTGCGTATGGATAAGTGGGAACCGTCGTAGATGCAAATGTTGTTTTGCATATTTTCTTTATCATTTACTCTCGTTTTCAATTTTGACAAAGACGGAATATTTGAATGGTTTTGTGGTAGACCGCTAATGATAGAAGTTTAAAAACAAGAAATTAAATATGAATTATTAGTGGTTCGTTTTCAAACTAAGTTCCTAAAAAATAAAAAGGAAAAAGAGCTCTTTTCGTTCGATTGGAATACTAAGACAAGAAAATGGAATGGATGAGGGAAAGTTGGGGTTAGTGGGTGGAGTGAGAAAAGGGGGGTCCATTTAGCCACGGCGCGCAGTTGGAGTCAACGATTAGGCACAGCGCCCGACGTGACTTATTACAACTCAGTCTTTCTATCTTCTCTCAATTATTTGGGCTCCGTTAAAAAATACGATCGTCTATGGTGAGATGCATGCGCGAAATAAATTTCCCAGACCCAATTAATAACTGGGTGGTCAAACACGACGTGGGCTTCGAGCAGTCGGGCGCAAACAAATAGCACACCGATTCCAACTGACAATTTCAACGTTTTACTGTGACACTGGTAGATTAGTTTCTCTGAGAAGGTGTCTCCGTTGAATAACGCTATTAATTTAGAAATCAATATCTCGGGCGAAGGGTGCAACATTATTGAGACTTAATGCACTGTGTAGTGGTTTTGGCGAGGTTTCGTTGCTGCAATCAGTGCCCTTCTTCAGTGTACACAGTAGCCTGCGGGCTCGAAGATAAAACTCCACTCTGACAGGTCAGGGGATAGATGGCCTCTGCGTGTGTGCATGTGGAGTACAAGATTCTAGAAAAGTGGCTCATCTTCCGGAACTTTTAACTTAACATAACGTTGTTATCGCTTTAAGTTGTTAGACCCAACTGTATTATAATGCCTTGTGTCATCATTTCGAGTTCTTAAATCAATGAATTTTAAAAGGATAAACTCCAAAATAAGTTACTGCTTTGATGGCATGCATAATATCATTGAAAGTTGGGAGTTGGAAATAAACTACCTTGCATGTAAAAATTACATAAAAAAAGTTTGAACTTCATATTTCTTCTTTTTTCTTCTTCCCGTTATATGATAATATCTTCCTGCCTTTCATGGGAAAGTAGAGATATATTTGAATTCAACTAAATTGCTAAAACATCTGCACGAAAGACCCAATCAACCGGGAAGGATGTTTATGCAATATGCAAACTAAGGATCACTGTATCGTACCATATTTAAGTAATTTTTCGTTAGAGATGCGTATTGAAAATGCAATTGTATTGTAACTATACTCGAGAAGTTGTTTACATTTTTGATCTCGTAAATGTACGACAAACATTTTATTATACTATTTCATTAAATGTTGACGGCTGAGTTTCAAGTTTGAAGTAAAGCTTGGATCCAATAAATATATCCAATAAATGGATCCAATAAAATCCAATCATATTAGCATAACTTGATAATAAGGATAGGTTCCTCTGGGAATAGAATCGAACCCATTTCCCCAGCTTGCCGAGCGGTTACCCTCACCGTTGAGCTACCTTCTCTTCCCAACAGGGACAGATTTTATTTCTGAGTGTACGTTACCCCCGTTCTATAACGAGCGGTGTCTGACATTTACCTCAATGCAACATACGATTGTTAACACTATGAATTATTATTATTATTATTATTATTATTATTATTATTATTATTATTATTATTATTATTATTATTATTATTATTATTATTATTATTAAGCCTTTATTTGCAACAGAATGTACATTCCACAAGCGCAAATGACCACATACCAACACATTATTACTTTCATTGTGTTTTCGGTCTTAAAGCCGTGTCACGCGATCGAGAAACTCGCGCGAGCTACGAATAGACGCCCTTGATAGCATGGAACTCGCCGGCAGCCCGTTACACGATCGAGCCAGCTCGCGCGAGCTACGAATAGACGCACTTGATAGCATGAAACTCGCCGGCAGCCCGTTACACGATCGAGCCAGCTCGCGCGAGCTACGAGTAGACGCACTTGATAGCACGGAACTCGCCGGCAGCCCATCACACGATCGAGCCAGCTCGCGCGAGCTACGAGTAGACGCACTTGATAGCACGGAACTCGCCGGCAGCCCGTTACACGATCGAGCCAGCTCGCGCGAGCTATACGAGTAGACGCACTTGATAGCACGGAACTCGCCGGCAGCCCGTTACACGATCGAGCCAGCTCGCGCGAGCTACGAATAGACTTGCACTTGATAGCACGGAACTCGCCGGCAGCCCGTTACACGATCGAGCCAGCTCGCGCGAGCTATACGAGTAGACGCACTTGATAGCACGGAACTCGCCGGCAGCCCGTTACACGATCGAGCCAGCTCGCGCGAGCTATGAATAGACTTGCACTTGATAGCACGGAACTCGCCGGCAGCCCGTTACACGATCGAGCCAGCTCGCGCGAGTTACGAGTAGACTTGCACTTGATAGCACGGAACTCGCCGGCAGCCCGTTACACGATCGAGCCAGCTCGCGCGAGCTCGAAAAATGTCCATGTTGTTCAACTTCCTAGCGATCTAAGTTTTCAAACTGCAATCAAAACTCGTCATTTTAACATATGATCATTGACAAATGAGAACCTATATCTTATTATTATCTATTATTCTTCATGCCGTGTATCGGAGGTAGTAATAAGTTCGCGCGAGCCAACTCGCGCGAGTTTCTCGATCGTCTGACACGGCTCTTATTGTAAAACATCTACTTGCATTAGAAGTGTGTAGAGTGTAGACTGTATAGAGTGTATTCATATAACTTCGAAAGTAAGTTTTAAAGAATGTTTATCTTTCGCCGTATGTAGGCCTTCTCAACTTTTGACTTCGAGCCGTAGACTAAAAGAATATAATAGGATTCTTGTTTGTTTTTGGAAAGAATGATGAACGAACAGGTTTCGATAGAACTCACTGTGGACTCTCTGAGAAAATCTTCAACACACAAGTTTTATAGGAAGTCTAGTTTTAAATTCGCTTAGAACTTTGCTCACCTTGGCAAAAATGTTACAAATTTTTGTGGTTTGGTTTTGATGTTGTTCTTGAATTTGGAGGAAGTTTTAAAAACATCATCAACTTAGATATTAGAAAAATACACCAGCAGAAGGAAAGAAAGTAAGGGTCAGTGTTTAGACGTGTTCGAAGGAACTATTGGAAATTTACCACCGTAATGAACAAAATTTTCCGGGCGTATTTTTGTATCACTGATCATTGTTTATACTGGCTAAAGTTGTTATCAAAGCGTTGAGATATTGTTTAATTTATACTGTTGATTTTATTGCGAAGTTTCCTTCCTTGTTCAAAGGAGGTCGTAGCCCGGCCAACCCACGCATGCATCCTACGCGTAAATAAGTGTTCACAAGTATTAATACTAACATTGTACTTCACGGTTCACGCGTGAGTGGTATCAATTAGTATTATAATAATAATGAAGATCAGTTCTTGTAAGTGAGTGGGTAGTCTTTAAATTCAAATTTATTTAATATTGTATTAAAACTTTGCATTTAATGGCATCATTATTATTATTTATTACATTTAACGAACCCATAGAAATGTTCCTTTAATTTTGGATTTGAACTATAACCTATATAACTTGCACATTTACGTGGGATGGTATTAAGGATGTTATTAAATTGTTATTAATACTGGACACATAATTAAAATCGCAGATAATTAATGTTGCTTAGAATTGAAACGTGAATAGTTGTATATCCAAGTGGTTTTGTAAGAACTAAAAAAACAGTATGAAACACGTTTTAAATTATATTTTAGTTTGTAGGTTTGTCATTTTTTTAATTAATTTTACAATGTTACGTAGCATTCTTCAAATACGAACATTCATTTTGCGCGACCTACGCCTGTTATTGTTACATGCTGGAGGTACTTTTACAATGAAGGATTCTGCGACTATAATTCTGAAAAAGAACTGTATTAAGATCAATTGATTCTCATGTAACTGTATCGCCTCCATTCAATAATATAGCGCCGCATTGGCAACTATGATCTTGTTGGTTTTAGTTTTGGTTTTGTGAAACACCAAGCCTGCTAATGTAACAGGCCCGGAACCTATGTCTACCACAGTTCAACCACACAAGCCGCAACACTCGCTTTATCGGGCCATCGTGACTATAACTATAAATCGAACTCTCCAGGGAGAGGGAATTTGGCTTATCGATATTTCGCTGCCGTACAATGACGATATATTGACCTGCCATTAATATTTTTAACACAATACTTGACCTTATCTCTGTGTGCAGTTAACCCACATAAAACCTCGGACAAAAGGTCGATGCTAGCGTGGTTTATATGTCGAGTGTAATTATCACCTCGTAAAAGTGAAAAATTAACCATATATTTTACAATTCATTTTTACTTGTCTATAATAACTTGTGACGGTCATTGGGAGTTTCGCTGAAACTGCGATAACATGGAAACATTGCCACAAGCTAAATTACGTGCGGAACAATAATGTGATACTTGTTCACTCTCGGCTACGGAGTGAGACAACAATGTGATACTTGTTCACTGTCGGCTACGGAGTGGGACAACAATGTGATACTTGTTCACTCTCGGCTACGGAGTGATACAACAATGTGATACTTGTTCACTCTCGGCTACGGAGTGAGACAACAATGTGATACTTGTTCACTCTCGGCTACGGAGTGAGACAACAATGTGATACTTCTTCACTCTCGGCTACGGAGTGAGATAACAATGTGATACTTCTTATGGAGTGAGACTATCATACGGTGATATTGATAAAGGAACGAGGGATCTAGGGGTGACCAACTGAATACCATGTAGAGTGCGTTGCGCCAAACGGGACGGCTAGGATGCAATAAAGTAAATGATTAAAACGCCATATTTTGTTCGGAAATGTAATCAAGAGTTTTGGCGAGCCGAGACAGAGGAATTGCCTTTGAACCGCTTCCAAAACTCTCTTTCATTTATACTCGCCGGGCTTGGCAATGACGCTGGTTTACTTAAACACATTACGAAATATTAAGCGTTTACTCGTTTTCTTACGAAACACTCCTTTGCACTGTCCTTTATTAACAGAAAATTACAATACGTGTGATTGATAAAGTACGGTAGATAGAAAATTCCTCGTGGGAAAAGTCTAAAGAAGCGGCTGAACGAAATACAACTTTATATAGCGTGTTAATAAAACATACAAAATATTACAGGGAATAACAATAAGCAATTTTACATCATTCACAGTTAAATTGATGTTTCTACTTTCTAATCGAACTCCAGATAATATGTCATACGTGTCCTGATAGGATGATAAGGTTTGTTAACGAGCAGAACAATTCAGGTGGCATATAACATATATGCCACCTATAGAGTAAACTAACTAGTAGTAACTAGTAAACTAGAGTAACCTATATAGAGTAAAGTATTATTATCAATATTTTTAAAAAAATTTAATTTAAAAGTTGTATTCTCCTAAATCTCGGATTACTAATTGCTGACAGACTGGACATACATCTTCAATATCAAAGCTACATTTTATCGTGCCCAATTTGTAAAGTAACTCCTTCTTATACAAAAACATCCGTCTAGACGAACCTACAACAACTCGCCTTATGTAAACTATAGGACTCGTGAATAATTTGCACTTCATTACGGAGATAGCGCATACAAGTTTAATGGCAGTGCACTGACTTCGTGTGGATCTGTCGTTCTCGTCTGATCAAGCAGCGTTTTGTGCACTCATGCACAAATCGCGAAGGTCCTATAACAGATAGTTTGAGCTTGCGTTAGAACGGTTCATCCTTCATCATATTAGATTGAACATGAATACGAGTTTGTAAAGTGTATTTGCGCTCAGTTATTCGATCTGGCATCCATCATGATATGAACGAATTGATACTTAGATTTGGAAAGTTTACTTGGCATCAATTCAAAATCGGATATATTATATCGGATATATTGGGCAAAGACATATTAGAAAAATACGGTTTATCTCCCAACAAAAAATGAATAAGTGTTAAAAGGGTTAAAATTGCGTTTTAATTCCATAGGCTTGATAGGATGAGAATGGTCTAGAAGAAGGACTTTGCGTGAACGTATTTTCATGTTTCTTTGACGCGTCAGAAGGAATATTTGCAGGAAAAGAGGCGCATTGGGTTGATGCTCACTTATCGCATGAATCAAGCGGTGAGTTTAAGTTCGAATAAAAATAATAACAATAAACAATAACGGGGCCTAAAGGTAATAAGACCTCTTTGCGTGCATCGCTCACCACAGTTAGGGATGCTCGTTTTAATTTATATTGAAAACGATGTAATTTTATTATCAAACAAATATAAAATTATTTATGTACTAATTGTGTGTTTTTTTTTAAGATGATCACATAACTATTTATTTTGAATATTTTTAGCATTAGTTATGGTGATTTGTGTAACAATCTTAATTAGTGCACCTTTTTTTCTAGAAAACTTATGTACGTACATGCCTATTCGATTAGTAAGAAATAAATATTCCTGACGTGAGAAAGACAAGATTTCAAATGTTCACAGTTGCACTATATACGATATAGTTTGGTTATTTTTAAGTATATTATTTTAACGGGTACGCGAGTATTGTATGATGTCGCTAATTATTGCTACCATATTGTGTCTGTGTAGACACAGTGAAGGAACGCCTCCCTGGGTATAGTATTACTGGTTGCATGGTATGGTATCCACAACTATTCTAAGCACACAAACTATGAACATAGCAACAGTACGTTTCAAGTAATTGTCAAGTAGGATTACAAGTACAAGTTAAATACCCTGTTCAGGTATCAGTGTCATGTCAAACATCTTGCCAGGAAACATCACCACTTTCTGAAGTTTTGAATAAACTATCCATGTTTCTTTCTGTCAGCGAGTTGGAGAGAACTTTCCAAGTTTCCATTTTAAATCAAGGACTGAAGAACATTTATCCACTTGAAATATTTCTCTTTCATCCCTCCAACACGTGGTAAACGCGATAACCTAAGATTACAAAACACAAAGGTTTATTGTTTCACGTGAAATCAAATCAATTTGTTCTTTTCTACTTATGTTCTGATAATCTAATCCCAAGACGTGTGAATCGCGATCAACGTGATAAGCAAAGGATTCCATTTCAAGGTTTAGACTTTGTTATAGATTCGCGTATTTACAGCAGGGCTTTCGGAAGATTTGTTGATGAAGTCTTTATCGGATAGAGCTTGGAGCGGTGGCTCCTGTACAGTCTGCACCAACACCATGACTTGGTGTCACTCCCCCTTCCTAACACCAGATCAATACACTTCGTTGATTTGTTTATCTTGCAGTAATGAGGCGGATGGGAAATTGAGTGATATCGGTGGATAAACAAGACCAAAGAATGGTATTGATGTATTTTTAGACACGGGAATAAGGATGTATAATTTAAGACTTGAATTTGACGTTTCGGAATTGGGGTTTGATAGTTTTTCTTTTTTTGCTTGTTGGGGCTTGGGCGCACGTCAATATAAGACTGATTACGTCTGAGCTTGCTTCTATATTGGGTGCTTGAAGACCTGTGTTGAAGACCACCCAAAAGTGACATTTTGATGATCCTTGGGGTTTACTGCACAAGTCTAAGCATTTTGCCATCTTTTCCTGGTGGCTGTATTTTTTATGAGAAATCCTAGTGGAAGCTTTCGGGAGAAAACTCTTGGCCAAGTAACAGAGAGGGAGAACGAGAGAGAGAGAGAGAGAGAGAGAGAGAGAGAGCGAGAGAGAGAGGAAGTAAAGGAGAGAAAAGCGAGGTTTTCCTTCCTTCTGCCCAATCAATTCCACGTATCTCCCCCACCACAGTGCCAACTACTAACTAAACGAAAACATCGGTTCAACCACACTCAACAAATATAGTCCCACAAAATATTTAGCAAACAAATCGGCCCAATGAGGTAGAGAATATATCAGTGGATATATTTGTGCCGACATCAAGAGGAATACGTTTAACACTCACTCGCAACAGGCCGCCTCACGAGTACCCCATCGATCACCAATACTCTCTGTAATCGCTGCGGGAATAAATCTATTGCACAACGTCTCTGCACTGTTTATACTTGGACAGTTCTGTAATTCAGTCTACAAATCTATACCAGTATATAAAGAGGTCTCTTTCGAGCCGTTATAGCAACGATTAACGAAGCACTTAATATATGGTAAAAATGTCCCACACTGAAAATCAGTACTTGTAACTGAATGCCGGTAAGACAATGGTTTAATTTAATTTGTTTAATTCTGCAAGCGCCTGGTATATAAACGAATAAGAACAAAGATCACTGTGGTGACAAACGAATAATCTCAGTTTTTGATTGGGCCTATCTATAAAGAACGAGATTTAAAATAATGAATGTATGGAGAACAAACCACTTCCATCGGATAATGACATCATAAACCGATACACACACATCACATGACATCATAAACTGGTACATATTAATTGCAAAATGGCATATTTTATTATTATTAAATAAATCAATCAATATGTATTTATTGTCTACTCTAACCACTCAGTTACAAGAACTGATTTACGGTGGGGGACATTATTATATAATTATTTTGTGCTTCGTTGCTATAACGGCTCAAAATACACCGTTTACATGTAAACCAGTATTATAGATGTATCGATAGATAGATGAAGTTTAGTTCCAAAATTTAAAAAAATCCCAAACCGAACCAGAAATTAAATCTGGACTACAAGCAGGCATTCAAACAATATAATTTTATTATTTTTTTATTTTTATTGTTATGATTAATAATAATACTATTGTTAGCATTATTTTATTATTATTATTATTATTATTATTATTATTATTATTATTATTATTATTATTATTATTATTATTATTATTATTATTATTATTATTATTATTATTATTATTATTATTACTATTATTGTTATTATTTTTATTATTATTATAACTTGTTTTACTGTTATTATTATTATTATTATTATTATTGTTATTATTATTACAAATTAATTGTTTATTACAATGTACTCATTTAAAAAAAGGCTAGTATTTTCCCCTAAATGTCTAGAATTTCAACATCGCGAGTTGAGATACCAAGCTAAGTTTTATTAAAAGGGTAGTTCGCTAACTGCCTCTGCCTTACTACACCGATTCAAAAGAGAAATTGCGCCCTAGTTTTGGCAGGTCTCCTCGTTAGCGAAGCCAACTCCTCTCGTTCATTCAATAGATAAATTCAAAATTAGAAACGTGAGAAAGAAAAAATCTTGAGGCACGACGGAATTAGAAACTGTATCGTATATAATGTAGTGAGAGAGGGGAGAAGGAAAGGGAGGGAAGGGGGAGTTTAGGGGGGAAACTGATGGTCTGAATTAGGGGTCATCTTGCACATAATATAGAATATTTTACAGGTGTCTTCGTATTTCCTGTGACTTTAAGAACCATCATCAACGAGGTTACTTAAAGCACGTTTAATAATATTTAAATGTATATATATATATATATATATATATATATATATATATATATATATATATATATATATTTATATATATATATTAAAACCACACACACAATTATAAAACGAAACCAAGGTCACTTACTTTTAAAAACCGGTGAATTTTCGGAGTAATCCGTTCCTACTCCTTCCTCAGACCGAGGCCAACTGCGCCGAGGTTCCTTGTGCCCCTGGTGACGGGTAGTTTACACCGTTCGCAACTGCAGCGCCGCCTGTTGTTGCTGACTGCAACGAGACTTCCTGTTGCGTACCACGACGCTTCCTGGTGGCCATTTCATCTTCTAATACCGGATCCCATACTGGGGGCCAAGTATAGCTGGCTTGGCTGATAGAGTGGCCATAGTAACGTATTGCCGCGGATTCCTTTATTTTTCTTTTAAACACGTCCTGCTCCTTCATTATGGCCACCGCATTCTCCCAGTCGATGTCGTGACCCTGAGTCCTGCTGTGTTTAGCCAGTAACGAAAAACTGTTATTCTTTTTTACGCAATTTCGTTTTATAATTGTGTGTGTGGTTTTAACATTATTCCGGGTCAATAAGTTTCTGCGTGTGATACATATATATATAATTCGTTATTGTTAATGCTGAAATACGTTAGCTTTATTGAGTGCTCCTAATAAAGATGACAAAAAAAAAACATATGTATTAAAATTTAAACTCATTTACTTAATTAACTAATTTAGTGTAACATTGTATATACGTCAGGTGTAAATAAGACACGCGGGCAATATAGATTACTTGTCACCCTTCAATGGAGTGAATTGGAACCAGTCATCATGACACAATCAACGCGTGGGCTGACCACTTTACCACAGGTCTTCCCCGTGAACATAAATTGATTATTATCACATTTGCTTTAGTGTGAACAAGGAACGATATTGCTGCTATTCTACAAGCTTTGAAGCGACCAACCACACATATCTATGTCGTGACCGAACACATAATGAAATTATTGAGAAGCACTCACTCGTGGGCTGTGTGTACGACAACCACACACATTCTCTCTCTCTCTCTCTCTCTCTCTCTCTCTCTCTCTCTCTCTCTCTCTCTTTTCATCTATCCATTTCTAATTGCGTTTGAATAATGCATGTCTGTCTGGTAAACAATGTATTCTTAAAATTGTGCAGAGTTTGTTTTTGTCCCGTCGAAATATTTTTTCATAAATTTCAACGCGATTACCCTTCTTGTGAAAGTAATTAAGCTGTTATGCTTTGGATCGTCACAAATAAATAAAATAAATTCGTAATTATAGTGTCTACTCACTCAGTAACAAGACTGATTTTCAGTGAGAGACTTTATTTTAAAGTGCCTAAACCACCCCTGTAGGCTCCGAACATCATCGACGAGTGAGCGATAACCAATCAAAGATCGATATGTCAAATATGAAACATATGAATCAGTGATTGGACAGTGCGAACACCTGCGGACAAATGCCAGAATCAACAAGGTCGATTCAGAACAACTTTGAATTTATTGAGTGCTTCGTTGCTAGGACGGCTTCAAAGTAAAGAAACGTTATTAGCCAAGAAGTGGTGGAATTGAATCCATATAAGAAGTTAAAAAACTTTTGCCTGAAGCGGGGTTATATTATTATAGGAAACACAATATTGTTTTAGTTTCATATACTTTAGTCAATAATAATAAAGTAGTTTATTGGAATGGAAATGGCAACAAGAGTGTTTGTATTAACAAAACAAAAAAAGTGTATTGAGCGATTTGAAAACAGTACGTGCAAGCAGTGAATGTATCATAAATCGAGGACCTTAACAATAGGATGAATCTTGGAATACACGTGGGTGCATTCTATTCGAAAGTACAAAGGAAAGCTGGAGCGATGGTGCGGCGAAACGTATAGATAGACACCGCCACAGAAGTGATCATTAGAGAGCTCTACCAGACTCAGCGGTATTTACAAGGCTGTGTCCTCTTGTCTCTTGGTAATCGTCTAGCTAACCCCTTCACAGCAATAAATATATGTATCATAAAAGCATGTGATCTGAAATTGAATCGTTATAGATGTGCTCATAAATGTCTTGTCAACTAACCGGCTAGCTCACAGCAAGTATAAATCGATAATATATAATGCTCCATGGTCTTTCAATGGCATTGTGACACCCAGCTGCTATGGGTAACATAAAATATGGCTTTATTTTCTGTTTGTGTTATCTCTTATACGTTAAATATGTGCAAACTCTAATAAAATCCGTTGCTGGTGCAATAAAACTTGGCTGTTTGGAAAGCACTGTTCAATAGCCTGAGGTTATTTCAGCAGCGCAGTCTCGGGAAATAAAGTTTGTAACTGGTGTCAGCTGAATCAATAACAAAACTACTGCTTACAATAATCATATAATTATTAATATCAATCTTTTAATGTGGTGTATTCGTTGAAAGTACTGAAACAAATAGACAATCTAAATCAATATACGCATTGAACTTCTACAAAGTGTATGTGTTTTACAAATATTATGTTATCTCGTATTGAATATGAAGGAAGACAGATCCTCGTTATAGGTTACAGTACAGTTACAGTTTTTGGGAGGGAATATCGATAAGGAGGCCCATATTATTGAGAAGTTATGATGGACTAAATCGTAAGAAATATCTTTCAGTCCAGGTTGCCAGTACTGGGGATCGATCCCAATAGCCTAGCTAGCGCTAATAGTGAGCAGCCTCTGCTGTCTAGCCTAAAGAAAACAAATGTTGATTCCAGTCGTGTTCTTATCACATTTATAAGAATCTATTTCGAGTCGAAAGAAGTTCCGGAGGATTTTCCTCGTTTTTAGAGGCTACGTGCTTAAAAAACACACACACCAGAACTCTAGAACATGAACTGATAGCTGGTTTTGTTAACAACGCCACTGTTTCTACACTGCATGACAAATGGTTGGAACTAAAGCATATGTGCCGAAAAGAAAGGGATATATATCAGCGCGATTAAGTGCGTTTCACTGAGTCACTCTCCCACACCAGAGCTCGTTCCATCACGGTGCTATCTCATCGAAGAAAACGTATATCACTCACAACGTACCTACTTCTTTATCGGCGTTTTGAATACGTTGCTGAGGAATCGAGCTTTCCTTATAACCGTATACATACTCGAACACATACTTAAAATATAATATATACGTTGTAGAAAAAATGTAATTATATCTTGTCTAATAACACCCTGTTCGAATGTTCCTCTTGATTCTACCGTCAGATAAATACTTATGTAATTAAATTACTACTGCTATGTAACAAAATTAATGTTTTTATTTCTTGTTGTTTTCAGAGACTGCAGAGTGGTCAGAGATCCACAAACACTCAAATCTAAAGGATATGGCTTCGTATCGTTCGTCAAAAAAGCGGTAAGTTATAGACGAAACGCCTCCATTCACTCATTAGTCATTACCCATTTGATTTGTTAAACGTTTTTGTAGTGTTTTGCTCTATTTACTATTGAAACCATATGATAACGATACTGTCAACAGTAAATACTAGGTGCTTTTGATATAGTTATGAATGATAACTGCAAATCAGAAAATATAAAAAGAAATGTTAACAAACTAGAGTTATAAATTGAAGTGGGGCAAAGTGTGATTGGATTTCAAGCTCATCAAGAATGGTGGGAGAGGTTATGGGAGGGGGGGGGGGGTTAGACCTGACTTACTACTTACTACTAATACTTACCATGGATGCTGCGTGAGGGATAATTATCCGGGTAACCCACAAGCATCCACGCAGTATTTTTGAAAACCATCTATAGTAGTCGCCACTTTTAGTCGGACCCAAACCAGATGCTGAAGATGGAGTATCATTCAACGCGCGCGACTTGAAAAATGGCCTCAGTGTTGCCCGATCCACCCTACCTTCCTTGAAGAGACGCGTGCGTTACGGTGCATCGCCTGTATCCCCCGTACTGACAAGGGAAATGCGAAAACACAGCTTTGAGAGAAAAATATCTGCTCAAAAAGTATACTAATTGGCTGGTCAGGTAGTGACTTCACCTTTCGCGACCGTTCGCGGACCGCCGTGACCACGTACAGCGCACAAAAGTAGCCCTTACGAACACTATTTTCAAACAACTGCGTAGACAAACCGAACCCACCTCATAAAGTCGCTTCCGGTTTGGTTCCGACTAAAAGTGGCGGCCACTATAGTTTCCAACAGTTATTTTTCAGGTAATCCAATACGCAAAACACTTCGTGGACATATTTGTATTATTATTTTCTCCAATAGCTCCAAGGAGAAAGCTTCTGATGTAGCCTACGTATACGATGAAAGCAAATCCGCAATTGGCCATATCACAATACGTCTACCGAAATGTATTAAAGCTACTCCTACGAAATAGTCATGTTCTAGTTACTCGGGTAGAAAACTTCACGTAAGCACACGATAACATGGTAGGGAGTTATGCGAGTAACCGTACAAAATTACAAAGAGTATTCGTTACAAAGTTCGTTACGAGTTATTACAAAGAGTATTATTACAAAGAGATTTCGAAACAGCATACAAACTTTCTAGAGTTAGAAATGTCAAGCGTTATTTCATCATGTGGTTCGTTTGCATTGTGAGTGTAACCTCCAGATTGTCACAACTTCACGAGTGCCTTATATGTAGTGTTCACCTTACAGGTTATGTGAGCATCAAGAAGGATATCTTTGTTTTCCATAATGCGCTGCCTTAAATTAATTGGAAATAGTCGCCTTCCATCCGATACGATTACAAACAAGGTATTGTTTTGTAAATTGTTATATGCACACGTGTGTGTAATAATCTATTTGTTACAACTCTACACTTGAACACTTTGGAGTAATAATAAAAACTCGATTGTAATGTAAGTTTATTATAAATTGGTAATCTTTGCTTGGTGAAGACGGTCACAAGATTTTACTAAGAAATCAACGGTATAACACTATACTCATCAAAACAATGAGGTAGTAGAGAACTGATTAATAATAATTTAATATGATGGATATACCGTACATTCCAGACAATGTGGTTGGTTAATATTATCATTACCACACTATAGGATAACATCAGGTCAAAAGAACATACACATTATCCCCGTAAATACCAGGCACACTCATGTAACTTTCGTTGGGTTGTAAGTCAAATTATCTTCGCATTTTCTCGGTTGATAATATTTTTTAATACTCGTTCGAATCTAATCGAACAGTATAGACACTTTGAGGTAACAATCAATACAAAAAACAGAAATGTACACAAACATAATAGGCTCAACCAAATGTTTAATGTTTTCATCGTATGAACTTAATGCACATGCAAAAAATGTTAAACGTCATGTTGCAACCATTATTGCAAGTGACGCAATGAAAGTTTGAGAGAACTTGTGTGAAAAAGTGTTACCAGCTGAAACAGTTTCATGACCGCCTGCCATATTATGACATAATATATCCACCATCATTATTATAACAGTCCGTGGTGGGTTATGCATTTGGGGAACAGGTTCTAAGGGACGTGGGTTCAAATCCCGCATAAGATATGTTTGTCTAAACTGTCCTTCAACTTAATTTTTCAACCCCTCATCGTCTATAGACTAGCGTGGTGTAAAAATAGAAACGTAAAGCAACAAGAAATATCAATATTATTCACAGTTCTGTTAAAGTTTACCAAATACACCATCAGTGAAGTAGGTCTAGCTCTTTCTACAATTAGCTGGTTGTCATACTTCAGTGGGTATAATGCATGCGCACTGAAGTTTATATGGAAGTACTTCCTCACAGACCAACTTGGAAAACTTCTCATTTATCATTTGGACATTGAGGGGGGTAGGGGCGGAGGGGGGGGGGGGTGGAGGCAACCAGGCGTATCCAGTAAATTCGTAGACGAGGTGGAGGGAAGAGTTGCCAATACACGTTGGAGGTTCAAGCATCAAATAAAACACACACAAAATCAGTCTCAAGTATAAGCATGTTTCAAAGTTGTGCTATACTAGAAAATATTTTACCTAAATCGCTTGTAAACTCTCGATCAAACGCTGGTGGTGAATTGCTCCAGTGTTTCTGTTGAGATTTTTTCATTACTTGTGCGAAAATATTGAAACCCTCCATAGTGTGTACGCATAGACTAATCGTATAGAGTAGCGCATAGAGTAACCTGGATGATATTTGTATACAAAAAATGACTTGAGTAACGAAAAATATACCAAAATCTATTTGAAGTGTGTTTATAAAATAATTCTGTACATAATAAGAAGTGAAAATATAAGATACCGCCATGGTTGTCAATTATATCATTGGATCGATGGTCATCATGTTCATCGAGTATCTGTTCATGTGGCTACTAGCCTATAGTTGACTGTATGAAGTATCGACTGTTGTGGCTACATGTTCTTGTTTTATATTACTGTATGTATTCGCTTTTCTGGCTACAAGTGTGACTTGACTGTTTGACTGTATGATGCTTCATATGGCTACTAGCCTAGTTGGATGTGTGTATGGTGAACGCTACGAGTGTCTGTTTGTTTGTTATCGGAGTATATCGATTGTACTGGGCGAAGGTACGGCCAAGCCCCCAGACCCCAGACACCACAGTCACTAACAATGGTTTTGCTAATGGTCCGAGCGAGGGAGGTGGAGGCAGAGGGGTGACTGAGGGATATAGTTTATATTCAGGAGGGATTGATCAAATTAGCTGACCAGTATGTATACATACAAGCTTGTAACGTGCAGCAAAGTAATTGAGATTTTAATTGCAAAATCAATTACAGTTTACGGTGGTAAGCTTACATTTGTTTATAAGGTAACGCAATGTTGCTATTGTATTTTTGTTTGTAAGAAAATAAGAATGGGTAGTTGGTTGATAAGTGTTATACCCTTTAAAAAGTGACAACAGATACATGCACATTGTGGGTATACTTTATATTTTGAAGTAGCAGTAAAGACCAGGATAACATTTAATTTCAAATACCATTATACCTAGTATTAGTTACTACTTTTACTAGTGCAGTGATTGAAAGATAGATCGAAGTGAAACACTGTGTTAGTACTATAGAACAATAACGATCAGACTCTAGATTTGTGCTCTCTCGTATAGTGCAGCATTTGTACGGACATAACGCGGCATTTAAATTGACGTAAACGCTTTGCTCAAAATTTCAACATGAGAATTGTCTCAACATTATTTTTTTGAAAGATTCATCTTAACATAATACTATCAGATAAAAATGATTAAACATCTCATAACCACTATGGCTCATGGAAAAAATGTTGAATTGTAAATTTAAAATACTAACAGTCATTACTTCCTAGTCTGATACTTGTAATATTTCATTTATTCTATTTGAACTTTTGAATATCTTTATTATATGTAGTTTGCTATTTGAAACGAACTATACATTAACAATGCAGTCGCAAAATACATTAATTACCTTTCAAAACTTTAATCATTTTACCAACTTTACTATCATATTAATTATCAGTGAACTAGGTATATAATGAAGATATAGTAACGAGCAACAACTTCAACCCCTGCAACGACACAGTTAGTCATTAGCCCTTTCTTTGGCGAGACATAAACGAACATCATAATCTCGTCTCGTTGATGTTTCTTTCCGCATCACTTAGCGCTATTTCAATTTAATAAACTAATTAAGTTAATTCCGAAAGCTGCTTTACTTTAGTCCATAACATCCAGGTATAATGCGTGCGGGTTAACGACCTTGCGTACGGAGCACATCTGCAAGGGCCCATTATCATGACACATAGGAACGAAGGACGCATGCACACGTGATTGCATGTGACGTGAGGTGAAAGCCCCGTTCCCGTCCCCGTCTCATGAGTGTAATATGTTTACATATCCCAAGGGGGAAGCGTTAAGCAAACCACACCCTCATATTCACACTAATAACTCGGTCACAGAGACGTAGGTATACAAGTAACAACCACGCAGTCACGTCGAGAGCATCATTTACAATTTATCTTTCATGAAGTAAAAGTGCGGAGAGAGGTAACGCCCATTACCCTGTTCATCAGGGGTGATTTACAATGTGACATGTACCTGGATGGCCGCATGCTGGTGCACAGTTATTGTCTTCTTGCCATTGTCGGCGTCAATTTATCATAATTGTTGGCTAATGGTTTTGCAACTCCATAGATCAGTTTGTAAACTGGCACCTTTTATCACATACACACACGCAAGAAATGTATTGAACGTCCAAATATATCGGGCATGTTTTATAGCATGTTTTTGCACAATTTAAAACGGATTCAAAATTCATATGAATTGAATAAAAATTTGGAATGTAAAAGTGAATAATAATGTAGAATGTGAAATATCTATTTATTTTACTTATATATCAATATCAACGTTTTGTAAGAGACCCTATTTGCAGAATTTCCTAAAAAAATCACGTGACACAAATAATAAAAACGTTAGTTTGTTTTCAGAACTAATCTTGAAATATTTAAATCGAACATTTTACATATTTTATCGTAAATATATAAAATACATATAAAATATATATAAAATACAAAATTTTATTTTCCACATTCACAAAAAAGGGACACTAATGAATATTACTACAACAACAAACAACGCAAAAATGTCACATCGTATTAATACCGGTATCCAATATCGTTTAGATAATATTAATTTGTTAAACACAAATACGCTATAATATATTTCAGTCAAGCGTTCCTTATACTTGGATACTAGGGTAGTATAGTTGTGCAGGATCTCCGCACATTTAGTAAAGGGTGGTATCGGTGTAAGGTTTTAATCTGAAATAAAGATCCATAATTATTTTCTGTTCACCCATGAAGCGAAATGGGAATGAAAACCACTCACAAACAAAATCGTTTAGTCCTCGATCAGATATCTTCCAACAGGCTGTTCAAACTCCAATAAATATTGATTATGTCTTTAATCTATATTTCGTAACGCTAAATAAGTTACTTTGTATTACATTTTGTTTAATGGGTTAAAATCCTGTTAGACCTAATGCCAAAAATGTTTAAAAAATATCTAAAAGTATGATGCTTGTCGTGTTATCTTGTTACACATTATTATGTAGTATAGTATATATATCCTTAACAAACAATAACCTCTCAAACATACAAATATCGACAAAACTCTTTCTATTCGTTCTAATCAATAACTGAATCAAAATTATTTAACAACGGTTCTTGACATAATAATCCAAAACACAGTCCAATTGTCCAATTGTATGACTTTTCATTCGTAATGAAGCAGCGTTCTTTAGATAGCGCGCATGAGTCTCACAGAAGTAGCAGGTGAAATGACAACATGTAATACAAATAGATAATTTAGTGAATTATTACTGTCAATATCGAAAAACGACACGATAAATCGAGAGAGAAACGCTTACACTCTTAGAATGGAACTAACAAGTTTTCAAGTAGTTTTCTCTTTAACCAGTCGCTCGTTCGCCGCACTTCACAACATCAACAACTATTTTCAAGTTTTACTTTGTTCATCTTTATTTTCTCTCCAACGCGTCAAAGTTAGTTCGAAGAAGTTCCGAGTATATGAGTGTTAAGTGTTAAACATTAGGCTATAAGTATAGCCGCTCTCTTTAAACACTCTTAATATTCACTCGCATCCACCTCTCCCTTGTGGTGTTTGGTGGAGGGGCCGAGTTTAGTACTAAATATAAGATTGCACTTCAGTCGTTTCAGCAACAATTAAATATACTCACTTATGTCATTTCGGTTATTTTCTGGAGTGATTAAAAACACTGTGGGTTTTTCTTTCTTGTGTAACGAGCTTCGGTCAGTAAGTGGGATTTGATTAAAACAAGTATTAACTGGCGTTCGACTGCGCATCAACGTTAACCGTCCGGTTTAGGGGCTGACGTAGTAGGAGGGGAGCGGGAGCGTAATGGTGGACTTTTTGAGATGTAAGTCCAGTATCATCAAAACGCGAAGTGACCCCAAGTCATTCTATCATCCCTATCGTAAAGACGAATCATTTCACACTGAAGATTCCACAGCCCGTGAAATTGGTCCGGTAGTTGAAGGGGTTGCCAAGGGGGGTAATGGAGCAATGAGCATCTCGTGGGCTTTATGATGCCGGTTTCTGAATCTCATAACGAAGATAGGCGGGATTGACCAGTCGAAGCGCGCAGTAGGGAGGCAGCTCCAGACATCATTCACGGCTTCAATATAAGACGATATATCATGTATTTGACTGTAAATACGGGCTACAGATTTAGACGTGTGGTTATTGGTCATTTATCTTCGTCCATCCCCATCCTTGCCTCGGTTTAAAACATTTTCAAATAGTAACCCCGTTCCCGCGAAACTTGGAAAAAATACTTTCCAAACCAGCTCGCTAGATGGGCCCTTCAATTATTCTGGAAATATACAAAAAGTAGATAAAAACAATTTTTGGTTACAGCTTGCCTGCCGGGCCTAGTGGGTTCGCTCTTTCTGAAATGTGAAGAGCGGGCGCTTACCGTTCCGGCTATTACCCATGCCCGTAAAACCAAGAGTTAGATTATACTTCAAGGCTATAGTTTAACAGGCCTAGGTCATATTCTAAAATGCTCCATCCCAGGACCGCCCGTGTAATTTAAAATGAGATGCCCTTGTGTTTTCATGCTTTCTCTTTTTATGCCCGACATTCTTGCAAATGGCCGACGTTATGTGCGGAGCCCATCGTGTGGCTGTATTGTAAAACACTGAGGCAATGAGGGAAGATACTAAGCAGGGATTTTTGTTTTTCGAAAAATGTGTTAGGAATCTGTTTTATACAAATTTCTAAGCGGAAAGCCGGCGGGCATATTGCGTATATGTAACGATCCAAACCAAGAAAGCCGTTGACACCGTATCTGACCGGAACTAGAAACGACGACCTGAATATCATTTCTATAAACTTGTCGACTGAGTCAATTCCGCACATCCGGTCGGCATCTATTTTACAAACTTCTTGAGCTCATCGGGGAATAGACACAGATCCTTCGTTCGCCTTGGTAAACACCTCAACCAACCACACCACGCAAAAAATATATATTATTCTAACATTAAAATATTTCTGTTAATCATGCGCTACCGAACAATTACCATTTTTCATTTTATAAATATAAGTTTTTTTTATTCATCTCATTCATATGTGCTAGACTGAAATTATTTAAATGAAGATTTTATTTTATTTTTATGTTAAATTATTTTAAATTAGTTCATGCGTAAATATGCAATCGTTCTGGAAAATTCTTAGAAGTGACGAAAAACAAAATTTAGTTAAAAAAGTATTAAAGGAAATACAAAAGAAGAAGAGGAATTACATGTTTATAATGAATACCAAATAATATTACTTTTGACTAGTGTTTAACCTCGTGGTTAGAAATAGTTACCACAACAATTAAGTGTTTGTTTTCTCCTAACGAACAGAGACTCCAAAACTTGCTCAAACTTTCCGGCTAGAGTTTATCCCACTAGAACTACCAGCCAACTATCAATGTCTCCCCTACCCAACCGCCTACTATTCAGAAACGCATTAACATTTCGAAAATGACAGGTGTTAATTAATAATTATTAAAACCATGTTAACGCTTCAAGAACCTCATGTCATTAATCTATGTAGTAAGTTAATGTAGTTTTGTCACAACACTGGTAGTATCAAAATGCTTTGAGTTGGTCTTGGAGGGAAATTTAGGTGCACAATTTTGTATTGCCTTTTGCTTAATTTGAAATTGTTTCAACATTGTTTCTTGTGAATGGAATGTATATCGTCATAGATACAATAGACGCATTGAACTCATTGTTGTTATAGTTCTTCATTATTGCCACACCACCAATGAGATCGCATAGATTTTTTTAAACCACAAAATATACTTTTGTGTGTAGGGTGATTTTCTTTTAATGAAAATGAAACTATAGAATGCACGAAAGTTGCCATGAACATTTATGGATGAGACTTTTGTAAAACTGATTAAGGGTAACGAGTCTGTAAAATAGCAATTCTTTTCACATCTTTTCACACAAACTTCGGCTCCCGTGTTAAAGGTATAGCTTCCACCGCATTCCACCAAGTTTCACTTTTCACGTTTTAAATAATCGAGGCCCAGGTGTATCGGAGGTTAGCATTGTTCGATAAACCGTGATGTTTCAGAAGAATCTTCGTAATCAGATGACTCTCTGCCGTGTTCAACATAAAACACAGGTCTACTAGTTGGACGTACCCATGACTGCCGGTAGAGAGAAAACCTTATTATCACTCAGTCCGAACGGTCTATCCACACGATTCAAGAATGCCACATAAAGTGTGATTTAATATTAAATGTTGTTACAAGTTAAAGACTGTTTTGTATGCACTTAAAATGTATGATAGATTTAAAATTTTAAGGATTGTACCAAAGTTTTCTAAATTTTAAAACGTGTTACAAATAGTATTAATATAGTTTGAAAACTATATTTCATTTGCAATAATGTAATATCTCTCCCGGATGAGTTTGTTCATTTCTGTCATGTTGTCGACGTGCTGACAAGAAAAATAATAATAATAATAGTATTTTAGTACACTCCCTAATAATTAGTTGTGTTACAAAAAATTCTGCAAGAATTAAGTAAATAAAAAGCTTACTTAAACCGCAAGTAGGTAGTAATAAGTTGTAATCGTTGCCTGTTTCGTAAGATTAGCTCTCGGTTCTTGATGTTTATGTCCTTCTAGAATCGTAAACCCCGCTATTTCGCTTCTTTACGCCTCACAACGCGTCGCTCGGATCTTTGATGTGAATAGTGGGGGAAATGAAGAGATAGTCTGTATGAACCTTTTGGATGTCATTTCTCTCCCTGCACATCACATGATAATACTCCCAAGTGAACATCATAAACAACAGGAAAAACAAGTAATAAAATATGCCAGATTAATTAAAAATTAAGATAAGTAAGGCCTGGTATTTTGTAACTCCGCTTAATATTTACTAGGCTGCTAGTTAAGATATTATTGTCATCATAGGGGCCATGATGAAAAAAGTTATTCATATTTATCGCAAGCTCATAACACCGCGCCTGATGGAATTAGCATAGCATCGATCTTATATCGATCTCATAGATATATTATATCAGAATGAAACATTAAGACTGTTGTTATCACCGTTTTTGTTTTCTAAAATATGCGTAACACACAAGTTGATCTTCTAAATTGAAACATTGACCTCTGAAAGTACTAAAATTATTTGTTCTCTTAATTTTTCACTTACCGGTACTGGCAATAGTTGCTTCTTTAATCCATTTCACGTCGAACTAAGCTTTCACTAAGTTTTCAATACGTAATTGCGCTCAACAATGTTTTATTGCGATTGAAGAACGTATTTTGGTCTACAATCTAAGCTAAATTCAGTGGCATAAACTTGATTGTTTTTTCTTTATCATTGTTTTAATCGACCGGTACAAATACACTCGCCATACCGGTAGATTAGTGAAAACGATGATAAATCAGCCGTACAAAATAAATATGATTAGATATTAAGAGTGGGACATAATCGTAGCTTTTACAATTGGAAATGTTGCTTAGACGTTCTACTAACAAATCTTGATCGTAGACACGGAACAAACATTTCACTAAACAAAAACCATAAACTTGTATGCGGCAGATTTGAAACACGATTCAAAATTTTGTGTTTGTCTAACTATGTACAGAGAATGTACTCCTCTTCAGTTGTGTTTACTCATCTTCCTTGGTTCGTGTACCATCCCCACGTATCTCTCCCTCAGCACTTGTGTGTTAATATAAGCCACACCCTCGCTCGTTTACTGGCACGGCTTGGAGTCGACCCCAGTAAACTGAGACCTCGACCGTTATGCGCAACATTCCCCGTCGCTTCGCTCAGCGGTGCTCCTGGAGTAAACTGCGCGCCAACTCGTTAGACCAACGTCAAACGATGCTCCACTGACAATACAATATCAAGCCTTATGCCCTTATGACCATTCCCTGCTGACTCGGGATGTAATGAAGTCATTTCAGAAACAAATTAAAGGACCAAAATGGTCCATATTTAGTTGAGTATCTAAACGGGCAGCCTCCACTACAACAACTTACCATTACGTTGATCCTAATGGTTCAACACGAGCAATTGTCTTTGAATGGTGTTAGGATTATATTGTTTGTTATTGCTTTCTTGGGGTTTTAAAAGATTTTTTATATGAGGTTCCAACAATGTTTTGTACATTGCGCACACGAGAAAATTGGATTATTTGTTTAAAGAATATTTATGGATAATAAGGTAAACTCGGAATATGTAAGGCGAATATTATACTTCTATTTTCTTTCTTTACATACGTATACAATGTTGCAACAAACGTATTCCATTCTTACAGTAAAGTATACTTAAGTTATCGCAAGAAAATATTATGCACAAAACGGTGTTAATCAAAACTTAGTTTAATGTATTGTCATTTAACTGATCACTAACTCGGTGTACTTGTGTATATAAGTTCTGGATTAGGGGTGCACTTGTCACTGTTTGCCGTATGTGGAGTGGGTTTTCTACTCGAAGAATTTTACGTTTGAATTTATCCAGTTGCCACTTGCCAGGGTAAAAAAGTCATTTGAAGTGCATTTCTAGGAAATTGTTAAAACACTCATTATATAGAAAATTACGGAATATGAGTGTTTTTACTGTTTTATTTCATAAAATTACTGAGCAGCCGTCATTACTTGTTCTTGTTGGGGAGAATTAATGAAAATAAAACATCAGGCTTAGATGCCTTTGTTAAGAAATCCTTTAGAAATATCTACGCTAAACTGAAAGCGTGAATACGTTGCTTTCAGTGTTTTCTGTGGAAGTAAAATTAATGCTTCAACAAAGCACTAAACACATTATTTACAAAATATACAATTGGAAGGGTATTTTATATAAACCTTGTCTTAGTGATCGTAATGAAGAGAAGAAATCGCCTAAGATCAAGACTATCTCGTATGTTTCTTCATATCAATAATTGGTAGAGTGGATTAGAGTTGCACAATACAATTTCACATTCACATTATTAATTGAAGTAAAATTCTACTCTGGCGGTAATGCTGACACATTATCATACATTACATAAATATTTCAGGCATATTTTAAATAAATTATAAAATTCAATGCATTTGTGTTTTTGGACATATAAATAGTGCGACCGCTTTACCCCAAAACTTTGCTCGTTCCTGCATATATCTTGTCTAGTATAAATGAGTTCCCCCAAAACGAGGTAAACTTAATGATGATGACTAATGAGAAGTGCCAATACGAACGCAAAGTTTTCGATTAGTTCCTATTAACTTTGTGTGGATGAACGTAGATCAGCCAGCATTGGGCGTCCGCTGGCGTGAACCGGATTGTGAGGTTCGAGTTCATTGGTTAAATGGGGACAGATCACTGCGGGGTCTCAGCCTTAATATAAGAACACTTTACTTTAAATGAAGGCAACTTAAGTGTCGGGAAGCGAGAGGGGGGGGGGGGTACTTTCAGTGCCGCAAAGGCTTCGATTTATCCTGTCGGCATTAGCAAGCGTGACTGTAAAAAGGTTGGTAGATTTCTTTAAATATTGTCATGTTTTTTTTTGTTTTTTTTTTGTTTTTTACTAAAAGAGAAATAATTCCCCTCTAGTATTACGTAGAATACTGTCACAACAAAAGTTAGAATTATTCTTGAATGGTGTATTTAAACCAAATTTACATAACAGCTGTGAATTTAATGTCGGGAATTTCTGCATCGTAATTCGACTTAGCTTTTGAAATTATTATTTATAATATTGTAGAGGTATATTATTGTGTGCTTTAAATTGAACAAAATAGAATCTAATACGCAAGAAATCGTTTATTCTAGTTATTAATTCTTCTTATAGAATGGTACCTCCTACATTCTTAAGAAAAAAATCGTCGACTCAAATTTGATTTTAAAATGAATGCAACTTCCAGAAATATCTGTTCTACTTGATAAATTTACACATGGTATTTATTTATAGCTATACTCTTATAGAAAGGTTTAAATGCCTAACTTCACCTTAGTTTTAAATAGATATGAATTTTCTTGACTTTAAATAATGTAACTGGGATGTGCTTTAATATTCCAAACTCCACCTCAGCCCGGTGCAGAATACAAGTAGAGCAACTCTGCCTATCATACGGTACGACTACATGAACCGTTACAACATTAATTCCTCTCTATTCTCATTGAATATACGTCGTAAGCAATTATAATTCTAATTGTTCCAAAATATGTTCCAAAATAATTTCCCAGGAAGGGTCAGAGTCAAGAAGAAAACTAATATATTGTTAAACAATAATCTATCATCATTACAGCAAAAATTATGGAGTACAGTAATAAGTAATCGTGTTATAAAATAAATTTTAATAAGGCTAGAATGAAGTCACATTTGGTGACGTTGAGAAGCCAACAAAGCTGTTTCTTTCATCACCACAGTTCGTTTTTGTATTCGACAAAACGAGCTCAACAAATAACTCACGTTAAGGACTTATTCGCCTCGGGCAAGAAGCAAAAAGCCTGTTTGTATTCTTTAAAAAAAAAATAAACAGAGCCTCTCGAAATTTAGCAACAGATTTGTCTTGTGCCTGAAAGGTGAACCTCTATGTTTTCAATTAGCGAGATGGGGATGAAAGTCGAGTGTTCGCGCGATCGGTGAAGCTTGACTCGCGCCCTGAACGTCGGTTGATTCATGTGAGGGTCACTCGGTGCGGGGATGCTTTTAATGGCTGAGACTTTACGGACGACAATCGCAGCTTTTTAGACCGGTAATCGTAGCCACTTTGGTGGACCGAACTTACGCTTCAACCGGTGGAGATAAAAATACGTGTTGTACTCGCGGTTACGAGGTAAAACGATTATTTGTAATTATTTAAACGAAGTGAAACAGGATACACAAAAATAGATCAAGTTGCATGGCATAAATATTTGAGAGAAAAGAGGTATTCATGGTGAAACATTAAACTTCTGAAAAATGTACATTGGCAATTATTAGATAATTCTGGGGTTAACTTTTTTTAATATCCAACATATGAGAGCTCACGTAGCATACACAGTATGGAGTAAAATTTCTTCTTTCTTCTCTCATTTCTATTGTCATCGATCTAGTACATTGTAATTCGTTAGTTGCGAGCTAAAAAATGAAATAAAAAAAAGTCATCTCCTTGTAATAAGAGCCCGTGCAATTGTAATTGTAACATTCTATGCTCGTTATGTCCTGTCACAGATTATTCTAGAGTAAGGTTTTCAAGTGATGTCTGACGATAGAAGGTAACATGTTTTCACAGGAAAATCTAATGATAATTTTGATCAAAGCTAAAATTTACAGTATAGCTGTACCTCCATAGCATCCAAGAATCAGGAACATAGTTTTCAGGGCAGAAAATAAGCTAGTTCCGTACTAAATATTTAGCGGGCCATCAGTTTCAAACGTGTTTTGTTTAAAAATATAACATTTTAGTCCTTACAGGTATTGATGGAAGCCAATTGGAGAATTAATACATAATTGTTTCCAAAATGTCAACCATAATGATTGCAATATTTAAAATTTTGTTGATCCAGCTGTTTTTACATGTTATGAAACCTATAATGTTAGGCTTCTTTAATTTGTGCAGAATTCTCAAGGTATTACTAAGTAATGACGATGATAATCTGTTTCAATTTGGCCCAACTTTCCCCACGAATGAAGCAACAACGTTTTCATTGCAGGAGGCTGAGAGCGCGATCGCAGCGATGAACGGTCAGTGGTTGGGTAGCCGCAGCATCCGAACAAACTGGGCGACGCGAAAGCCTCCAGCCCCCAAGAATGAAGGTAAGCACGCACGATATTTCTTATTGTATAACTGTGTCCATACTATCTTTGCCTGTATCCATCCATACATACATACATTGTATACATGTGTGCATGGTTTCATCTTGCGCATGCAAAGAAACTTTCAAACTTGAGTTTTTTTTTTTTTTTTTATAAAATTATTTAACCATCTGTTTCGAAATTGAAAATGAACTGAAGTTGTAATTTTCTTCAGTGATAAGTGGGTATTTATCACAATTAGTGAACTTCTTGTAGCTGCGAGCTTCAAAAAGGAAAGCTCACACGCAACATTTTATCAATGATAAGGCTATAATCATAGATGATTGATGGAGATATACACGTCAACGATCTGTTAGACTATGTGATATGTTACAAAATTGGTTAATCAACTAAAAGGTACATTTCGTAATGAGTTAATAGTCAGTATCAAGAGTAAATTGAATGATAAAACATGGCACAGTAAACTACGGTTCAGTATCAACATTTAGAAAGATTTTACGAATAGGCTGCATTTGGTGTCCTATTAGAATAAAGTGCTACCAACCTTTGAGTATACCGGTGAACCTCACCAGAAACTTGGGTCCTCACACAAATGTAAGGCAAACTGATCCTATATGTTGCGGACCCTAATTAGAAGTTAATTGTTATTCATGTTCAAGTTTAGACACAGCACACGTGACTGTTATGAATGTGGCTGTATTAAATCCCGCTTAGTTAGCATCTCAGTCTACGTACGTTATACTCACAATAATAATTAAACTATGATCGGTTTTTGGGGGATTGCTACATTGGCTACTAATCTACCTATTGCAAGACAAGGGTTAATGTACAATGTCGGTTAAGCTATGTTGGGGATATTCAATACGTACCCTGCGGTCTAGTTATAACTAGTAGGTTTCGAGTTGTGGTAAATATGTGCAGTGAGTGTATTCGGGCAGTGACAACACTAGCGAGTGGTAATCGACTCACAAGGCAACAATTTTCTCGCTCATGCAAGATTCGACACCACGTTACCACGTTACTCAAGCTACAGTTGAGAACTATTAAATCGTGACACATTCTTCAATGATACTTTATTAAACAAGTAAACTATTTGAGCAGTGAAATGCAATGTTCTCATAAATATTTACTATAGATATTTCGATCCTGCAATCGGATTTCTTACTGGTTATCTTAAGTAAAATTCATTTATAATTGTAATCAATTTTTAACTTTACATTTTTGGTTCAAATTTAAATTTTCAAATGTGTATTTAACTTTGATCACATTATCATTGCTCTATTGCATTGTTTCCCGTTTATTTGCAAATAAAAGGGACTGTATCAAAATAATCCTACTTAGTATGCTTAATTAGAAAATCAGCATTTACAGGCAAGTTGCGTGTTAAAACACTAACTTATAAGTATGACAAATACATTCTTCGTGTAGTAAGAATATGTTCACATGTGTTAGCGCGGTTCTGGTCGTAGCTCTTATAGGCCTACGTGTTTAAAGATAGAATTACTAAAATGCGTTTTTTTTATTCACGATCAATATTCACTTTCTGAGTAAAATACTAATAAGTATAAAAAGACAGAAATAAAAGCGCGTGGAATTTTTGCACTTCCGCATTTTCGCGTGTTCAAATGAAATGAAAATGCGATGACAAGTCGTACCATATTTCGGATAGATTGTGACATCCGCATATCTCCGAGCACATACTCACGTTGCTCTGACCTGCGCTGTCAAGGGGAAAATGGGACGTGCTAACACAGGTAAACGAGGTTGCCACTTAGATTTCCACGAGCACGGAATGTGTTTGGCGGCGTGGCACGCTGTCAAAAGATCGTTATGTTAATCTAACCACAGCAAACTGGAGAATATCGGCTTAGGAGAGAACTTCCTAAGAAAATGAAAATGCCGAACTGTAGAAAGCGAAAGTCAAAGATGTGACGAATTTCTCAATGGAGAGAAAACTTGCAATATTCAAATTGCATTAGCTACAATTGAAGTGGGGGCTACGTACCCAAGTATCTGCTCACATTGTGAAAGTATTGTAACACTTCCAACGAGTGAGTGCGAAGGAATGACTTGAGCAGAAACCTACTATGGTATTTTACTAGCTTTTAACTCTTAAACTAAACACAGTGAAAGTTGAACGTAAGTTGGGGGAAGAGTTGTGGACAAGTTTCTATTGTGTATTGATAAATTACACCTCCGACAAAGTTTGAGGGAAATAGAGATAAAACAACAAACTCTACGCTATAAATAATACTCCGCCTTTCTATTGGTAATACGTGCATTTTACTCCGGAAATGCATTCATTTTATCCTTTGCAGATACATTATTGCTCTCGGGAAATCTTTGTGCATGGGATATAATATATCAATGTGTTCAATATATTATATTACTCAAAACACTAGCTAACAATCCAATTTTGTTTTTATACAGAAAATAGAAGTACGCAATATTTTGCTAAAATCATTTTCTTTTGCCTCCAGGCATGAATCGAAGTTAACGATATATTTTAAAATAACAATAAAGTTTCAAGTGAAATTACTGAATACAGCTGAACAACAAAACCACACGCTGTCGGTGTGTTTATATGTTCACTTGTATGACTATTAAAACAAACTGAATACACTGTGTCACGTGTACCATAGTACGATAGCCTTTATTTTATTTCCCAAGAACATATTACGTCATATACATATTCTAGTACGAGATAACTGTCACACCCACGTATTAGTTACAGATGTTTGGGCAAATAATAAAAGAAAGCGACAACAAGGAAGCACGTGCACGATTGGCAGCCCATCTATATGTCACAAAACAAACACACAGAACGTCCGTATAAAATGTTCATCGCTTTTTATAATCATTCAATAAACTAAAACAAAACAAAAAGTTTATGTTATGCTACGACTAATGCTTGGAGGCACAATGTGACCTACGAATGCTTTGAAACATGATTTTATTTCTGTATAAAAATCCAAACGACAGCCAACAACGCACATAAATTAAAATCGATGTAAACCTACATCTAGAAGAATATCCTTATACCTTCACAGACCAGCACCGTTATGCTTGGAGATCTGGTTGGTGACTACAATCTATTGTACACAGTCACAGTTTGTCTTAGACAAATACGTCCGCGCAATCTGTTACGAAACGTCGCTACTTCCACAACCAACATAACGAAACACACAAAGACCCCGCCCAATGTTTACCATGTTTACTAACTAATTAATGTAAACTGTGCTGTGTGCGCTGATTGCATGTGGAAATACTTACATGAGTGATTGGTCCGCTAATAACGTGCATGGCCCTGACGTAGCAAGCTAAGGGGGGTTGTGGGGGGGGGACGTTTTACGCAACCACACCCTGTCGGCAATTCTCACCACGGTGGGTCATTTTGTCGATTGATTCAATTTCTCACTGCACCCAACAACTTCTCGCCGCGTCCAGAGCTGACGCTGTCCGACCGCAGTCTTGTTGCTGGCAGCCGTGCGGTGCTGCCTAGCGACACTCTTTGCCGCTAACAACGGCTTCGACTAAGATTAGGGCTGCTCTGTAATCACTGTGTAACGGAGCGTTGTTATGGGGTCGTACCACACATTCACTATTTTTGTTTTAAAGTTATAAGAAATCTTGATTGTATAAATAAGAAACGTGGTGTATTTTTGATATTTTTATCATAGAAATCCCTGAGAAGAATAGCTTTGCATTCAGAACTAAAACAAATAAACAATGAATTAATTGAAATTAAAAATATTTAACATTAATTCAGTTATGGATCGGTCGTATGCATCACAAATATCGAAACCCCAGAACTGTTGGAACTATATCCTTTTTGGATTTTTGTTTGCAAATACTTTCAGAATTATTTTGTGTCTATGTTGTCATAGGAAGTTCCAAAAGCGCTAACCAAAGGTATTTCCTGTGTCACAAAGAAGCACCAAAGTATCCCTAAAAGTAGGAGCATACGAGTAATGAAAAGCGGATAAAGTACTAAGAAGTTTTGAGGGGACGATAATATTCACTCATAAACAGGTAACAAGTAACCTTAATAAATACCCAATATTAGTAAGACTACCCAGCACCTCAGGTATGAATTCGTAACACAACAGGGAAACCATGTAAGCCGACTATGCCATTTACAACACACACAATCACGTCAAATAGTATTCCTGAGTCCGAAGTCCGTCGTTTGTCTGACTCTGTTTGTGGGAAACATTAATTTGCTCCGAGTTGTCAACCTGACACAGATGACATTGGTGTGGACATATCCGCTGAGAGGAGGGGTAGTTGGGTAGTAGGGTAGTTGCGTAGTTGGGTAGTGACCCCAGGACTTGAGCTACTATAACCGATGTGCCCATCCGGTAATCATGGGAAAGACGAGGGGTTTGCATTTCGATTAGTAGTGAACACCACACATGTACGTGGCGCTTAGGGTTTCATTACACATACACACACAGTGTAATCAGCCCACGTACTCATTAGCAGAATAATAATTTATAATTACTGCAATGCAGAAAATAGAGTTGATGTACAACACAGTATAATACTACATACTATTCCAGTGCTTGGAGGTGAAAAGTAGCAGAAGCGGATGCGAAACAATTATTTCTTGACATAAATCTGGTGCAAATAGACCATAGAATTATTTGGTATATTATATCCAGTTTAAATTTTATATTACTCCTATATATATGTATGGATTATAGTATTATTCATGTGTGGCATGAATACTAGAAAACGTTAACAGAAGGGATCGAGTTGAATTTGAAAGTAATCAAAACGCACATATATTAAAATTGACAAAATGTGAAACGTGCCAAAAAGAAATACAGTGAACAATAGAATGCAGTTTATTTCACTCTATTTTATACAAATACTGAACTATATACGGTATAGAAATGCATCATAAAAGTATCCAGAAGAGCCTTTTTCCTCAAACCTTGTTATCTGCTCTGTTAGGTTGTAGGTTACTGCTTTGTTAGGTTAGGTTACTGCTCTGTTAGGTTAAAGGTTACAGGAAATAATTATGTTATTATTCACTTTCTTTTCACGTTCCCTTTGTAGGTTAGATTGAAACAATGTTTAATGTCTTATTATTATTCTTGTACATTCTCACCTAATATACTTATTTATTTTAATTTGCTGCACTTATGTAGAGAGCTTCCAATGCACAAGTATACTCTACTTCTATTGGAAGTTCTCTGCAATTGTATCCCATACTATGTAAAAATGTGTATTACATGGCAAAATAAATACTACTTCTACTACTACTACTACTACTACTACTACTACTACTACTACTAAATGTAAAAGAATACCAAGCCATGCAGGTAAGAATGAAACCAGTACATAGTACAACGCAACGCAACGTAAACCAAAAGTAAACCCTTGTAGGAGATGTGTGAAGTTTAGTTCGAAGTTACTCCGCTTCCCAGATAACAGTAACTGTTGTTGACTGTAAGTGCAAGCAACGTTCTCCGCGCTCTCAGTCACGCATCTGTTACCGTGTGTGAATTAGGAGCAGTGTGAACAGAGTGAAGAATTCTTTTTGTGCTCGGAAAGCCGAAGTGAGCAAATTGAATTGCCTTCCGTTTAGCACAGCCGGTGCCTCTTCTCTCTTCCTTCCGTTACAGCGTCTGCGATTACTACTCTTATTGACTAGACACACTCGGCCCATCCCATAATACCGGCAACGGCAACTGCGCGACAAATTGCGGAGTACGGACATATTGCAAATATAATTAAAGTAATCGTCGTGCGAGGCTTGGGAAGTCGTTCTATACATCTCTGGTAGCAATAATACACCCAACTTTCCCAGGGGAATTGGAAGTTTCGTATGGTGGACATGTGTGGAGTGATTAAAAGTACGGATCTATCGTCGATTTATTCGGTTTCATCAATCTAGTGGCAACTAAGTTAAGTGGTTGTTAGCTCAATATTATCTGAAACAATTTTTATAATCAAAACTGTTTCGTTTTTAGAATTGAATCTCCAATTTGTATAGTGTGTGTTTTCCAATATTTACAAAGATAAATCGTTTCACAATCACATACAACCTGCAACAACTAATCTCTTTCTAAACCCAATTCACATTGTTGTGTATTTATGTGTATTATTTTATTTACGCATATTTGTGTGTAGACTTTTTAATTTCTTCTTCAATATAGTATCGCACTCAAAAGAAAATCTGTTCATGAGTTTTCGTTGTAGAAAGATATTATTCCATGAATGTTTGGTGAAAGCTGTCGAATACGTCAATTTGATGATTTCCTGCTGCGGAAATTTGCAATTAGATTATCCGTCGGTGCAAATAGGAAATGTAATTTCAGCTGTTGATATTAACTAGACAGTGTAACTCCAATGTTTATCGCTTAAGAAATGGCCGAAAGATTTTGCACGCATTTAATCTTCCCATAACGTCCACAACCAATTACAACGGAATAATAATGATTACCAGTGGCGGCCAGGAATATATTTAAGGGGGAGGGGGCTGATAACTATAATGAGAAACATTTTTAAAAATGTTATTTAATGACTGGAAAACATAACACGCCACCCACGCTTTCGCGTCTGATAAGCGTGTGTCATTACAATTTTCTTAGTTTATATACAATAAATTGACATCATTTCTTCGAGCATGGAGTCTCCAAAGCTGAGATCACTTCTAATCTCCGTTCTGTGCCTCTTTTGAGGCTTCCAATTCTTCTTGTCTGCATAACGGTTGTTCTTCAATCTTCATCATCTTCTTTTGTCTTGTCGTTATTCATTCAACAAAGCTGCATGATTGTAAAGCGGGGTCTACATTCTGCGAAATAGAGATTGTAGAGTATTTATGTTAAAAATAATGATAATAATTATGATGTATAGCTAGCTTCACTATACTTGTAAGATAATACATAAGTACACAATAATTTGGTTGTTACTTTTATGACCACAAATACTATTTACGTTCATAAAAGTGAGTGGCTTATGTATGTACGTTTATGTAAATATCTGGTATTATAATTCTATGTATCATAATAACCACACTTTGGAGTATTGTGTTTGGTCAAAAAGTTTACATAGAAACCTAATAAATATTATTAGGGCTATTATATTACTATCGTTTGCGTAAAGATATAAACTTTCCTGTAAATGTCACCGATAACATCAACACTCCACAATAAACTCAGTGCTCGCATAAACCACTCAAACAAGCAATCACGTGCTACAGGCACAGTTGGTTACAAGCGTAAAACAGTGCTTTTATGTTGAAGTAAACGAACAATGAGTTGTTAAAACGAAATACCAAACAAGATCTCTCACTCGACAATACTCCAGTACATGGTTAGTACAGGGGTCGCGATATAAATAGTAATTATATACTTCACAGCTCGCTACATAATAGGTAACAATACCCTCGTCCCCCCCTTCGCCCCCCCCCCCCCCCACTATTATTTACAAATCTGATCTTCATGCATATCTAACTCCATAATAAATACAAAGCAGTGTTGTGTTATTACATTATACATTTGTTTAATATTTCAGACCGAATAGTTAGTTATCTGGTTGAAGAGTTGCGGGTAAACCGTTATTGTTTTATTCACATAGATTCGGCATAAAATGTGTAATGGGAGATGAAGCCAATACAATTGATTTAATACACAAGCTCTAATGGTACCTTTGGAAAAAATGTATTTTCGATCATAAAATTATCACAACTTTAAATGTATTGAACGTTCTGCATTAAAATACAAGTTTTATTATTTTGTACATTAATTCAATGTGAGCGAATACATTCGATGATACTATTATATGTACATGTCCGTTTAAGTATTTTTATGTAGTGGTGGGAAACCTGAATGGATAATGTGTCTTCGAAGTTGGGGATGTCTATTCAAAATGACCAAAAGATGTGACTGTGACAATATCGATCGCATATGTGTTTATAATAAGTAAACATGCATTTGTTAGCTATGCAATTTGTGATGATCCGATTATCGACAAAAACCTTTCACCAACCATGTTGTCGTTTGCAGGTTCTATCTTCCTACAATGCGTTTATGCATTATAATTTATAATACACTTAAAGCACATAGTTTAAATTTGACTATCGAAGATTGGTACGCGCTATTTTTGTTTCATCAATTAACGTTCACACTAGCTACGTTAATATTAGTTTTGAGGCAGTAAAACTAAGTCTACTGTGTAGCCACATAAGGAGCAGGTAATAGTTTTATAAGGTCGAACTATGTATGAATTGAAATATATAATAATACATTAACATAGATATGGATTGGTACTACAATGTATAAACATTATTATTAAAGCATGATCTGCATCGTTCAAGGCCACACATCTTGTGCCCATTTCCTCAGCCAATATAAGTATTATTTTCGTGTTGTAAAATATAGAAAAGAACATTAATTGAATGAAATGCATAATTACTATTATTTATACAAAATGTAATGTAAGATATTTATGTTTAATTTTGTCATAATTGTGTACAGTAATGATTGAACACAAGGCGTTTAACTATACCAATGCATATCTTCATTACCACAATAATTACGTTCAACACTACGAGCTAATGTACACTCTTAGGGAGTTAATATTTTTTTAATTTCACTATCAACAGACAAATCAATTAATAAATAGCCTAATTGTATAAATACCTTTCGAAAAGTGACGTAACTGTTGACAAAAATAATTTCAAATAATAATAATAATAATAATAATAATAATAATAATAATAATAATAATAATATACTTACATTACATCTGTATTGTCCGTATAACATGTAAACACCGGCTTTGACCGAGATTGATGACTGTTTAAACTAGTAACATGTGATTAGTGAAGTTAAATAAGGTAGACACATGAAAATACTTGACATTACGTCCGTATAACATGTTAACGCCGGCTTTGACCGAGATTGTATGATTGTGATACATTCAATAAAATAATAATAATAATAATAATAATAATAATAATAATAATAATAATAATAATAATAATAATAATAACCTATGATGACATGAAACCGACCCAACTGACACGTACGGCTCAATAAAATGAAAGTTGTTTCAACCCGTACCAAGCATTGATAGCAAGGAAATCAAGGAAACAAAATATTATCCATCTAAAAGAAAAATTTTAGATACTAAAATAATCGCTCTGAACTTGAGTTGAGGAGTCTTATGGACATTCTTATGGACATTCTAATATACACTGATATTAATATTCTTATGGACATTCTTATGGACATCACTTTCTGCATTAAATCACATTCCATACCATCGTTCGTTAAGAAATACACGTTTTCAAACAATCTTACAATGTTATATATAAAAACAAATCAGTGGCCCCAATAACGAATTAATCTCAAATTAGCCCGAATTATTTCCATTGATGAGAAACTGGACAATCAGTATATCATTAAACACAGGTAACCGATTTTGGTTGGTGTTCCAATTTTCATTTGGTTCCTCATAAACCTGTATGAGAGAAAAAAGGTAATTTTTAATCATTTACAGACAAACTGCTTCAAAGAGCATTTGGCTACACTATCATAGTCTTGTTTCTTTTAGCTTAGTTTACTTTAGTATAGTTTTATAGTTTAGTTAAGTTACATATGAAACTGTGTTGTACTTGTCTACTTCTCATTTTCTATTCATTTTATACGTGAGCATTTTGATAATATTATAATGTCCCTTTGTTCTGTTTGCGTGTTTTTGACGCCGCGTTCCCTGGCAAGCCAGCACCATCCTCCAATCACTTATCTTTACCGTTCACTCTCGCAAGACAGGAGGAGGGGAACGATAATGTATGCTAACTTCTGTACACTCGGCTCATAACTCATTTCCACTTTGCTGCACTTATTTTCTGAAAGGAAAGCAATTAATATATGACGGCAAATGTAAACTCGTCAAATGCAGACAATTTATGAAACCGACTAACAATCTATATTGTATTTCAAGTATAAGTAGGAATAGTTCGTATGAATGAGTACAACAAAAACGTGAAGTAATTAAAATATTTACTTTTGATTTGAACATTTGGGTTTAAATTGCTTTTTGCTCTTGCGAAATTTATTTCAAATATGGACAGATTTAGTGCTCTCTTGTAACTAACTTGTTTTTGCTTGTAATGTTTATGACGGAATGTACATACCTTATTACTTTGATTTGGACAGAATTAAACATTTCTTTCTGTCATATACCTTATTTGAAGGCGAATCATAATCGTATCAGTGGAACAGGCAGGAAGATCATACCCATGACGAATCAATCCAATCCACTACAAATGCCGGTACATTGTCGTAGCTTACCTGTGTTACAGTATAACGAAAATTGGATACTGTAGAGTTTGGAACGAATGCCCTCGGGCTGTATTTTAAAAAGAATTACATTCCAGTGTTTGCTTTTTCTTTTAAAATCCTCGTAAAAATCTGTCTAGGCTACCCTCAGTCGGATAGTAGACCTCAATCTTCCTAATCGCGGCTATTCGACATTAGAACTGAAACATCCCCATCGGGCAAAGACAAAGTAGACACAAGTTATTCCTGATGTAGGAATCAGCAGTCATTCTCATCATACGCGCTGATACTCCATTCATGAAAGCTTGTCCTTGAAAAAAATGGCGGCACTATACACATGCAGTGAATTATCCTTACCGCATTAATATTAATTTCACATTAAACTATCACCCTTATCCCCAAGTGGCGACATAGCACTTCCCATTTTTACATTTTTAATAGAAGATACTATTTGATACAACCCTTGATACCCCTCGACGTATTAGCTTAGTTGAGATGTAAAATCTTCCACGTAAACAAACTTATCGTTTGAAGATCACGTTAAGTTCTTTGAAATAGAACACCTTCAATACAAGGACCTCTTTTCGAGCAATTGTGTAACTGGATAACATGATTAAACTAAGTACAGCGCTTTCTTGAGTGCCGGTGCAGAATAACAGAGTTGCCGACTAAAGAAGAAGGCAGCTGTGAGGAGAGGCCCACACTGACACACTTGCTAAATTAATTAGAATCGGATCCGGTAGGGGGCGGAGGGAGGGGAGGGAAGAGGGTTTCCTCCCTATCCCGTGTAGGCACACAAGGAAATGAGCAATATCCACCCTCCAACGGACGTTGGGATCTGATGCACTGGCCATTAGTTCTTGTGGTTAAAACTGTCCATGCACTAACTTCAGTAGGAGGTGTGTCTGTCTATAGACGGTTGTGTATCCTAGTGCCATTAGTTCTTGTGGTTAAAACTGTCCATGCACTAACTTCAGTAGGAGGTGTGTCTGTCCATAGACTGTTGTGTATCTTAGTGCCATTAGTTCTTGTGGTTAAAACTGTCCATGCACTAACTTCAGTAGGAGGTGTGTCTGTCTATAGACTGTTGTGTATCTTAGTGCCATTAGTTCTTGTGGTTAAAACTGTCCATGCACTAACTTCAGTAGGTGTGTCTGTCCATAGACTGTTGTGTATCTTAGTGCCATCAGTTCTTGTGGTTAAAACTGTCCATGCACTAACTTCAGTAGGAGGTGTGTCTGTCCATAGACTGTTGTGTATCTTAGTGCCATTAGTTCTTGTGGTTAAAACTGTCCATGCACTAACTTCAGTAGGTGTGTCTGTCCATAGACTGTTGTGTATCTTAGTGCCATTAGTTCTTGTGGTTAAAACTGTCCATGCACTAACTTCAGTTGGAGGTGTGTCTGTCCATAGACTATTGTGAATCTAATCAATTCATCAACGAAGTAATTGGACTCTGTCACATATAATTATCGTATCATGGTTAGCACTGACGCTTCACTCCCGAGGCATTGACCCGTTTATTGTATTATTGCTATTTCGCAAAATTTTAACAACCTAGACTTTTATTTTGAAAACATCAAATGGAGATTGTTTGAAAAACATAACTTTTAAACTTTTAACTATAAAAAATAGAAATGCAAGCCTTAGTTCTTACCAAACTACATTCAGTATTAAGTGTTCGGTATTCTTTATTAACGTAGCACATCAAATAATGTATTGTGTGTGTGTGTGTACTTTAAAGGTGATAATAATTTGTAAACGACAAACATCATTTTATAGTTGTTTGTGTTTTGATTAACACGTAATTCCAATTACTTGGGCGAAGGGTATCTAATCCATACGTTTTGTCGGCCATCAAGGGATTAATACAATTATGATGTTTTTATTTGATATTTCTCTAAGAGTAAACGCCCGGATGCATAGTTGCCCCCTACATTGGGAAGGAATTTGTTTTTCTCGTGAAAAATAGCACTTTTAAAACCATTCCATAGGAACCAAAGAGTTCCCCCAACTAGGAGATACCTTGGCTTCACCACTGGGCCAAGTCTTCCTCCTAAACTACATGTGTAACTAATGTCAAAGTTTACCTTTTGATTCTGGCTTATCTTTCCAAAGCTAATTTCATGTAGTTTCAAAATTTAAACCACTGCAGTAGGCCTACTTATTCCGTTAACCAGCATTATTAATCGAGGCGAAATGCTATGGCCTGGCTGTTGACAGCAAAGCCTACAAAAGGTGTTGCCCAAAAGTCCCACCTAACGTGCGTATGTGACGTCACACAACCAGTTGGGCGGCCGATCAAGAAAATGGAAACTTGTCCATATTCCAGAAATGGTCAATATCCAATAAGTTTAGACCACAGATCACAATGTTCCCTGAAAGAACCATTGATCATGAGTGGGCTGTAGCCATGTGTTGGTTATGTGGCCTGCGCCCATGAAGCCAGGGTTCGCTATCATTTACTCCAAACACGTATTGAAACTAATTTATCACACCACATGGAATTTCCTAAGGCGCATCTGTGGATGATTTCTAACCTTTTTTTACAATCCTTATGGCCGACATTTTGACTGGAATAGTGCCCGTTATCAGGTGAACATTGTTTCGTCTTGCCCCAACATTTGTGATGAATTGTGTTCATGAACTTATCATCGTTCAGTTTTAACATTCCTACCATGCTTCAAAGGTGGTTTTTGCTCATCTGTAGTCATGGCTAAACACAACACCAACAGTATTAGCTACCGAGCATCTACATTGATTCCCATGGGGTAAAAATACTACTCTAGGCTACAGACGTTAACATTTCCCACTTTAAACCCGCAAAGATAAGCGGAGCTCAAGACAACTTGGGACAAAAATAGGTTGTAATGGTCAAGCTAAAAAACTGTGGACGACACTACGATCAATCTCCCGACCCTTGGGCGTCGAGCACATTTAGATTTAAGAAGGAAGGACTAGTGTTGTATTTCCATGAAGAATGTAGGTGACTTTTCTATCGACGGTCAGACTCACTCGTCGATATTAACACACATTTTAACCTCTCTCTACACATTGATTAAATCATTTCACTTCCCCAACCAATGACTGCAGATCTTGTAGAAGTGATCGTATTGCGACAGTCCAGGCACAGTGGCACACAACAAACAACGTACATTACATCCCTGCATGCAGCGTATGCCAAAAACCGTACATGCCTGTGGTCGCCTCTAAGCCGATAACATAGACACTAGCGCTCAGTACGGCCAGTACAGTAAGCAGTGACTCCACACACAACAAACACACATCACTCACGATATCGCTAGATACGAATGCAACGTATGACATGCCTGTGTTGGGCCTCTAAGCCAGCTGGCGAGCACACTAGCGCTCAGTACGGCCAGTACAGTTAGCAGTGACTCCACACACAACAAACACACATCACTCACGATATCGCTAGATACGAATGCAACGTATGACATGCCTGTGTTGGGCCTCTAAGCCAGCTGGCGAGCACACTAGCGCTCAGTACGGCCAGTACAGTTAGCAGTGACTCCACACACAACAAACACACATCACTCACGATATCGCTAGAGACGAATGCAACGTATGACATGTCTGTGTTGGGCCTCTAAGCCAGCTGGCGAGCACACTAGCGCTCAGTACGGCCAGTACAGTTAGCAGTGACTCCACACACAACAAACACACATCACTCACGATATCGCTAGAGACGAATGCAACGTATGACATGTCTGTGTTGGGCCTCTAAGCCAGCTGGCGAGCACACTAGCGCTCAGTACGGCCAGTACAGTTAGCAGTGACTCCACACACAACAAACACACATCACTCACGATATCGCTAGAGACGAATGCAACGTATGACATGCCTGTGTTGGGCCTCTAAGCCAGCTGGCGAGCACACTAGCGCTCAGTACGGCCAGTACAGTTAGCAGTGACTCCACACACAACAAACACACATCACTCACGATATCGCTAGAGACGAATGCAACGTATGACATGTCTGTGTTGGGCCTCTAAGCCAGCTGGCGAGCACACTAGCGCTCAGTACGGCCAGTACAGTTAGCAGTGACTCCACACACAACAAACACACATCACTCACGATATCGCTAGAGACGAATGCAACGTATGACATGTCTGTGTTGGGCCTCTAAGCCAGCTGGCGAGCACACTAGCGCTCAGTACGGCCAGTACAGTTAGCAGTGACTCCACACACAACAAACACACATCACTCACGATATCGCTAGAGACGAATGCAACGTATGACATGCCTGTGTTGTTGGGCCTCTAAGCCATCTGGCGAGCACACTAGCGCTCAGTACGGCCAGTTCAGTCAACCGAGTAAATGTCGCCCTACACATCAGAGTTAAAAGGTCACTCGACCGATCATGCTGACTGGGATTTAGATTAATATGAGTGCCCGAATGCCGGTGACTAAACACGGCGGATAGCTCGGATGCCAATAAGTTTTACATGGCAACAAATGGATGTACAAAGCGTGATTTGTTCATCCATGGCGTGGCCGTCTGCACATCTGCTGTAACATGTACAGAATCACAGGGGAAGAAGATTAAATGACATGTTTTAGCAATTTCATTGCTGGCAGCTCGCTTGCCTGGAAGATAATCAGGCTAAAGCAATTCCACGTTTTGTCGTGACTCCGAGATAGATCCACTTGACCACGGGTGAAAAGTAATCGGGAACTGGAATGATTTACCCGAAAAAATATTTTTAAATGTCACAAGTTAGCAAAGAAGCAGTTTGAAATAAATACAGTTCTGACATAAACCGTTGTAATTTTTTCCACTGAATGATTTGAAAACCAAAAAATTAACCAAAAAAAAAAAAAACAAACCAATTATCTAACTTTATTTTTGCAATTGTATTTAGTAGCACGTAAATATATTTGTTTTTTAAATAAATAAAATTGAAATGTGATTTCACATAATACCAAACACGTGCAAAACCATATTTCCTGGCATGTGTAGGTGTTATTTATGTTACATAGAAGAGTTGCCCATAAATTTGCAAATCAGCACTTCTTCGTAATTTAATTCAAGCGAAGTATTTTTTTCTATGTTGCTCTAAAAATAAAATCCGACGTTTAATAATATAGAACATGAACCCGTTTCGCAGTCGCATTTTGTTTGATTTTTTAATATTTTTCAAGCTAAAACTTTTTTCTTTTAATAACAAACAGCTTACTCTCTACGGAACTGAAATAACACATAACACATCGTCTGTGTTTTGAATCGAGCTACGGATATTCACTAAAAAAAAAAACTAAATATTTTTCAAACAGGTCCACTACATTCTTGACGTGTAATATTTGTTTGCATTGTATGTTAACTAAAGTCTTAAAAACTAATATATATTAACGTTTATCCTATGAACAACGAATCCACACATTGGACACTTTCTCCTGTTCAATGGATGTATTTTATGTTATATTGCTCATTTAGTTAATTTAATTAAACTTGATGTATATATTATGTATATTATATTTGTAATATTAATACATATTCAATCTTTTCTTATATTAAGCTCATTTAATTTTTCTCATTTAATCTGGATAAACGATCATTTTCTTAACATAATCCATCAAGAATGAATAAAGGTAGTAACGACTAACGTTTACTCAAAATTAACAATAATTCGGACTTGGTCATTCTAGAAATATAGAAGTATAGGAATTGAATGAGGCGTATAATGTTTGTTACCGTACTCACTAATAATCAGTGTTTTTGGTTGGGAATTAATAGCTCATGGTTCATAGGTATAATATATACAAAATTGTTAAGTTGTGTTATGTGGTTACACATTCGCAAGGTTAGTCGATACACACAAAGCAGATACACATAAGTATATACGACAACATAATAAAAACAAACACTAGCATTCTTGCACTCGTTTTAAGTAAACCGCATTTAGCTCCATAAAAGAGCAGACTTTCGGTAAAGGATGAACGTTAGGATAGGGGGATCTTCGGAGAATTGAAAGGCTTTTTTGTGAGAAGTTAAGTCGAAGGATTGGCGTTGGTCGATGTAGGTTTTGACGGGTGTTGACATCAGCTTAGGAGAGAATCTCTCAGACGGGCAATCTGAAAAAAGTATCCTTAGCGAGCGGTCTCCTAAGAGCAAGAAGAGTAATGACTAAAAGACTCGGAACGCGTTAATCTACCATGCGACTCTGTAGAGAATTAGAGCGAAACTATCATTGATCAATGACAAGACTTATGCTATGTGATTCCAACTTGGAGACTAGATGAATCGATCTCGATTGTTGCTGGCTGAGATGGTCACGTGACTCCTCTCTCCGGGGAATCCCTCAGCTTGTGACAGGTGACGCCCTTGTCCCTAAGGTCAACCAGCCTAGCTGACACTTTACCAGATTAAACCCGGATATGATGTGTCATGTTGGGGCAAAAGTTAGGCAGGTCTCACCATGTTACCAAACTCGAAAGCTACTTTACACCTGTCGAGAGAGTCTGTGAGACCAATGAGATCAGTTTTACAGTCAACGCAATCGACTTGTGCTACAGCCTATCATGGTTCGAGTGAATTGTTCAACAATCGACAAAGTTAGTTTATATATTATTTTACGTCTTGATTGGCTTAGGTTGTCAAGAATCAAGAACTGGTTTTGTTAATGCTAGATAATAGGTAGCTTTAGGTAAGAGCTTCGTCGAATATATTTTACAATTTATTAAACACGTTACGTCTAAAAATGTATGTAAGTAGTGAACTGCTAAGTAGCCTTTTTTTCGTATAAATATAATAAATAATTCAAACTTGATTGGTAGTTTCACTAAAAAAAATAATAGATGTTAGAAATATTGTTCCACGGTTTATTTTAACGGTGTGATGGTTTACATTATGAGAGAGAAAAATTGTATAAGTATATTAAATAAAAGCCCAAATATGATCTATTATTATGGAAGCTTGTCACCAATGAACTGGATAGGGTTATTAAGATTCTTTTAGCAATAAACAAAGCTTGTTGAAAGTGTAATTTACTTATTTACCGGGTTCGTAGACCTTTTGAGTCCGAGTAGTGTGCGTTACCCTTGAGCCAATTCACCTCACTTATGTAGTTAGCACAGCCAGGTTACTGGATGCTCACATTGCTATCTAGCGGGCTACTTAATTCCTTAAACAATCTCGGTGAAATAAATTCCGCCTCTCATTTCCAATCGATGCATTACTTATTAACGGCCGCCTAATGGGCATCTTTCACGTCGCCATGCAGGCCTGATTTTCTGCCGAGAGTTCTTAGCGCTAAATGACCCCTAGCCGAACTGCGGCGGTGGTACACGACGAGACTAAAAATCATTATCTTGTCTTCTTTCATTGTCTCAAACACGACGTAATCCATCATACAAATTCAATGCCGCTAGATCATTAATTTTTTCCGTGAGTTTTACTTTTCTCTTTATCAGTAAGACAATGAACCTTATTTTCATTCACAATGTTCACCGTTTTCAGCTTGCTCAAGACGTCTTCGTTTTTAAATAGTAAGTGATTATAATAATGTTCATGCCGGCCGTATTGTAAGCCGAATTAAACTGTTTCCCCAGTTTACACTACGCTGTGTACGGAATACTACTCCACCAATCTTCTGTCAGTAAATATAATTATAATTGCCACCAACTAATTAGTCAATAATAACAACAACATTTCTGTTTGGTATACAGCAACAAACACATAACTGTTTTAATAGATGAGAGCGACATGGCCTATGGTACCTTTCATATCGCTCAGAGGGTTATAAAGTAAACACACCATATTCCACATGGCAAGCGCCTAAAATCAAATCAATGTAATGCACACATTTAGTAAATTTGGGCACATTTGGGCAGCACTGGAGGCAGAAGTTCAAAATAACATTTGTGTATTTATAGATCCGTAGAGAACTGTTTTATAACTACCACCATACCCATGCACTGTATTCATTCCAATTATATTGTTTCTTACCCTAATCTCCTCAGTTACGGATCTCGGATACGCTTCTTAAAACTCGTCACAATTTTCTATGAATAAACAATTAACAATCTCAAAACAGATCAACCTTTCATTTTACTGGATTCCATCTGAACTTATAGATTAAACTGAAAACATTATAGTTTAATATTCTTTCTGATATAACTTCTTAAAATCTGTAATGTTAAAACTAAATTTTAGCTCCATGTAATTTGTATGATGAGTGTATTGAAGAGGTACAACAAAACGTACGAACATTTCGTTTCATACTGGAAATACTCAATTACGCGTCTTTCGCGCCCTCTCCCCCCTCTCACCACACCCAACATAGGGTCTTTATATGGGTCAAGAGGCCACTCTCCTTTATTTAAACTAAGCTCCATCGTTATGAGTCTTACAATAGGCCCCGTGCAAAGGTGGCCGCTTCACACTTGAACGCCATTCAACCTTTTCTCTCTCAGGCCACCTCGTGACCCCTTAGCCCACCTTTGTGATAACTTTCGGTGGAGTAGTTTTAAGCTTAACACTTTCACTGACTGTACGAAACTTCAATCGATTATGTTTGTACCAGTTCAATTTGAAACTTTTTAATTGAAATTTTTGTTACAAATAAATAAATTCTATGATAAGAGCGTTATTACGTAGTCATATTCATCTTCACAATTACCCACTTTTCACTTACATATAAAATCTAAATTCTTCAAACAAGTACTATATTCGTATTGTTGAATACTACGTGTTGGAACTTACTAAGAGTCTTAACAAAATCCATAAAGCTGCTTTATAGATGACGGATGTAGAGATTAATTAAATCTTAAATACCGGGTAAAATCATCAAAAGCTGCTTATCCATTTGGGCTGTAGTCGATTCGTAGACAAAAGAAACTGAGAGAACCTGTCGAAAAAGTGGCAAGGAATTATTGTAGGTCTTCATTCTCGCATTCAAAAGTTTTAATCGCTGCGGTGAGAACTTATAATCCGATTCAAGCCGAGCACATTTCCAGAGAGAATGTGAGGCAAAATTAAAAGTGTGCTGCCGATTGCGTAAAAGAGAAATGCCGTTATTCTTTTGTTAGGGCGCCACGGCAGAAGAATAACTTTGTTATTCCTCGTGCCTGAAAAAATATGAAAATGTTTGCTTCAATTTAAATTATTAGATCTCGTTAAATGGAAAATCGATTACGGGCTTCTTTGACATACCAATATTATACACTGGAGCTTTTCTGGTGCTGACGACTAAATTACTTGAAAACATCGTTTTAAATATCTCGTTTCATATTTATCCCTTACTAGGTTTTATTAAGTATTTCCTTTTTTTCCCACATTAGATTCCATGGATTCCGTATTGTATCAAAACGTGATTGTTCAAATACGTATTCAGTATTCATACTAAAAACGACAATCAAGCTAAGCAACGAGATAATCATCGCCCATCGGATTGATTAAATAACGTATGTCATGCCGTGACATGTCTAATGACCAGATACTTCATTAATAGAAATAAAAATATAACAAACCAATAAATCAAAATGTATTATCTACGAAGATAATATAAAAAAAGGAATATCTACTGATCAAATAATTGAATGTTGTAATGATAATTTAAATATGAAAGTGAGATTAGAAACAGTCCTCATTAGAGACTATGAGGCGGCTTTACAATCAACGTGCTGTTTTGAACTAATATTCAATATTCATTTGCCGAACCAGCTTTTTGCTGAATACATCTGTAGCATCTGCCATCTTTCATATCGTAGCTTATTATAATATCGACTTATGTTAGTTATAAATTTGGGGCATCGCTCTTTAAAATATAAGAAATTACTGCGCTAATATGCACAACACGGTTGAATTGTTAATTATTAACAACCGATTTTTCAGTGACAAAAAAATAATAGAAGTAGTCAAAATTATGTATTTCATGTGTCTGAACAAAAAAACAACCAAACTTAAGTATTTTGAAACACAAGGTGAATAGATAGTTCCCTTACTTTGGCCCGGGATTATGACGGGTCGCTAAGTATTTAGTCCAGCACTAATTTGTTTTCGTCCGTGCAAATAAATGTCTGATTGGTGGTGGCCATGAAGGAAACTAGTTAGCCCCAGTATAAATATTTAGCAGGCTGGCATAAATCATACTGGTCTAACTGGATGATTGTAAATACTATATTATTGTTGTTTTTAATAACTTGAATTGGTTAGTTTAATTCTATGAATAATAGACGGTGTTGAAAGTATGTAGGCTAATTTAATCTGGTTTATCCATCTACGTTGAGTAAATACTCCGCTATTTATTTCAAGTTACTTCCAAGTCAATGTAAGTTAGTGTGGAAAGGGCGGCAGAGAAAATGCCTTCTTCAAGCGTAAGAAGCTCTTAATCTTGGCCAACACGGCAACGTAGAAGTCAGCCGAATGCCTGGGTCATCCAACTCTTGAGTCACCATACATACACGCACAGGGTTGGTGTCGCGATGTTTGCGACAGATAGGTGGCAAGTGGCCAGCGCACCCCCTTCGGACACGAAACCCTCTGCACACGACCCAAGTGCGTGTATGCCTGCGTGCCGGCATGGCCATCAGAAATAACAAATATGCATATTCAAATACGGTGAAATTAAATGGCAAGTCACAGAAATCGATCGTTGTTCAAAAGAATGCTACGTTCGTAAAATGGTCAGAGTTGGAATATAAAAGTAACGTGGGTTAACGCTAACGAGTTTAGGGGAGGCAAGTACTACCACTTTCCAACCTGTAGGTAGGAATATTATTAAACTAGATTAAATAACCGTTTGATTCTTTATAACAGTGTAATGCAGTGTATATTTGTAAACGTTATTTACAGAACAATCTAAGGTTGGAATTCATAGTCGGCCCCTACACCTAGGGGCGCCCATTGTTGCTAAGGTAACAATTGTTTCCGTGTTATTTCCCATAAACAAAACAAATCCATAGCAACAATGGGTGCCCCTAGGTGTAGGGGCCGACTATGAATTCCAACCTAACTTTTGCTCCACATTCAACACATAAATAGAGCGGAACAACAATAGATCGTTCAAAAATTCATAATTATTGGTATTAAATAAATCCATTTGTATTTCTATTCTACCCACACAATCGCTAGAACTGATTTTAAGTGGGGTACATTATATCATTTATTATATATTCCTCGTTGTTATGATGGCTTGAAAGTTACTCTTGACGTATACTCCAGTATGATGTAGATGGATTAACGTTTATTTCTAAAGTTAAAGAACCTTTTTCCGAGTATGGAAACGAACCCTGGACTTTCAGCATTGGAAACAGGAATAAACCAGCAATTACAACGATCCACACGTTGTTTTTTTCAATTGAATTATAACCTCAATTAACAATTAGTTAATTAATGCAAATAATTGGTCTGTACTAATAATGTGATATTATATGTTTCCTTGAACTCTCAAACCCGGCGCCTCCACCATTATCATCCATATCTATCTATACCTCACTCAGCACGTCCCTATGTTGTATGTTGTACACGAGCATTGCAATATTTATTATCAGCATATTGAGACTTATTATTTATTATATATTATGCTGAGTTAGGTAGAGATATCGCAGAATGGTGGAGGCGCCGGGTTAGAGAGTTCAACGCTACAGAAATCCATCATATGTGTACAGATATATATTATTAATATTTATACATGACGATATAACAAGGTATAATATATGGGTGTGTGTTAAAATAAAAACGTTTTGAAAATACCCATTTGTGTGGAAATCGACTGATAAAATCCAAACACAAAGCTTAAATCAAGTTATTTGGGGTGGTAATCAAACCCAGGACTCTTTTGACGGGAAGTTTAACAATAAAAAAAAAAAAATCCCAAACTGCGTCACGATTCTGCCTCCTCAGTTTCCCTGCGTCCGTTGTCCTGCCGAAAATGTGAAATGTGCCGAAAATCATTGCTATTTTGTATTGTATTCAAAGATTTTGTATTAGGATAATATTGGGTAGTGTTGTATTGCATCCAAACTGGTTAGTATGACAGCTGATGTTAATGACATATTTTACTTTGAATCTCGATGTTTTGAAGTGCGCTTATTTTTATAGACATAGGCCTATGTTGTTTTTGTGACATGTTATTCAATATACGATAAAATCTGCAAGGAATTGTTTTATATATTCAGTTGACAATGTAGTGAAATCTTGGAAGTTTTTAGACGGTTAATTTTTTTTTTATTGAATATTGACATAATTCATGTAAGAGTAAGAAACAATAAACATTTTAGTTTACTACAACACAAAGTAAACCAGATATACACTATAAACTACAAGAGTGTAATTGCATTTAACTTTACTGGCAATAAATTCCCTACTTGAGGAACAGTATTATTATCTTTGTAAATGTAAACCGCACAATAATGGTTTGTCACATATTATATTGATATTTTTACTTGACGTAATATTGTTTACGAGCTATAGTTTTATCACTTTGTCAAGTTTGGGATATATTTTCACAAAGCGAGTTAAACTATATACAGATCAAATAGACCGATATCGATAAAATACCTCTTTTGTTTTTGTTTACCGACTGGATAATCCTTTCAATCTGCAATTTGGTTTGAGTGTTAATGTCCTCGACAAACACAGACAGCTTCCAAGTATTTGCTTGTCTTGTCTCGTTCCATCATCATCGTAAATAAGGTATTTGCTCGTAGATACAATTATCCCGGTCGTTACGACTAAGAATCTATGTAGTCACTTCCCAACAATCGTGAAGTTAATACAATAACAAGGGTTCAAAACCATCAAATCAACCGATTCATAAAATTTGTTATTACATTATGCCGCGTTTAACGTCATAATCGTGCCATGCTGTGAAAATGCGAATTGACAAACGCGGTTAAATCATCTGGAAATGATTACTATAACAGCCTCGTGAATGGGACAAAACGTATTTTAATTATGACTGTTTAATAAATAATGCTTAGTTAATGGTTATACGTAACAATTATTAAATGACGATTTATACAATGGTTGTGGGTGTCAGGAATAATGTTGACAGCGGAATACGTACACAAGTCAGAAATTAGAAGTGACCTTGTCTCTCTTCTTACAACAATAATGTGACTTTTGGTTATGTAGAACTTGTTTCAAAGGAGAATCTTACTTTTTCAACATTCGGTAAAAGTATGGCTATTACTTTCTGGTAACGACTTTAACCTACCGCCAAGACTCTGTTAACGTCGTAAGGGCAATAGATGATTTTCAGAATTGATCTAGGACCCTTAGACGGAGTTACTTAGGTCAAAGTCTAATTGATCTCTACCTAGTGGACCTTGCTTACGGTGTTCTTAATCGTCATTGAAAACAATGCCCAACAGTAACAAGTTTTCAAATGTTATGTCAAGGTTAATTTGTGATTATTGTGCATTATGAAAATCATCTATAATTGTCATCACAACAATAATCGTCATACACTTCGAACAAATCTTGTCCTTGAATGTGTTGAAAGTCCACGTAGTGGCCTCGCAAGTAGGTTTCAATTCTGGCTTGGATGTGCTTGTGCTTTTTTAATTTTCCCATCTTCATATATTACCAAAACATTGTCTGGGATAGCATTTTTTTCGAAGTGTTACGTCCTTGGCAGAAATAAACATTATCGTTGAGTGGGTCATTGCCATACACTTAATTTATTTGTGCATGTATTTATTTCCTAAATGCATTAATTACTTAAGTTTTCCGAACAGAAACTCAAGTCTTGTCTTACAGAATGTTCGTTGTGGCTTCTTCTTCTCCAGCTAAACTCCGGTTGAGAGTAACACGGCCTACGTTCAATCTAATCCTTAGCAATTCCACCCTCTTCTCGTAAACCATCATCCGGGCGGTGCTGGTTTAGTCATCTGTTGTTCGTATCTCCGAGAGGCGGGCCCGATCTTGAAACACATTTTTCAAACAACTTGTAACTTTTCTCATCTAAGTTCCAGCCCCGTGCTTAGAGCCCGCCGACAGCAACTAGCTGTAAAAATTGAGACGAATTGTCTGTTTTCCACCATATGGATCACATTTTTGCACGTTATAATTCTAGGAAAGATTTTTTTATTCTAACTGACCTTCATTTGCATACTTCGCGTGGATTGATTTGATATGTAAATATGTTAATTTATACATACTAAAAATTCTTTACTTCTGGCTTATTCATTTTTAAAATTCAAATATAAAAGATTATGTTCCACCGAGAAAAGAAGGTGAAAACATACTCAATCTCAGGAGCTAAAGTTTAACATGTAAAATATGCCTTAAGTTTCTCTCTCTTGGCTCCGTGTTGCACAAATAGGCATGATCTCTCCGTATCTCGTTAGCAGAGTCGAGCGTCACGCAATGGGAGATGGGAGTACGCTAGGGGCCTCTAGACGCACGCATATACCCTCCCCACACTGCGCACTGACGTCACAGCTGTTAGACCTTGAACAGAACTGTTCACACCCTTTTGCGTCAAGCCTTGAAGATATGTTTGGCCATACTACGTACCTGTTACATAACTCGAGCAATAGACACCACATTCAGATGGTTTGATTTCATATTATTGTGATCATTATATTTTGTATAAATAAATATATTTGTATTTTCACTCTACGCACTCAGTAACCACTTATTTTCAGTGTAAGTTATCATAAAAAATTATTGTACGAATTTATCTGGCTACCAGATATGACAAGCATTATTTGCACTCTTTGCTCATCCATGTTGGGACACTCGATCGTAGCAACATAATAAATCTCGTGAGCTTACGTTGAGTTGCACTCCAAGTAAAGAGAAAAAGCTGGCTGATATAAAGTACAGACGGGTTTACTTTGTTTGACAGATTTGTAAAGATTAAAATAGTGCCACGATGAACCAGAAAAATCTCGTTCACACATACAAATTCAAATAAAATGCGAATCTTATTCACAATCAAAATTGAAATTGTAATTTTTCAAGATATGCGAGGACTTTATCAGAACCAATTATTGGTTCTGATTTGTAAGCACTTCCAGTAAGGTGTTCGTTGGAAATCAGAGCTATTAATGTGTATTTGATTGCAATGTTGTGACGTTAATGATGTGGCTGCTGCTGATAAGAGTTTGCTCTTTTTATTTCAATATCGAACAGCGCATTGTTTTCTTTACTAGTTTCTAGCTCCCATTTTAAATATAGAGCACAATAATTACATAGGTGCATAAATGTGCTTCTCAGATAAATAATATCTGACTTACATATCGCAGCGTTTTTTGTTTTACATGTGTAATATTATTGTTGTGCTTTAAATTATTAATATTGTTGTTATTACAATATCACATTAACTGCATGATATAGCACATTCCAATTGTGTACTATATATTAATATAAAATACACATAATTACAATAAAACAAAACAAAATAAAAAATAATGTATTATATAATTATTACAATTATGGGCTGGCCATAAACAAAGATGATGCGCTTTGTTTGTCAGTCTGGTACTCTGTTTATCTCTAATCACGGTGACAACACCCCTTTACCCTAATACTGTGTTGGATTGAAAATGTGTAGTATGATTAAATATCGTATTATATCATCACACACTAAAACTCATACACTGAGTAATATCTATGCCAGTGTTGCCGACTGTATGTTGTGTTAGAGACATAAAACTTTTAAAACGTGTTAGGCCGCCACTATTATGGACTGTTACCAGTTCACTCATACATAAATGATGCGTTTGACTTCCATGTACAAAGTAATGGGAATATCAATACCAGATAACGATCATACCACATTCGAGTAAAACGCAGCCCTGCTTGTGCCTGTGGTGCCGTCGGGGTTAAACTCGTAGACATTCTTTTGCCGAATGCTAGCTAGATGATTTTTAATATTTTTCCCCGAAAGAGCTTCTGAGGTTTTCATTAATTATCTCCAAATTGGCCTGCGTCTGGGTTTTATGTTCACACTCGTCGTCGCACAAAAGGAACTATCCGGTGTTTTCCCCCCCCCTCAAATCCTCATCCACCCCCCACAAATCTCGCGTCCAGACACTCGGCCCCCCGTTGCTTGGCAACACGCCCGAGGACAAACAAACACGAGAAGGCTTTCTGGGGTAGCAGCTTATCAAAACTACCGGCAGAGTTCTCGCTATTCTTCCGGGAGTCCTCCTCTCCCTTCCAACACACATTTCCACTCTCCTCTCCGAACCACCCTCTGGGTTCGATCCTCGACATGTTCAACGGCGCCCAGGTATTTAATACCCCTTTTACTCGTGGTTCTGAAATAGCTTCCGGGTTGAGACCGATAGTTATCCTCCACCCCTTGGTAGAGCAAGCGGTTTCCTCTCAAGGTGGATGTCGATAGAATGTGACGCTGATAGCCAAGACACCACCTGAAGGCGACTCATCCTTTACTGTCATCTCTCGCCTGCTTTATGGCGATCCGAAAGGGTTTGTCGAAAGTGGGGCTTGGGGCCGATCGATTATCGATTTGCTTGGTTTTCGACACCGGCAACTCATTTTGAAGGTTCTACCGGCTGTGCGGCCGACTCAGCAGTAATATGTTAAAGTAGGGTAACGCATATCCGTGGATCAGCCTTGCAGAGATGACATCAAGTCGATTTCCGTTCTGTTCCCATAGCGAGAATTATTCCACCCCTACAAATTATCGGCCTTACGTACAGACCGACCCACAAGTCCCATTCTCTGGAATGGAATAGCGTCTTACGTAAACTCGGCTCTCAGCAGAGCTGGCAAATCCGTTATTTTCTAACAAGGTAGCCGCAGCCTCGCCCTTTATAACTATTGCTTCCATATACAGCAATCAAATAGAGAAGGGTTTTACCAAGGGGAAAAGGTGCTTAAATTGACTTGTAAGATACATATAAGCTCAAAATAATATCTAAAGTACACACAAATACAAAACAACAGTAACAACTCGCACAGGCCAACGCAGGCCCACAACTAATGTAAGCAGAGAGAATGTGCGGGATGTAAGTGCAAAGATTTTATATTAGATGTTTTTACAAAATAACTGTATTTGTAGACGTTAGAACAATAGTTTCATTATTTCCAGACTTAGTGCAGAAGATACATAATATGGTTGGTTGCATTTCATGCATTAATCACAACATTTATCACGTTTTTTTTAAATTAGCTTTGTACTTGATACTACTGAATTGTAATTTTATAATTATTATTGTAACAGGAAAGTTATGTAATGAAATACAAACAAAAATAGTAATGCCTTGTTTGTTTAAGGTTGAAATGTGTAGCTAAATCTGTGCGTACGGTCACCGTAAACCATTTGTTTTCTGTACGAGAAACAAGAAGCATAAAAACATTCTACCTCTTAAGCTATGGGGGATGACAATGAATTGATTATCTCATTATGGAACTCAGTAATCATCATCACCTCTCACACCTACATAGAGATAAACACTTGGCTGTATGGTTTGTACTTCTCGGAGTAAGTATCATCGAACGGTCAAGTTTCGATTAAGTGTAGCTGCCGCTCGCTGGATACCGGCAGACATTTGCAGATCTACAAGGAATATATCCGGTCCGAAATATCCTCCTCCTCCCCCTCCTAGCACCGCTCCCCCGACAAGAGACGAAGATTAATGTTGCTCTATAGGTTCACCAATAACAATATTCACTTAAATAGACATCTCGATGTTTTTGTTGCTGGTATCTGGGCATGTATTATTTCGTAGCAAGATTGCAACTGACATGTAATATTAATTGCACGTATAGGCCTACCGCCAAGTTATTGCGTCTCTTGTGTGTACGCCCCCCTCCCCCCCCCCCCCCTTATAGCTGTCGGCTGTCCACACAATACTTTATAATCCATCCCCAACGCTTGGATAACTTTTAGATTTCATGTAAAAAAACAAAAACTTTCTGTTAGGGTACTAATAATTATTGTCAATACAATTAGCACCAATAAAACGATAAACCTTCTTCAACTTTCACAGTTTCATTTACTCTTGAGTTTTATTACACATTCTCGCCTATGAGGCACGGAAAGCTTTGGACCATCTGCCTACCAACGAGTCAGAGCATATAATTGGTTAAAAGCCAAATGAATGGATTTTATGGGTAAAGAAGTTGAACTGCAAACTCGGGCAATTAAACTCACCCATTCTGAGATGCAATTAATTCAAAACAAATCAGTTTTTATCATCGTGCAGGTTCTTATGGTAACCACTTTAATGGTTTCGACGCCAGTGAGTTTTACTGCGGTGTTTCGAAAAATGAAGCTTTCGCATCAGATTCTTGTCTTAAGTAACTAAAGTAACTGAGTAACAGTCGTTTGGTGCAATCTTCATGAAGCCACCTGTGATTTAGTTCAGTGGACATGATGCGGGACAAGTAACTGTGGTCCAATGAGATCGCTTCAAGAAGCTTTATGTCAAAATACGCAGCTGGCCTTGCAAAGCCTCCAGCAGATACCTCGCTTTCTTTGGGTTTAATATTACTACTGTTATATAGTACTCCACATTAAAATCCCGCCTACTGAATACGTAGTTTTAATGTTGAAGCAGAATAAAACACATAATAAGCCGTTGTGTCCACACTAAATTGCGTGCATTAATTTAGGTTTGTCACTTTACAACTTGTGCGTGGGGTGTTATATATATATATTGATTATCAAAGGTATCGATAGACACTCTTTTTCACACTAATGTGGAAGTATTATGTCTAAAATTTGAAAACCCTACACAAAAAATAACAAAATTTGTATAATATAAGAGATTTCTTTTCGGATTAGATGAACTAAAGCCTTAATATCAAAGCACGATTGTCTACGTGAACATGAACATGAACATGTTTTAGAACACCTTGATAAAATACGAAAACAGTGGATTACTTCAAGGTAGATATAAAGTTAGTCGGTCGTTAAAATAGTTTGGTTTAAAAAGTGTTTTTAAAAGGTGCGGCATTTCAAGGTTAAGTGTTAAACCGATTGAGTTGGTACAGCGGAAACACGCGAGACTCTAATTCTGGAGGTCGCCGGTTCAAGTCCGGCGACCGGAAATCCTTATTGAACCTTTTCCCGAAGGTCTACTCAGTCATAAGGCAAACCTGGAACGGAATTAGACCTCGCAGATTTATCCAAGCACTCTTACCAAGTTAGGTGCCAAAAAGGTGCTTTTAAATGCTTCTGCACCCTCTATACTAGGTATTCTTTAACGAAAAGTTCCAAGTTAATTGAATTGAAAGAAATTTAACTGAATCAACATTAATTTAATTTTGTTCAGTAGTATTTTCAAAGAAAATTCTAAGAGTAACAACACAACTCGATATAGGCCTGAAGTATCAGCTGTTAACGGCAATGGGTATAGCTCACAAAATTAAACAATGCAAAATTAAAGGTATTTTAATGATATCTTGAAAATAGTGATACGTACCCGGGGTTTCTATCATAAGCTAAACAATGGATTTTAAAACTTAAATTTTGCTATAATAACTATTGTTATTTCTGTAATAAAATCAATAGTTTATAAGCCTCTTAATTAAATAAAATCGTAACATTTAAAATACTTAATATATATATATATTAAATCCTTGTTTAGCTGATACAAAAGCAAATTACTATTTCAATATCTTGATTTTATTGAGAAGTTTCTGTTCCATTTTTATATCGACCGGTGTAGTTAACAAATAATAGGTAATAGAAATGTTTCGTATTTTCACCAAAGCATCGTCTTTGTCACGCTTCTCTCTAACCCGCGTGAACCGGTCTCACATCCGGTCAGTGTTTCAGCCAGTGTTAGTTAGGTCACGGCAACATAGCTCGCCGCTTCACTTGCAGATTATCGTTGAATTGCTCAGCAAAAGTCTACTGGAAACGGCGACCAATCAACAACCAGTCAATGGCCTGTCAACGACAGTCTAGCTGTAGCACTCTAATTTACATACTCTTTATTAAAGCCGACAGCTTCAGGCACACATTGGTCTTTTAAATATCATTTGTTGGATCAGTCCACACCTACATTGCTATACGATGATTGCAAACGAATGCTGTAGTTAGTAAAAGTGAGTTCAGTATTACTTTTCGTGGTTTAGGCCTACCTATGTGGAAATTATATGTATTAGTACACGAAATAATGATGGAAATAGATTTTTATTTCACTGAAAATCTTAAACTTATAATTGACTATTATATGTTTAGCTCATATTTGATGTCAAGAAAAGTATGAGTATCGAAGTTTATTGTATAATAAATATACAGACCGCCTTCTCAAAGCCAAACTGTTTTACTTCATGGTTTTTAGTTGTAAATTACAATAAACGGACAAATAGTACCATAATGGCGGGGAAACAGGGCTGACATCCAAGCGATTGTTAAGTAATCGAACAACCTTATTTAATTAAATGTAATAATTGGTTTTACATAATATTATCATCTATTTGTTCAGTGTTTTTATTTTCTTTGGTAGAAAACGGGTTTTGTTCTTCAAAACTACCTCAGACCACTTTTTTTCTTCACTTTTATTAAAGTTTTTGCAACAAGACTAAACTAATATTATGCAACCTAAAAACAACAGCAGCGAACGCATCCCAAAGATTTTACACAACCCATTGTAGGTTTTATATAGAAATGATGCGCCAACTTCTATTATGCCACGCAAAAGATTAATTATAATAGGCCGTGCCCTGGCAATAACTTCAATAAAACGTTAATATGCATACTCATATAACTTTGACTGGTCCAAATAATGAAACCTGAACTGACTTGATGGCAGTTGTTCTGTGCACACAGTGGCTATGCTGCGCTGCGATGGGATATCCATCCTGGCTACGACGCAGACGCGCCACTAAATTATAATATCTCATTTTCTATAGGCCTCAGTCGTCAGAAGTTGGCGTATATTTAGTCGCACTAGATTAGGAACCAGATAGCTTATTATGAGTACGATAGACGGGTACCGGTTGAATGTAAGTATGATGGATAGAGGGGAAATTGGGTAACAAAAGTATATGGTACTTAAAAAAATGAATTTCTGACGAAAGGCTGACAGCGAAAATCTGCCTGGCGACTTGGAGTAGAAACCCAAGAGGTAGACGAGACGCACTTGGACTTGGTAGATTGGAATGATTCTGTTTGAATGAGTTTGCTTGGCATAAGAATATTAAACAAGTGGGTGAGTATTGGGGATGCAAGGATCATGTATCATTATATCAGTACCGGAATTTAACTCTTTCGTGATATGACGATCCCTTGAAGGCACCAGGAAATTGGCGTTGAATGTTTGTTTATGTGTTATTACTAACTGAATATAGAACGTATATAAAATAAAAAGACTAGTCGTGTTGGGCGAGCGAAATTACTTCCATTTATTTTTCATGGCGTTTTTAACCAAGACGAGGACAAATTCCATCAGTTTGTTAAAAAAAACACACATTCCAAATGTTGTAATGAATCGACTGTTGACATGGTAAAGAAAATATAATTCGTAAACGAAATAATGAAAATATAAATTAAAACTCCAAACCAGTAGCCACGTTTTAGTTTTCTTTTTATTTGTATATAGACCATGGGCCAGCTAATAGAAACCCTCCCCCCCCCCCCCCCCCGGTGCGGAAGGTTTGAAAGTGGTTTTGTATACCTCTTAATATTACATTTTGATTTTCACTTGTTAGCCAACACAACTTTGGTGGAACAGCCAACCAGGGGTGCCCAAAGATTTTGGTCTAAATAGTACAAATATTAATTGTGAGTCTTGTAGTAAGAAAGTAGTTAGTTTTACGTAAGGTTATAACTATGTATATTATTTTCTTATTTCTAAAAATTGTTTGAGACCCAATTGGCCATTATCTTCGGAGATATCACCCTGTGTCTTTTTGGACATCATGAAATTCTTTAGTCACAAATGTCGTTTGCGACCACTCTAATGAAAGGTCTTGATGAGTACATTACGAATTAGTAATTTATTATACATGTCAATAATACATTTTCAGGGGTAATCACGCTTTAAACGTCAAAATCCATCTTCGATCGCTATTTTTTGCACTATTAGCTATAATAAAGGTGAGAAGTTTCCATTTTTTTTCTTTGTAGCTTTGAAATATATGTAAGTGTATTAACATTGTTTGTAATATGTGATTTCCATAGAATTATATCCATTTTAGGTTATTGTTTTAATTGTTAATTTAATTTTTTTTTCATTAATTAACGTCGTTAAAAAAGAAACACGTATATTTAAGGATTGTGCAGCTTTTATAATACAGTCACAAAATAAGTCACAAAATAACAAACATACTTACATAAACGCTCAAGAAACGCAATTAATATTTATGTATATACATTTGAGATGCCACATTTTGACACCCCTGGTGGGTTCATCCGCTAAAACCGTGTTGTATATTGAGTAAAAATGCGAAGACAATCTATTCAAGTACTCAAACCCGCTTCTATCATCTTCCACAATGTGGGTAATATGGGAGGTCATAGTCTGGCAAAACTATATATACTATCTACTCTAAGTAAACCAAAAAATGTATATGGAAAGTTTTGTGCACCCCTTAAATGGAAAAATGTATTTAATTAAGTATTTTGAATGTTAAATAATATATACGTCCAGAATTGTTAATTTACTGTCCAGAATCGCAATTAACATCAATATTGCTCCTTATTTCGCCATGTTTGGATACCCCTGGTGGGTGCATCCACCAAAACTATGGTGGCTAACAAGCTAAAATCGCAAGACAGTGTACCAAAGTATCCAAAAACAGTTCTAAACTTTCCGGCATATGGGGAACGGCGGGTTACAAATGGGGTAAACCCTATACATGTTATGCTCAAAGTAAACAAATAAAATGTATAAATTATCAAATTCAATGTATTATATATTGTGTTGTGCGACCATTTAAATGGGAAAATGTATAATTAACAATTTCAATGTGTTAAAGGTTACTTAATTCCAAAAATGTTCATTTTATTGTCAATATCACAATTATCATTAATATTACTCACTATTTCGACATTTTGGATAGCCCTGGTAAGTGCACTCACAAAAAACCATCTTGGCTAACAAGTAAAAATCAAAAGGTCATGTATCAAAGTATACAAAAACACTTTCAGACCTTCCAATATTGGAGGGGTGGGGGGTTACAGATGGGGCAAACATGATACATTTTAACCTAAAAAATTCACATAAAATGTATATAGAATGTTTTTCTCACCCCTGAAAAATAAAAAATTCATGTTATCAAGCATTTTAGATGCGTGAGGTTATATACTTACAACTATTTTCATTTATTCTCAAGAATGGCATATAATATTAATATCGAATTGTATGGTGGCACATTTGGACAACCCTGGTAGATGCACCCGCCAAAACCATGTTGGCTAACAAGTGAAAATCAAAAGTACATATATAATAGTAATCGAAACCACTTTTAGACCTTCCATTATTTGAGGGGTGGGGCGTTACAGAGCGGCCAAACTATATAAATGTTTTGCTCGAAATAAAAACAAAACATGAATAGATAACTAGTTTGTGTAACCCTGAAAATCAACAAATTGTGTTATTTAGTAGCTTACGTATAAAAGAGTACATCCTTATAAAAATAGTTAATTCTTTGAACTGGCAACATACCTCAATTAATATTTTTATGGTTTTCACAGCACCACATTTGGACACCCCTGGTGGGTGCACCCACCAAAACCATGTTGGCTAACAAGTGAAAATCGAAAGTCAATATATCAAAGTACTGAAAACCACTTTCAGACCTTCCGCACCGGGGGGGGGGGGGGGGGGGAGGGGGGGGTTATAGCTGGCCCAAGGTCTAATATTGACGTGATGGAATGTTTATAACTCCTATTAATTAGAGTGTGATTACATGTTTGGATTATTAGTGTAACATGTATGTTAATTTATTACTTATCACTTAAAACATCACTTAGTCTAGCAGAAGGCACAAACTATAGGAGTCAAAACTCTTTAACCGGAAAATTTTAACAATAAAACACTGTTATAATTATGTTCTTCGGTAGTATCCATTGCTTTTCTCAGACACGATATTGATTCGCGTCTGAGGAAAATACTATACTAACATTTCAAACAGTTTGTTAAGTGGACTGTTGGTATAGTTACCACAGTTAGCTCGTGAGTGTGGATGTTTGTTTCATTTCAAGTACTTTTCCATCGGCTGAATCTTTAAGACAGAATACAGATATGTAATAAAATCAAGAAACATCACGTTGATTATTATTATATGACGGTAAAATACATACAATAAAATCTTATTTATACATTTTCACTTTTCAATTATTCTTAGATTACTTCCTTATGCATCTTTCACATTTTATTTTAGTTTAGTTATACATATGTTTTTATTATGTTTATAATATTTTATATTTGCTCTTCTAAAAATGTATAACTTAAGGTTACACTGTTATTCTGGTAGGTCATGTGAACTTTGTAAATGATTCATTTGAATAACTTGTATTTAGAACTATATATATATAAAAAAAGCACATGTTTAGTTTCTCAGACATTCTAAAGAAAACCACTACAAGACGCCGCAGACAGAAGGTGTCAACGTGTGGTAAAATGCACCCTGTCACAGAGCGCGCTGCACAAAAACCGCGTCTCGTCACCCCCCCCCCCCCCCCCCCCCCGCGAACATCCCCACGACAAACAATGCCTCGCATCACAAAGCACCAATTAATTCCCATGTTTGCGTCTGTGTAATTGTTTGTACGTCCCAATATGACATGGAAGCCGTTGCTTCGTGCGGTATTAGGTTTACTTTGGATATGTGATAACCGTCCGGGTTTCAGCTGGGTGGGCTACTGATATTACAGACACGAAAACCCAGTGGTTAACGATTCAATCACAAACGAATTGCAATCGTAATTATTTTATATTAATAAATCTAACGAGAAAGACAAATTTATTTGGCCATTACAAATATGAAAGAGAACGGTATGAATTAGTATCCTACTATCACTTCTCTTGCGTACCTCGAATTGACCAATTTATACAGCAATCACTTTTAAATCATTTACTAAGTACTTTGGCTTTCATCTTCATTGCATCTAGAGGATAACATTAATTTTATTTCTAGACTAATCTCACATTTAGAAAATAATTATTAATATGTATAGCATAAGTTGTATACATTGTTTTGGATACTATAGTTATGACTGTGTGAAGAGATGGTATTAAACTCTGGAACACATTTGTAAATATTACACAATACAATTTACTTCTGTCCTATCGGTGTGCACACTTGACTAAGGGGGGCGGGGTGGGTCTCCGGGACGGAGGTCACAGGATTAACTCCTATTCAGAGTAATTTAACTGGGTTTAAGTTTACACAAAATGCATCGATATGTTGATTACATGACGCAGTCATTATGTTGTATTGAGCCAACAGCTGTTAGGATCTCATTGTTGGTTGTTGCCTTATATGGGATGTTTTTCTGGAGATCGCGTTTGCATTAGGCAATAAATGCAAAGCTGCAGCGAGGCCAAACCCATGTAGATGTATGTATGAAAGTTACGTTAGTTTACAGACAGTCTGTACCTGCAACGGTATACAATATTACAAATATATATTTCTGTAATAAATAACGAAAGAAATAAAATTATGTGAGAGACTATCTGTAGGCGTTATGTGCAGACATAAATGCTCACTTTCAGGTAAAAAATGACGAAACATGCGTGTTATACACATTACACAGAAAGTATCATTGTGAACGACTGACTGTCGATTAGGTTCATATTCTATCTTTAGAAGTAGGTCTTTGTCAATCCAGTCCAAAATATCTGCAAAAGCTCCATACACATAAAACTAGTAAGCTACCATTTGAGTAAATTATATAAGCTTGAATTGAATCTGAGCTAGGCTTATGTCATAACTGAAGTTGAAGAACATCGGTGAATCTAGAATCCCATTTAAGCCCAAAGGAAGGTTAAACTTTAAATTAAACGCCCAACGTCATGGCATAAAACCATTTCATATCGAGGGGCTCCTTAAAAAAATACATAGGCTAATATAAAATAATCGAGGGATATAATACTCTGATCTCTAATAATCAAAAGTACAATCTATTTCTCTTTTTTATTTTGTTTAAACATTACTCGAAATATCTGTTTCAAATCTATGAATCTCTTAAGAACAGCCACCAGCCTGAAGGTAGCACCAAGCAGCACAGACCCCAAGGGCCACCCCCAGATAAAATCTACCGACCGTAGTTAAGGTCGACTTTTGACAGCCAGTCGATCGTAATTTGTTCCATACCGGTTTTATGCGCCGCCTGTTTTATGATACGAGGTATACACGTGCCGCGTGGTAAAGCGCATGACGTCATTCCACTCTACACTCGTGTTATCTTTGTAAGTTTACATGGTCACTTATCAATTAAGTTTCGACCTAGGGCTGCGTAAAAGTGAATGATAATTTGTTTCATTTATTGTGAATGGGTCGTCGTTAGTAGTTAGTATGGTTCTTTATACGTCCTACAACAGCTATCGTGTTTTAATCTAGGCTCTTTTTATATTCCATTGATCTCAAGACTTGCAATCACATAGTTGATGATTTCGTTTGTTTAACCGTGTAACCAGTGGTTTTACAGGTTGAAGAATATACAAAATATTGCTTGGTCTAGATTGGTTTTGTTTTGTGACTGCACCTTCTTGGATTTGGCGTAAAAGGAATACACTGATTTTAAACACGATGTTTGCAAAATCAAGAGTTGCCCAAGGTGTTCGTAATTAACGGGCAATCTATTTCTATTTTTAAAACGTCATGAATTGCATTGAAAAGCGTATGGAATGGTTATATCTTTTAACCATAACTCGGGCTGGAATACAAGTAAATTGTATTTTATAAAATTTGTGTTAAAAAATATTAAACTCGCTGGCCTAAATATCTTAAAATTAACTATCACAAATTGAAAATAATATTCTGCTAAATATGGTGGAGGCGCCGGGTACGTCGCACTTCTATTGTGACAACAGTGCTTAGGACCCGACCGTGAGTGATGGCTGGAGAGTCGGGGGGGGGGGGGGGGCAAGTATGTCACACAGCTCATGTGATAAAAGTGCATGAACGCACATTAGAATGAGTGATTTTATAACAAGCAAAGAACATATTACTTACTACTTATTGATGTTTAGGACAAGATTACGAGAGAAGACAATCCGGCTTGAGCAATTAACAACACGAATGATGGTCACTGTAGTTATTAATTGGTTCAGCTGTGAAACAAAGATGTTATAAGTGGAAAATAAAAGATAGTTGCTACAAAATACAAACTATTGTTATAACATTTTATCGTTGATAAAACTGCAACAATTGAAGTGAAAGAGTTAAGAAACTGTGTTTCTCTAAAGAAGCGCAAGACAAGTAATTATTGTGTGACTTATCACAATGATCAGTTCAGAAATTTGGCACGTGAAGCGCTCACAGACTAAATACACAATACACGAGAATGAGCGATGTTCACAGCACATGAAACGATTCGTATAATCTTTCTGAACGATCTTGTATTAACTAGGATCATCATAGTATTGTTTGATCGGAACAAATCTCCTGTGAAAGGCAAACTTTCAATCAGTGGCTGGCTTTAATGAACTCGTGATTTATCACATCCGAAAGATATTGATCCAATCCAATCTTAAAGAACCCACGTTTTCGAACGAAAAGGAAAAAGTACATCAGAAGAGTTGAGTTGTTACTTTTTTTTTAGATGAGTATATAGGCCTATTATGTATAAAGTAAGTATTGTATCATCTCCATAGTGATCGCTCATTGTATACAAACAATACTTCTAATGGTTCCAGCAAGAAACGTAGGATTGTGATTCCATATTGACTTTTGTCATATCCATTTTGTCGTTGTTTTATTTTTTTAGTAATTATATATTACAATAATACCGGTAACACGTTGAAATCACCAGAGCACGGACATGCAAGCAAATAACCAACTTAAAAATTTACCTGTGGTGATTAATATTCTTTGGAAAGCTAACTGTGTGACACTGAGCATGTTTATTCGTAAATAACATGAGAAGATATTGTGAACGTGTAGAAAAAACCTCCAAAAAAATCAATTTTTGGGATCTGACAACTTATTTTCTTCCTAGATTTCACATTTTCTAACACATTCCTAAAACCTAGTTACTGTTCTCCTCAACGGCATACGTTTTGATTAGCGGCTTACGTCACACGCGTTCCGCTAAAGCCTCCATCGCGCTTGGTAGTCATGGTTACCTGCTCGAAGATTCATACCAATTTGCCAACGCTAAAGCAGGGTTGCATGTGAGCTTATATCACCCAAAACCAATTCTTATGTGAATTAAAAATGGGATGTTTGTTTAACCCTAATTTTAACCCAGGTGTGTTCAAGATGAATGGGTTTACGTGAGTTTTATCGAAGAAAGTTTCTAGCCACAAAAAGATTAATCTACTCAATTTGTTCATTTTTTTGGTCATTCAGTCCATTGGCAGAATGTATAATGCTCAGCAAAAGCCAAAAACCATGCACGGGAACAATAGTCCTTTTGTAATCAAATGAAATGGTTTATAATAATATTGTGAGTTTGTCATAATCTTGCTAAGCGTTACTGCTATTTTACACAGAACATAACTAATATACAACGCATTGAAATAACACATTACCTATTATAGAAAGAATATTATTTGTTTTAAATTATCACAATATCATAAGTGCAAACGATATTAAGACCAACGATAACACCTACATATATTATTGTGTAGACTTCCACAGACGACAGATTTATCATATGCCATAGTAATATAATTTAGTATTATTTTGTTTATAAAAAAAAAAATATATATAATAATACACACACATATATATATATCAAATAATTGTGTTTTGGGGAATTATCACGTGAGATGTATGTTCCACCTCTCTCTGGAGATTCGACCGGCCGAGCGGGAGGAAGTAGACTCGGTGGAACCCCTGAAGAGGATGTATGATATTACATCGAAACGTCGGGATGGAGGGGGTAAGTCAGAACCCTCATTATACAACTCACGTGATAATACCCCAAAACACAATTATTTGACTTATTTGACATATAGCCGTGAGAATTTGAAACTTAACATATATATATATATATATATATATATATATATATATATATATATATATATATATATATATATATATATAAAGTAGCGCAAGACAAATCATTATTGTGTTACTTATCACAATGATCAGTTCAGAAGTTTGACACGTGGTCATATATATATATATATACAAACAAACCAAACACATGTTTTCATAGGAGCAGCCGCCTTAACTCATTGATTTCAGGGTTGGCCATCTGTATACACTACCATACATGTATGTTGTCTTTATTTGCAACAGTTCAAAGTACCACTTTAGCACCTCGTGTTCAAGTCTTTATTAGACAAATCAAAGAGAACATTGATCACGCCCAACTATGTAGGCCTACAGCGGCTGTGATCGAGCCCGGGAAGTTGACTCAAGCGTTTGCGTGGATTAAACCAGGTACGAGTGAACGCTACGAATATGTTCTGTTTTCCGGACAGTTTAATCTCCTCGCACTGAAACTTCTCAGCCGTTGCGCTTATAGGTCTCCCCAAAAGGACAATGTCAGATGCGTCCGCGTAGACCTGTAGAAAACTATCATGGGAATTAAGTGGGATTTACTTTCTAGCGAGTTGTACAATACTAGGCTTGTCGCTAAAGTACCTGAACCCTTTTCTCTAGATTAAATCTACTGCATACACACAGAACGTTAATTCCAATCAATAACGCCAATTATTGGTAGCCACGCAAATTTTACGTTTTTTTAAATTGATATCTTGGGAACGTTTCAAGATAATGAAAAGGGGATTCTTATAAGAGATTTTGTTTGAATCAGCTAAATAATTAATTTAAACCCTTTTAAATATTGTAACTGTTATGATTGTTATTTCTGTAAGTTCAGTCATTTATAATTCATTCATTCATTCATTCATTCATTCATTCATTAATTAACTAATTAAAAACAACAATATATATTATATACGTATTAATAAACAAGACAGATACAAAACCAAATCTCGCGTATCAATCACTTTTCCAATATTTTGAAGCCTTTAAAAAAAAAACGTTAATTGCAATAGTTAAGAAGTAGGCAACGTAAAAGTAAGAAGTTGCTACGGTTGCTATTTTGCAATTGACAAATAAACCGTGCGTACGTTTTAGATGTTTAGTTGACTCTTAACAACAATAACGTGGCTAGTAGCGTCATGTGTTGCTAGACGCGTCGTTGGCTCTGCGCTTTTACTCCTGCTTCCTGTTCAGAAGGCTCAAGTCCGGGCTAGGGATGGGAGTTTTTAACTTCTGGATTTGAGTATATATATCCATTGCGGTGAGCTTGGAGCCGTCATATCAAATTAACAACACACATAATAAACGGTATAACATCCCTAACTTAAAATCAGTTTACTCGTTACTGAGTTGGTAGACTTTAAATATCTATGGATTTATTTCTGTAAATACTGATAAAATTCGGTGTAATTAGGACTGTGCTTTTGTCTTTGTATATTACACACATAATTATGTTCTAACTTCTAACGTTCTTCAAGGGTAACGGCAACAATGTGTTATATCCCCATTAATCGGCGAGAAAGTCAACATAATACGTTATTCATTTTCAAAGTTTTTACTTACGATATGGGCAATGATCATAATAGAAAAGCAAATGTAACTAATGCATGTCATATATGTAACACTCATTTCTAAATATAAATTTGACGGGTTCGGTTCTAAAAAAAAAATTAACGTAATCGTTAACATTTACTGTGTACACATTGTACAACACCGCAGTGCTGCTCAAACGAAGAATCTCGCAATCAATTATCACCCAGCCCCTTTAGACACAAACTATTCTCGTGCTCACTCTAAACTCTATTGAACTTGTCCTCGTAGCCAACTCTCACCCAAGTTTATCGAGTTTCATTTCACTGACTATAGAGGACAACTATCAAACATGCTCAGTTAGCGCTTGAACGATCGTAATACCTGGTATTCCCGTCGTAGTACTTAAAATGGGTCACTGAAGTAGTATACACATTTATGGTAGAATTCGTTGTTATGAAATAAATATATGTTTATAAGCAAGGCATCAAATGAATACCAGGTATACCACTGAATACATTTCATTTCTCAAATAGTCTGGCAATGCTTCATTTACCCCAAGTTTATTCAAACATATTCCGCTATTTTCCGACGACGATCTTATGAAGTAAGTCACCCTCGTCTTGTGCAAAGTTTTATGAACGCGCACAAAGTATTTGTGTTACACAACTAAAGATTTGTTCTTTGTTCCCCGACACCGCTTTAAAGTAGAAGTGGAGTGGGCGTAGCCACAGTGAGACGCAAGTAGCGGAGGAAGAGAAACATTGCTAGCTAGTCAAGGAAACGCCGTTGATTAGTGCCACACCTAGGCGAACATCGTCAATAAATTTATTTTAGACGAAGTTATTAAAACACTAGAAGTACAGAATGCCACGAACGTAAATGTAATATTCATCGTACTTCAAAGACAAACCGTGTATAGTTTCGTCATTGTTAACCTGCAATGTCATCATCGATTATGTAATAGTATAGTGACATGTGTTACAACTTACCAGCCGAAATGTAATTGTAACTCGTTCTGATGCCTCTAGTATTGTCGCGTATGTTGGTAGGCGTTGTTTAGGCACATTCCAAGCAAGGCTCGTGCACTCCATGCAGTGGACAGTAAAAAGCAGGTGCTGGGAAATCCCGCGGTGAATTTAGTTGAAACAGACCGCGAGGAGCGACCGTCTCTTCTGAGAATTTTACAGGTCACATTGCTTGTTAAAACGTGACGGAACTTTACAATGTGAGCCATCTCAATTTTGTAGTTTTGCGATCGTGTTATTTGTTTTCTCGTTAATCTGAATGGAATGGTTCGAATATCGTGACATAATGTGTCTTCCACACTTCGATGAGCAAATGTAAATAGTGGGTGCACCACTTCCACTCAGTTGTACTATGCCCAGTGTTAAGCCACAGTTCATAGTTATAACAGCGCTAGACTTTGTCTCTTAACTTCAGTGAATGGACAGAAGAAAACGCGTTTTGAGGAAATCGTAAATCGTCATATTTCTGTATAAAACACGAATTTTAATTCTAAACCAACGAAGTTGTTGAGTGATTAGTTTTTTGCGTGAGAAAACTGAAACACTAAATATAACGCTTTTGTGTGAAGGTATAATTCACGTTCTGTTCGCTTTCATCCAGTAACATGGAAAGATCCCAAAGCTCTTAGCGCAATACATGTTATATGCTGGGTTGTCAGTCATTCGTAAAACGAGTAGTAAATCAACTCCACTATAACCAATTCAGTAGAATGCTTTTGTTGCACATACTCCTCAAACATGCTGTGTTCTTAGGTGTTGTATTCAACAAGTAAGCTAATTACTTCTATTGTTCAGACTTAATCAGACACACATAATTGGTAAATAATATGTTTGTTTTTGTCTAGATTTACTCATTTAACACCCAGTAATATTTAAACAAGTGATTACAACACCGGGTTTAATATGTTTAGCAGTAGAAAGGTGTTCGCGTGGTTGGAGGCTACTGTAACTGTAAGGGATTTAATTACAAACGATTTATTGTACGATGTAAAGTCAATTTACTATAAAATGAAGCTGCTTAGCTCGGTGCTACAGAACTACAGAACGAGGTTCTAATCGAGAGGTCGCTACCGCACGAGGTTTTAATCGAGAGGTCGCTATCGCACGAGGTTCTAATCGAGAGGTCGCTATCGCACGAGGTTCTAATCGAGAGGTCGCTACCGCACGAGGTTTTAATCGAGAGGTCGCTATCGCACGAGGTTCTAATCGAGAGGTCGCTATCGCACGAGGTTCTAATCGAGAGGTCGCTATCGCACGAGGCTCTAATCGAGAGGTCGCTATCTCACGAGGTTCTAATCGAGAGGTCGCTATCGCACGAGGTTCTAATCGAGAGGTCGCTATCGCACGAGGTTCTAATCGAGAGGTCGCTACCGCACGAGGTTCTAATCGAGAGTTCTCTATCGCACGAGGTTCTAATCGAGAGGTCGCTATCGCACGAGGTTCTAATCGAGAGGTCGCTATCGCACGAGGTTCTAATCGATAGGTCGCTGTTTTGAGTCACCCACTGGCGATTCTGAGCGGATTCTCTTCCAAAGTGTGTTTGAGAAGGCAACTGCTGGAATGGAGTCTTACTAATGGCCCTGAAATGTGTTTTCTGATCTAATCAAATAACACAATACGGCTAATTAACGCCCGGAGTGTAGCAAGTTGCCACGCCAGATTCTCTATGAAAAGTTTATTTTATTAATTTTATTGTTTTGCCAATATCCATGGATACATTTTAAATCATTCTTATTTTATTCTTAGTAAATTAAAACTAGTTATTCTTCTAAATGTGTGTTATTAATATTATTATTATTATGGGTACTCCAATTATAATTTTTTGGTTATGGCAATTGAATTATTACTAATTAATAATATGGTATCACAAATCAGTTTGCGGGACCTAATTGGTAATTGTTGTCTCAGTAGAGCTAACTGTTATAAACTTTTTGTACGAAATGTGTGTGATGATAAACCCTTATCATAAAATTGTGTTAACAATATAATTACCATAATAAATTAATAACATACCCATGATATGAATAGTTTTTCTATTACTAGTTAATAAGCATTCTGTTCTATAAATGTATGTAAATACAGTTTTAAACTTTTTTTTATATAATAAATAATAATTGTAATGGCCGTTTTCACATTAGTATTCGTTTACTTTAAGAGAAAAAATTTCTGTGCACAAAAAAACAGGCAAAATGTTGTAACCACGACTTTGTTAAGTGTTAGTGTATAATATGATTTTTGGAGCAGTAAAATAAAACTAGCTAATATCTTCAATTTGATCAATTATTTTAAAAAATACCTCGGTTTTAATCGTTTTATGGACTGCAATTTGTGTATCGTTTAGCTGAATTGCTCTTCATTATTTGTACTTAAACACAACAAACTAAATGCTTTAATTAAAAACATAATTTTCTTCTCAGTAAAATGAACTAGACTGGTCAACATTGGAAGGGAGAAATATGGCGCATATAAAGGATGTATGGTTTTGGTTTACGTTGTACGAAATAGGTTCTCCTTAGAAAGTAAAATGTTGCTGCTATAAAAATCTTTTTCAAACTCATTTATTTTTTCTACTTTTTCTCTACTCTCAACCCCCCCCCCCCCCCCTATTCCCTGTGGTATAGCGATTCGAGCACGGATACTCGTTATAGAAAAAAATAAAGAAATTGTGTTATCTTCATAGCTGTACAAAATGTGTAGCCTTAAAAGTAATGTTATACAATTGCTAAGTAAATTAACAATGTTTGGATTTAACCAATCAGAACAGAAAGTTAAGTGTAAATGTTAGCTGACGTAACGCGACAACCGCGAAGTTTTGATTGGCGGTCTGGCCTCCAATAGACACTAACCACGTCATTGTTATGTTGCCGCGCCGCAACGGGCATTTGTTTTACATACAGACCAAACACCCACTGTACTGGTTAAATCCTGCTACACCTTCCACTATCGTCCGATTCAACTTTATTAGAATATTCGTCTTGAACGCAACCTTTTCTCTCATGGTTTATCTGATCGTGAAAAAGTTCATCAACATCCATCCGTTACATATGGTGGGTATATCTGATATTTAAGTATAGACATATTATCATTATTATTATTTTTGACTTTGCTTTTTGGTAATCAAGAAATAGATTGTTTGATTACTTTTTAACTATGAGTTAGTATTTAAAAATAATCAATAATTATCACAGAGGGATCATTTTAAAGCTATCTAAATTTGTACTATAGTTAAAGATGGTAAATATAATTGGCATCTTTAGATAAATGTAGTAGGCTGGAAGCTAATCAAATCCTTATCGAACTGTAGATAGGCAACATGCAAGAATGTTTATTAAATTATAATTGTAATTGTTCCAAGAGAAATAAGAAGAAGTACTGCCCAAAAGATCTTGTTTTCCTGAAATAGCATAAGAATTAGTTTAATACAATTCTTTGATGTTAATACTCAGGTCTGCCTCAATATTTATTTCAGATTACATTCTGCTTCAATATCACTCGTGCAATTCCAAAAACCTTGTAAGTGTTCTTTTGTTTATTCGAATGATTTTCATAATTTTTATAGTTTTTCTTCTATTTTTCTCATTTACACTTACATCTTTATTACTACAATCTAAACATCTACTTTTAACATTATTAGATGTAGCTTTTTGCTTCTTTTTTCGACTAATAGTTTATAAATGTTGACATATTTTGAAATATGCATTCAAACTGATTTTAACACCAATCTTTAAACTTCGTCACCTTTTCATTCACATTGATCATGAGCATATTTTTAGTTACTAGAAGAGACGAGTAAGAGTCCTCAGCGCTAGTTGCCGAGTCTGAAAGTGTGCATTAGAGGGATGTATAATGCCCTTGGTTTTAATGAGTATTCCTATTATGAAAGGGTTGGAAGTTTCACGGTACTGGGTTGGAAATGTCAAACAAGGTAAAAAGGAGACACCACCTTAATCAGATACTTAATGAGCTGCATAGACTCTTCCCTTGCTTTCTCCGTCACATTCACATACTCTCATAATCCAATCTTCCACGCTTTAAGCTTGCTTCTCTGTCTTGCCAACTCACTTCATGCGATCATTTCGTTTACTCTGATTTGATATGACGATGATAACTGTACGAAGTGTCGTACGAGTAATTATCAATTTTTCTTATAATCAATTGTTAAAGATTCGTTAGAGTTATGTTGAAAATGTTATGGTTCTGAAAGCGTTGCTTTAGTTAAGTTTAAACACACGTTTTGTCAGTTATTATCTTAAATATTCTTGGTTGTTACAGCAGATCAAATTAAATTTTTAACTCTTAATTTCTTGAAATGCGAGCACCCCTCTGCAATATTTAATTAAATTTAAATATTTCATGATTTGTTCAATATAAAACATTCGGCAGTATATTTATTGTAAAACACATCTAATAGTTACAGCAAAATTTTTTTTCTGGGAAGTTGTTCAAACGAAAATGATCCTCTTGTATTAAAGTCACTTTGTATGTTTGTTTAGTAACACATTACGTAGGAACAGGATACAACAAACTGTACATGTAGCAAACAAATAGTGAGCGTGTATTTACAATTAGTAACCACTCATTAATTTCTCTTTAATCTTTTATACTCACCGAGTGTGCTTGTGGTTTTAACTGAACAATTGCCACCCTGCATGCTAGACGAGACTACAACTCCGCTAGTGAGCTGGCCGATATCAACTTATCAAGTAAACTAGAACTAACCGCATTGTGTCATAGCTACTTGATAAGACGTCGCTTCCCTCTCCTGAGAATGATTGTTCTTTCAATTGTAAGTTACAGGTGAGTGTTTCTCTGTTTGTTACACTAAACTGCATTTTTAATAATTTCGTAATCTCAATCCAATGATCGTCTGAAATTACATTTTATGCTTGAAATCAACTTTCTATCCAACAAGAGAGTATGCTTCATATGATGATACCTTTTAGTGTAGTTGTAGTTTTCATAAATACAATACTTTAAAAAGTAATGAACGCAACTAAAGACATGTACTGATGGTGCCAGTATAATTAAATAAATTGTTAGTAGTGTTCAAAACTAAAACGTAACGTAGTATTTGCCTTGTCTGTTTTATGGTTGTTATTTCTGGTCGATGACAGCAAACCAAATAAAACTATGCATAAATATGTAAATATTTTATTTATTTTTAAGTATTCTCGAGTCTAGATCGAAATATTATTCTATATACTAGGCGTATTTTTTAATGTACATGGAATGTCATTGTTTATTTTATACAAGTTTATATTTATTATGAAGTACAGTATTAAAATTAAATAACGAATCTATGAATGTTCTGAATATTTGGTGATAAACCCGTGGTCTCGCGGTATCTTTGTAAATGTTATGGGAAAGTGTCAGAGAGTTGAGGCGAAGGTAGAAACATTTTCGAAAACAATGAATCGTTTAGTAGTTTTGATGTGCATACTCACTAAAAAAAATCCCTATCCAAATTCTATAAAAACATTCATTTGATGTTTCACGTGAACATAATATCATATAAGACAAACATAAAATGCTTTGTTTGATAGCATTTTTCTTTAAATGACAACTGTCCTTTTTATCTAGACAAGGAAAAATTAAGATATGGGTAATTTATCCTATGAATATACCATAGAACTGTCAAAAATATAAGGAAGACGTCTCTAGATTGAAGAAATGTTGTACGTCAAGACTGAAACGCAGAGAAAAAGTCAGACCTATTCATCAAAGAACAAAAACATAAATCAAATGAAACATACCCTAGATTTATTCGGGTTGGGTAAAAGATAATAAAATATTTATCCCGACGTGTTTAAAATTCGTATTCAGCCACTTCGTTTTGAATTCCGAGCTACTCTCAGGTTGGAATTCATAGTCGGCCCCTACACCTAGGGGCACCCATTGTTGCTATGGATTTGTTTTGTTTATGGGAAATAACATGGAAACAATTGTAAACCTTAGCAACAATGGGCGCCCCTAGGTGTAGGGGCCGACTATGAATTCCAACCTTAATGTTTCTCGTGCACAAAACCATGCAATCCGTTTTAATATTACATCGGCGGTGCACTTTGCGTTTTATCTATTTCCCCTCGCTGAGAGTTCGTTGAAATGCATCCTACACGGAATCCTTCTGGCTCGTAAGTTGTTTTATTAATTCAGTATATGATGCGTTTCAAGTTTCAAGGCGATATATTCATCAAAATAGTCAAATTGAAAAAGAAAATAAAAGTTGTTTCAATACATATAATGAACATAGCGTTCGGTACCCATTGATATAATAGTTAGTGTTGTTCTCAGGCACTTTACAATTATAATTTACTCAACAACTAATTAAACTGAGAACTTCTTCACTCATAATTGCGACACTAAAAATTCTAACTTTCATTACTTCGTTCAAAGGAATTAATTACAAGTTATTTGCTTTCAAAAAAATTGCTGAAGTTTGCAACGTCAGAGGTAATTGATACCGTCTGCCGGTCTAAGTGAGCCCATTTTTCTTGTGATTCACGGAGGCTGGCGTGGGGTGGTTTGCCCCATCATCTATTACGTGCGACAACATAGCAGTCACTCACCAATGTAAGTGGTGGGTTGATGGCGGAATGCACCACTCGATGGTTCATAAATAAATCTTTGTTGGTTTCAAGATATTGGTTTTAAAGTAATTAAAAATACTGGCAGAATTATTGGCCACATCAAGTTTCATAAAATTAATTATAGTTCATAGGAAACTGGAACTGTGAAGAGCATTCGGATATAGTTATTGTCACAAGCAATCAAGTATGATCCGTATTATTAAACAAATATAATGGAAAACACAAGTGTATGAAATCGGTAACGTTATACACACTTTTAATACAGTATTTCTAAATAATTTATTTATATAATATCTATACTAGTTAGTTAGGAAACCGACTTTAAAAATTAAAGCAATGAAATATATAACCATACAACATTAAAAGAAATTCCACGACAAAATAATTAAAAAACAAATAAACTAGCTAGATTAATTACTATTATTAAACATTTCAAATGTTTGCAACCACCACATCTCTGTTAAAGTGAAATGTTAATGCGTTATAACTTCCTGATACACGGCAATAACTTGATTTGCTTGACAAGTGTGTGGGTACATTGGAATTGAATCTTTTAACCGATCTCTGGCAGAACCTTAACACAGCGTAGTTGGTTTGTTGTGGTGGCTCGGTTGGGCAGGGGGGGTTGGGGGTTGCAGGGGTTTTGTAAAAATCATCTAACTCGTTAGCAGCAACTAATAGCTATACTGTGTGTCATATTCATTATGAAATGTAGCAGAATTTGACACTAATATTGAGTGTGTCCATTGAGTTGTTCCACAGCAACCTTTTTGATGCTGACGTCAGAGTTAACAAGATTGTCGTGGACTACCACTTTACTTACAATTGATTTGTTCCTACTACGAAATGGTGATCAATTGGTTTAACTAGTAAATCATGCTAATAAATGTGTTATTTATATCAATGTATGATATTGAAAAAAGTAATTTTTAACAAAGTATTATCTTCCTTATTTTGTATGAAGTCCCAAACTAAGACAACTTTGTCTTTCGGCCCTCCTAGGAAAAGCTCTCACTGATGTCGATGCACTTCACCCAGAAACTGTTTCGTTCTTGTTTGCAGTGAACACGAAGCCACTGACCTTCGATGAGGTCTACAACCAGTCGAGTCCAACAAACTGTACCGTTTACTGTGGCGGCCTCACTAACGGTCTTACAGAAGAGCTTATGCAGAAGACCTTCACCCCGTTCGGCAGCATTCAAGAGATACGCGTATTCAAAGACAAAGGATATGCCTTCGTGAGGTGAGTGTCCGCCCATAAGCTTTAACCACTTGGACTACCTGCACAAGGGGTCAATCAGAAACCGGGGTTTTCATTGTTTTGATGCCTAGATACCACTTGGGGGCTACCCCTAAACATTTTCACTGGTGCCAATCACACTTTTCTCTCAACATGTCCTTGTATTGAACGTGTTGAAGTCACATATAACGATCACAGCCGACCATAAGGGTCGTATGCACAGTCAAGTGTCAAGTTAAGTACAGGATTTGTTGCTATAGAATTGTTTTATTAAAGCCTGTCCGCTCATAGTAGAAACGAAACGTTTAGAGCTAATGGCCCATGTTTGTGTATTGTATTGAACCATTATAATCGGCTTGTAAACCAAGATTAACTATAAAGACACGGTTGCCAATTTTATTATAACGGAAGTCGAAAGAATGTCACCCTTTGAAAGAAAAAGAATTGCAAGGAAATGACAACAGCGCGCTACCTGCTGGCATTTTAAACCCTATTTCACGGTCTATTAGACAAACATTGGTCATCAGCTCTAAACGTTTCATTTCTACTATGAGCGGACAGGCTCATAGTTGGCAGGCACATGCTACTTTCCATAAAAAGAACAAGCTCCACAGCAACCATAAAAAAATCATATAACTCGACTGTGCATTCCGCCGTAAGTGTTACAGCATACAGTCTAAGGTCAACTTGATCTCCGCCTAGCGGACCTTGAAAACAGTCAAGGTCTACTTCATACTGTTGTTTTATACTTTCTGTGTTACAATGATATGATGTGTACCTTGACAATTGTATTACTAATTATTTTTTTCCTCGATATTTCATCAGAACCTTGTATTGTACCATGTTGAGTGTGGTGTTTGTAGTGTACCTCAAGTTTAAATGTTTCACCGTGTGTTTTTTAGTTAAAAGTTAGAATTAATAAGCTAGTTCAGGTTAATTGTAAGGGAAGCCATTGTGGCCTTACTTCACCTTTTTCCTCATGAAATAAATACATTTATTATCTTCGCAGGTTCGTCGTACTCCCAAGGCAGTTGCAGATCATTGAAAATAACAAGTAGATGCGAGATTTTATAAATACAATGATTAAAAGTCTAATAAGATTGTAGTTTTGCCTTTTTAAACCATTTATCTTTACAGATCACATAATTTGTTTTCCTTGTTTCTCCGAATCGTGGAACGGACTGCGACGATCTGACTTGGGAGTTCGACGAGCCCCCGCTAGGCGGAGATCAAGTTGACCTTGACAGACAGTAGACTGTAGCGTAGTGCGCAATCTAGCGGGCAGGTATTTACACATGACTATATGCCAAGTCAGGTACCGCAATAACATTAGCAACGAGAGCCCCCTGTCGTCGTCTCCGCACAATTCACGAGTAAACGTGTGGCAGAGTGTAGCGTGCTTTCTTTTCTATTATTTAAACCAGAATAATCTCAGAACTTTAATATTGAGAACTATGTCTATACACACATGCTATTAAGACTCGGGTTCATTTCCTACCTAATGTTAATGCACGTTACAATTACTCCCTTCCAAAAAGGGGTACACAAAGGCACTCTATGGGCGGGCGAACAACAAATAAACACGAATATGACTGGAACACCCAGAAGAGACTAAGCTAATACGTCTCTCCAGCAAACGTTTTAACATGATAATAATCGTGAGAAGGAGCCTAACATGTGATGTGATTGGGAAGCTATTGCGTCACGCGCTTTCAGTGTTGAATTCAGCTATGATCCCTGGGGTGGGGAGGCGGGGGGGGGGGGGGGGGGACGAATCCCCCTCGGGAATTGTCATTCGACCCCCCGGGAATAAATTGGCTACCTATAACATAATTTGCTATATATAACATATATAGCTATATGTATAACATAATTTCGAAATGGCACGGAAATATTGCTTTCGAGATTTAATGAGTAAATAGAGTTTTCTGTGTGTCACAAAAAGTACGTGACAAGAGAGCTGAAACAAGCAGAAAAAAGCAGAGAAGGGCAGGGCTTTTTTAAAATCCGTCTCAAATTCAACAGGGCATCAAGTGGCCAGCTGTGAATAAACATGTCAACATGGAATATTTACACTTTCACATTTGTTGAACATATTTTTGCGTAAATAGTATTTTAAATAGTAATTTTGTATGTCAGAACACTTGACAGTTTATTAGTAGAGGTAATGTGGAATCAATGGTGGTTTTGAAAATTGCCCCCCCCCCCCCCGCCCCCCCTCCTTCAATCGATGTCTATACCTTCGAAATTTGAAATAGAACCGGCCCCTGGGGACAAAACTCTGAATTCAAAACACTGCTCGCTTTTCAAGCGAGCTCGCGTCTCTTTTAATACAACAGTAAGCGAGTCTCGTTAGTTATCTTAGTTAGTAATATCCCACCCTTGTCACAATGGGCTGCATTCGAGTACGACGAAATCCGTCCGTAATTTGAATTGTGCGATTTTAATGATGGAACATGACTGCACACCCAATTATAACGTGCAAGTTGCAAGGTACTCGTTTGCAGTGCCGGAAGAAGTGCGCCAACATCGGGAATTAGCTTCAATAACAAGACGGATCAGTCTCTACAAACTTTCGAAACGTTTCATCAAAATGTTCCAATTGAAAGAACTCTGATCCGGACGCATCCACTCGCGTGCTGGCGAACGTGTTAATAGAGTCGGCTGCGATCACTATGGTTTCCGTTGCCGGCTTAGAGTAACACGCAACGTCATTCGCTTAGCCGGCGATCACAACACTGGCTATTCATTCGGACGTGGGTAATTATTTACTGTGTAAGCTGCTTCATGTTCGTTGTCTATCGGATTCAATATTATTAAACGAGAAAACATTGGGTTTGGGAGATCCATCATATCATACCATCACGGTAAACCAACGGGTACTATTATTTCGGTACGTCCCAGATCTTCACAATATAACTTATGTTAAATTACAGACGAATTGAGGACAATTAACTAAATTCGATTCGCCGTTAGTAAGCTTTAACCTTATTCATACCGGGGTAGTATAAAGTGAAACCAATTACTTATCGTAGGCTGTGAATTGAACACGAGGTACATAACCTATTAGCCTAGCACACCACAGCACGGCATGTCTAACTTATCTGACTGGAATATTTGGTGGATTTTATAATGTCTTTCAGAACAACCACGTTGCGTTTAAGATTACTTGAATTCTTTCATGTAATTCGTTTTTCTGATACTAAGATGCAAATTGGCTTGTTCACTGCCACTTTTTTCCCACTCGCTGCGCTGTTGCACTACTGTCCTGGTGTCATGGCCGCTTATAGTTGTGTATTGTTAGTATTGCGGATTTAGGGAACCGTGATGAGACATACGAGGGGTCCTAGATAGTTCTTGAAATAATATTGTTGTCTTTTACTATATCCCAACTTACTGTTGTTTATGGTGTTGTTGTTCGGGCGCTCTGCCACGAGCTTGCGTGAACAAGCCAATTGTGAATTGACCCCCGTGGCTGACCAATGCAAAATGTATCGTATACAATGAATCAGTACAACAATAAGAACAATAAACGAACACTCTAAATTGAGGAACAATTACAAGTGAAAGTAAAAATCAACCACGTATTCAGTTTTATTAAAACACTGCTGCATAAGGGACAAACGTACACAACGTGTTTTTTTTTATTTACTCATTTAGAAGATAACAGTGGTCAAAAGAGCATATTTTACATTTCAAAAAATCAGTTGCGTCTATTGTCTTTTGAATAGCACCTTTTACTATGTAGCATTCTAGACGACGGATGTTGTCTGGTGTTTCGACTCCCGGCTGAGTAATATTGTCAATGATGTAATAATAGCTATATCAATAGTTCTCACTTACTATGCAGATACAAGTACCGCGATTTTCAAGATAACTAGATGGTTTTCAAAGATTTATTTCAAGATATACTATAAGTAAGTGATTTTCAAGAGGAAACTCTAATTTAATGGATGTATTTCAAGATACACTCTAAGTAGGTCAATGCGAGACCGCTAAAATACAATAACTTATTTATCGGAGGGTAAACAAATCCCGATAAATGCTGCACTTCTTGATTGCCGACTTCCAAGTTGAGCCATGTGTTTAAAATCAGTGTAATAAGTAACTAATACTCTTGTCAAGTCAACCACGTGTGTGTGACCTTCATCTCGGCATACCTGGACTAACCCCAGGGCCACCACATATTGTTGCTGCTATGAAGTGTGTGTGGCTACAGTACTACACTACCCGTTTAAACAATTAACATAATTGCCGTAATTATTCACGTATAACACACCTGGGTGTTAGTACGAGTTTAATAGGGCGAATGTTTGTTGAACAGACGTTCGCTAATTGATCTGTGCTTATGTATTATTAGAATAAAGGGATTTGGTAGGCTAAGTTTATTGTTTGTAAACTACACCATATAGCCTAGGAACAATAATCGTCGCTATCACACGGTGTGCTCGAGGATTAGTCTAATACGTAAATACACATTCAGCATGGAGCGCATTATCGGTAGCCATAGATTACCGCGCAAATTGAAAAGCTGAGGGGGGGAGGGGGGTGCGCACGGGCCGCCCAAATAACAGAATAAAACATAATGTGGCTTCAATTCAAACGGTTTTAGTAGCCAAAGGTTTAACCTAGATTCATGATAATAAAGCTTTCTGAAAGGAAAGCTGAAACATTAGAATTATTGTAATATTAGAAGTTCTAAACTTGAACTATGAGAGTATGCAGATGAAAAATTTTTAATGATCGTTTATTACATGTATCGAACTGAAAATATAACACCAATAAACCTTGTCAAACGATTAAACATTTCCAGTTTTTTCACTAAGTGGTTATATGATCACCAAACAGTAATACACCAAAACAAATATGATATATGAATACTATACTAACTGTCCCTGAGTGCCCCATCCCCTCCCTATGTATAATTTATATCTTTGTGTATAATCAGCTTTGTATATTAAAACGTATTTCAAAATGCTTAATAAATGAACACAATAATACGGAACAAGAAGAAGATCGTTATAAAAGTATTGTGGATTCTTTCGCTTAACTTGCGCAGAAATCGGCCTTGTTGTACCTACTCTCAATTTTCAATACAGTTTTACCTTCATTGTATTGTCTTTGAAACAAAAGCAATTGTTTTTGTAAATTATAAGATTGGACTTCCAATAACGGTTATTAAGATCTGTTTTTGTGTGTGAGTCGAGTCTGCTAGATTTCAGTGTGTTGCTATAGGAAACCAACTGACTCCACTGCCGGGTTTCAATTGCACCACTTTGTATTCTTTTCAAATAAAGGTAAGCCCCCACCGCCCTCCTATTTATTCACTTCGTATCCCTAGCGGGGTAAGCCACTGAATGCCATGTCATTTATTTGTCAGTACTTAGTGCTTGCTGCAAAGCCAGCCATTGTTTCTAAACCAAGTGCCAATAAACCAGCGGCAAACACTCATTCAAGTAATCAATAATGTATGCGTGGTTTTTGATTGTTTATCAATGGATTGTGTTGTTAGAGGCTGTAAATAGGTTCCTTTCATCACTCCTGGCATATAACAAACAACAAAAACACACAATCACTCACTCACTCGCACGCACGCACGCACGCACGCACGCACGCACACACGCCCACCGAACATACACACACTCAGAAATACATATACACATTGTATACGCCCATACCCCACACACACACACACTCCCAAACACCTAAACATATTTCACACGCATTCCAGAGCACAACACTCCGACATATACACATCTGAATGTACACAAAGACTCACAAACACATCATGATTACTCATATGCGCACAAGGATACGATCACTTGCGGGGAGAGATAAGGAACACATATTCATCCAAGACATGATCACATTTAATAAACATGGACCCTGCCTCTCACGCATCTACACAAACACGCAAACACATTCCCAGGCACATACATACACACACACGCACACGCACACGCACACGCACACGCACACGTACACGCACACGCACACGCACACGCACACGCACACGCACACGCACACGCACACGCACACGCACACGCACACGCACACGCACACGCACACGCACACGCACACGCACACGCACACGCACACGCACACGCACACGCACACGCACACGCACACGCACACGCACACGCACACGCACACGCACACGCACACGCACACGCACACGCACACGCACACGCACACGCACACGCACACGCACACGCACACGCACACGCACACGCACACGCACACGCACACGCACACGCACACGCACACGCACACGCACACGCACACACATACACACACAAAATATGCACTGGTTTCGCGTGTGCGAACACCGATACAACCTACCCATGAAACATTTTCTCCAGAAAACTAGCGTCAGTTTATAGAAGCGCTCATGAAATATTTCACCCAATACGACTAACACAGCGCAGTTCAATTTATGTTGGTTGCGATAACACCCGCTCTCATTTAAACAGGCTATAAAGTGCGAATCCTAATAATTGTTTTACTTCTATTATTGGACAAGAATTATCACCATGTTTTCACCAGCTTCATGTAAATTGACAATTTGGTTCATGGCGTGATTAATCGGTTAGTTTATTAGTTGAGTTGTTTAACGGCTCATGGAACTGCACAATGAATGCATGCGGAGAGGTTGTTAATGAGAATGCAGTTCGAGTCAGTGGAGGGCAATGTTGCAATAGGCGTTCAAAGCTATTAAGCTTGCGGTCCGTACTGTGGGTTAGCTAAGCGTTTATACTCCGTGTTGGTCCGTGAGCTATACTGTTGGCAGGGCAATAGGCCTACTCGGCTTTGTGCCCCAATTTAATAATAATTACACTATGGCGTTTCAGTATCGTTCAACGTAACGAAGTAGTATCAACAGAATATGTGGCTATGGGCACATGAAACGACGGATTGTACGATACTTGCTCGTTAAGTTAAATAAAACACGAGTTTGAATCAAAATTCCGAATTGTTTTCTGTAAATGTTTCACTTCAGTCTGGGCTTGGGGAAGAATTTGGTCCAGGGTACACCTATGCCAATCGTAAGAGGCGGCAAGTTAAGGTCCTCCCATTTCCCTTTTAAATCTAATTTCATCTTCTTTTTACTTCTTCTTCCTACTTTTTTCTTTCCTCCAATCCTTTTACCCGACTGCGTATGACCTATTTCGTTTGTTAACGGACGTCAACTATTTCACAGTAATGTAATGTTGAAATCATTGTTAAAAAATATTTAACTTTTGTACCGTTTTATTTTATAACCATTAATCGAACTAAAATAATATTAACAAGAGCGTATGATTTAAGTTTGTAATTACGACAACAACTATGATAATGATAATTATACTGATGTATGAGAACGAGGTTACGAAAGCGAGGCAGGCTATATTTACTTTCCTTTTACGTAGAGGAAACCATTTCATTCGTTTGGAAAACACTTGAGATAATAAAATTTTATGAATCAATAAGTGCAGTTAAGTTTAATAGTTTTACGATCAACGTCCTTAGTTGCCCCGTAAACCGTTGGGAGCGTGCTTTGCCTCTGAGCCATCTGCCGGCGTCTGCCGCAACGCATAGCGCTGCCATCTAGCTGAGCGTCAGAGAACTAGCTTCATAGCGGTGCAGCCGGAAGAGAGTGTGAGGGAGGAAATTGGGTCAAACAGCGGTAGAGTCGAGCTTGGGTCATGCAATTGAAAGGCAACATAACTATTCATTTCCATAGAACGTATTCCCGATGAACGCGAAGTTACTCCACCGAGGAATTTTGCTGAGGAGGTATGCTTATCTTGAGAGCTTTAACCTACTCGGTATAATCATTAACACAACATGAGTATTTGCATTCCCTTACATTAACCATTCTAGCCCCGTGGATGTTCATCCATCTGATGCTCATGTGCTTTAGATAATTTCCAAGAACTGATCAAGGGGTAAATGAATGGGGAATACAGAGAGATTGCCAAAGAAAGAAGTTGTAAGCTTACTCAAGGGGTACGGATGGTAGTTCGCGAGACATACATGTTAGAGGAAGGATCATATTACATCGAGATTGAGCTTCGCTTAAACGTATGCACTTCTTTTAATTGGTGCGTTGTGCATTCGAAGTAAACGTTAATACAATTATAGAAACGAAGAAAATCAGGACAGTATGCGCAACAACTGTTTTCTACAGTGCTGCATGATTTTCTTATTTTTAAAAGGCCATTATACAAACGGTGCTGGAACGGTTCGAACCCTTCAAACCGAACTGAGCTTATTTGAGGAAATGTTCGACACAATGACAAGCGATACCAGGGACGAGTTCAGTCTAATGATGCAGCAATTTATTTATGTCATGACATGATGCTACATTATCGCTTTCTACCCAGTCAGATAAAACTGCCCAAGTCATGTAAAAATTATTTCGCTGTCATTTTAGTGGTACATGGACACGAAGAACGAATTGTTGTACTTGTACATTCTAATGAGAATGATTCCGTGATAGGAATGAATAGTTAAGAGAATGGTTGACTAAACTACATTGATTGTAGAGATCGAGGAGAACTTGGAGAGGCTGGGGCTCTGGAGTTTTGACACGTGAAAAATAAAAGTGAAATTTTAGTTGACGGTTATTTTTGCTTTACTTATATATTGTTGCAGTCGTGCTTTTATCAGTATATTTTATTTCAAAAATGTACCTGAAAACGATTATGAAGTAAGGATGTACCTGGATTTGTTTTATTGTGCAATAAGACTTTTCAAAAGGTGTCGTAGTAATATTTTAAACGTTTCTCATTCCGGCTGAAAAGATAGTATGGTTCTTTAGTTTCGGGTGAGTTTATTTTTCTTTCAAATGTAGAAGGTACATGGTTAGATTCCTGGTTCGGGATAGGGTTTAAAATTTCAAAAATTGGCTTACATCTATGTGTATGGTACTGGTTTATATATGCAAACGGTGACATTAGAACGTATAGCAACGATTCGCATAATAAATGGTTTAATTAAAATCCAACAATAATATCAGTTCTTGTTACTGAGTTGGTAAACAATATATGCACATTTATTAATAAAAGCTCTGGAAAATTACAATTTAATATGTTGTAAAGCAAACCCGTGTATCTAGTTATTATGAGTTTGTTTTGTATTTGTTTAAGTACTTAGGCTGATAATACCGCAGAGCATAATATAGTACCGAAATAACATCTGTGGCTTCTACTAGCGTATACCACTTCTTTCATTTGGTTGATGGGAAGGCTCACTTGATGTCGGTCATTTAGGATAATGCAATCAACAGTCAACTTTTTGCAAAGTAGAATGTGTGACGTAAGAGATCAGTCTGTCAGCGAGGAGTTTTACCAGATGTGCAAAATAAATGTGAAACAATATAGCTGGGAACATAACACGCAGAATGCGGCTGGCTTGTCATGTGCGTGGGTACTTTATCAACTTAAGCCCGAGAAGTATCGAACTGTTTACTCGTAATGTGTAGTATATATGCAAAATCGACTTAATTAAAAACCGTGCAATTAAGTGGGTTTTGTTTTATTATGCATTTATTTAAAACAGCACTTCAAGTGTTGTTTCAGTTATTACATGCAAAAACAAAACGTTCGATTGTGCAGTGTTATTCTTCAAGGGGGCATAATACGTTAAACGTGCCCGTATCGAAATGGCGTTAATAAAATGCATTCTTTGAAATGCATAGACAAAATTTAATATGATCTACAAGAGTACAGTCTTAATCAGTTACCCACTAAAGAACTGTTATGAAGATGAAGGCATACATTCCAAAACATCGTTTAGATTCAAGAGCGTTTTTTTAAAACTGTCGACCAACACTTATGAAATACTCGTAATAATGCCTCACGTAAGCATGCGTGGTGTAAGTTCGTTGCTTGGAACATTAGATACGCGTCTCGTCAGTTCGATAAACGCTTGTTTCATAATGATTTTTTAAAAGTGTTGTCTTAGGAGGCAAATAATAGCACGTTTCGTTTCTAGATTCTCAACCAAGGAGTCAGCCACTCACGCTATTGTGGCTGTGCTCAACACAAGATGGCGTCTATCATTACTCATCGCATCACTCTTGTTTCTAGATTCTCAACGAAGGAGTCAGCCACTCACACTATTGTGGCTGTGCACAACAAGATGGCGTCTATCTTTACTCATCGCAACACTCTTGTTTCTAGATTCTCAACGAAGGAGTCAGCCACTCACGCTATTGTGGCTATGCACAACAAGATGGCGTCTATCTTTACTCATCGCAACACTCTTGTTTCTAGATTCTCAACGAAGGAGTCAGCCACTCACACTATTGTGGCTGTGCACAACACAAGATGGCGTCTATCTTTACTCATCGCAACACTCTTGTTTCTAGATTCTCAACGAAGGAGTCAGCCACTCACGCTATTGTGGCTATGCACAACAAGATGGCGTCTATCTTTACTCATCGCAACACTCTTGTTTCTAGATTCTCAACGAAGGAGTCAGCCACTCACGCTATTGTGGCTATGCACAACAAGATGGCGTCTATCTTTACTCATCGCAACACTCTTGTTTCTAGATTCTCAACGAAGGAGTCAGCCACTCACGCTATTGTGGCTGTGCTCAACACAAGATGGCGTCTATCTTTACTCATCGCAACACTCTTGTTTCTAGATTCTCAACGAAGGAGTCAGCCACTCACGCTATTGTGGCTGTGCTCAACACAAGATGGCGTCTATCTTTACTCATCGCAACACTCTTGTTTCTAGATTCTCAACGAAGGAGTCAGCCACTCACGCTATTGTGGCTGTGCACAACACAAGATGGCGTCTATCTTTACTCATCGCAACACTCTTGTTTCTAGATTCTCAACGAAGGAGTCAGCCACTCACGCTATTGTGGCTGTGCTCAACACAAGATGGCGTCTATCTTTACTCATCGCAACACCCTTGTTTCTAGATTCTCAACGAAGGAGTCAGCCACTCACGCTATTGTGGCTGTGCTCAACACAAGATGGCGTCTATCTTTACTCATCGCAACACTCTTGTTTCTAGATTCTCAACGAAGGAGTCAGCCACTCACGCTACTGTGGCTGTGCTCAACACAAGATGGCGTCTATCTTTACTCATCGCAACACTCTTGTTTCTAGATTCTCAACGAAGGAGTCAGCCACTCACGCTATTGTGGCTGGGCTCAACACAAGATGGCGTCTATCTTTACTCATCGCAACACTCTTGTTTCTAGATTCTCAACGAAGGAGTCAGCCACTCACGCAATTGTGGCTGTGCTCAACACAAGATGGCGTCTATCTTTACTCATCGCAACACTCTTGTTTCTAGGTTCTCAACGAAGGAGTCAGCCACTCACGCTGTTGTGGCTGTGCACAACACAAGATGGCGTCTATCTTTACTCATCGCAACACTCTTGTTTCTAGATTCTCAACGAAGGAGTCAGCCACTCACGCTATTGTGGCTGTGCTCAACACAAGATGGCGTCTATCTTTACTCATCGCAACACTCTTGTTTCTAGATTCTCAACGAAGGAGTCAGCCACTCACGCTATTGTGGCTGTGCTCAACACAAGATGGCGTCTATCTTTACTCATCGCAACACTCTTGTTTCTAGATTCTCAACGAAGGAGTCAGCCACTCACGCTATTGTGGCTGTGCACAACACAAGATGGCGTCTATCATTACTCATCGCAACACTCTTGTTTCTAGATTCTCAACGAAGGAGTCAGCCACTCACGCTATTGTGGCTGTGCACAACAAGATGGCGTCTATCTTTACTCATCGCAACACTCTTGTTTCTAGATTCTCAACGAAGGAGTCAGCCACTCACGCTATTGTGGCTGTGCACAACACAAGATGGCGTCTATCATTACTCATCGCAACACTCTTGTTTCTAGATTCTCAACGAAGGAGTCAGCCACTCACGCTATTGTGGCTGTGCACAACAAGATGGCGTCTATCTTTACTCATCGCAACACTCTTGTTTCTAGATTCTCAACGAAGGAGTGAGCCACTCACGCTATTGTGGCTGTGTACAACACAAGATGGCGTCTATCTTTACTCATCGCAACACTCTTGTTTCTAGATTCTCAACGAAGGAGTCAGCCATTGACGCTATTGTGGCTGTGCACAACAAGATGGCGTCTATCTTTACTCATCGCAACACTCTTGTTTCTAGATTCTCAACGAAGGAGTCAGCCACTCACGCTATTGTGGCTGTGCTCAACACAGATGGCGTCTATCTTTACTCATCGCAACACTCTTGTTTCTAGATTCTCAACGAAGGAGTGAGCCACTCACGCTATTGTGCTGTGCTCAACACAAGATGGCGTCTATCTTTACTCATCGCAACACTCTTGTTTCTAGATTCTCAACGAAGGAGTCAGCCACTCACGCTATTGTGGCTGTGCACAACACAAGATGGCGTCTATCTTTACTCATCGCAACACTCTTGTTTCTAGATTCTCAACGAAGGAGTCAGCCACTCACGCTATTGTGGCTGTGCTCAACACAAGATGGCGTCTATCTTTACTCATCGCAACACTCTTGTTTCTAGATTCTCAACGAAGGAGTCAGCCACTCACTCTATTGTGGCTGTGCACAACACAAGATGGCGTACGTCTATCTTTACTCATCGCAACACTCTTGTTTCTAGATTCTTAACGAAGGAGTCAGCAACTCACGCTACTGTGGCTGTGCTCAACAAGTTGGCGTCTATCTTTACTCATCGCAACACTCTTGTTTCTAGATTCTCAACGAAGGAGTCAGCCACTCACGCTATTGTGGCTGTTCACAACACGGACATCAATGGACAGACTGTCAAGTGTTCATGGGGAAAAGAGTCTGGCGACCCAAATAACGCTCAGACCGCGGGGCAGGTGAGTGAACAGGTGAATGTCGTGTCCAATTTTTACTTACCTATTTTATCTTCTTAATCTTAGTTCTATATTATGATAGTTGATGTTTTATTTACTTGCATCTTTTCGCTTTCCTCTTCCAAACTCTTCCTCCCCCCCCCCCAACCACCCTCACCCACGCCTCTAAACCCCCAAGAACTGGATTCCCGTTATGCCGACCCCAGTGATGTATGATGGGCCTGACCGGCCGACGCTATATTACGTAGTTGACATACTCAACTCTCTTTTCTTCTCTACTTGCACATTTCTACATGTTGCATCTTATTGCAGGCCTACGTAATTTATAAGTCGGTACGTAGTGAAAGAGTTTGTCAAATTTGTGCACTTTAAAGACATTTTAAAGTATCAGAGAACAGAATATACTGTAAGAAATTAAGTTTGTATCTTGATTTGAAATCACTAATTTATGTAGTCTTTATACTAGTCAGTAAAATAACTGATTCACAAAGATGAACAATAAAACCATCACGGGAAAATGTGCGTGTTCTTAAAATAGAAATACTTTGCGGTGTAAAAACGGAAGGTGTGGCCCAACCCCCCTCCTGTTCGTGACTGTGTTCAGCCAGCTTTGCAATTTACAATCATACATCCTCGGCATGCCACCTAGAACACCCCAACTCGATCACTCCTTATGAAATGATGAGGCCTGAACTTCTTTCAGCCGTAAACGAATAAGAAATCTTTGTTTTATGCCGTAGCTTGACCGACCGAACACAGTTTGTAAGAGATGAATGAATAAGGCTGAAATGTTTGGCTGTCATGAATTCTATAAAATTATCAACACGCCAGTGTAATAATAAGAACACACTAATGTCTCTCCTCCGATTATCTTCAGCTAAATCTCGGTATATTAATTAGTGATTGCATTTTGTCCCCTCCCCGAGAGGGGACTTGGCGTGACCAGAATCCCGTGCAGCCATGATACGGCGACCCTACCTCGATAACGTTCATAAAAAAACTGCTTTAATTAATGCAAATAATGAACGCTTTATGAATAAATGAAAGTTTGTTGACATTGATATCGTAACGGTTGGCGCTCGTGAGCTGCCATATGATCGCAACAGCAGATATTCAAATGGCTGACGGATTAACAATGTGGACCAGTAACTAAAATCGATGACAAGAGAATGCACTGAACGTAAAGAGTGTTTCTAAATGTCACGTTTTAAGATAGAAATCTGGAAAAATGAAATAACAATGAGTAGTATGTAAATTTACCAATAACGGGATTTTCAGCTACCTATTGAAACATGTTATGGTGCAATACCCTTCGCTTTTAATTCACAGGGCGTACAGGGTATTATTACTTATTAGTTAAATATGCAAGATAACACACTCGTAGCTAGAGTATTGGCGACACGACAAGTCTACTGTCAAATGGAAGCCTCGTTGATTTGTTTACTTGACGTTTAACAGATACGAGATAATTAAGTAGAGCATTACGTAAACAACAGAAACCCCTATTAATAAAAGTTAGTATGGAACAGATATGAACGGTAGCAATACGAAGCATGTTGGTATAACCTCAAAGGCTTGCCAGGTATATTATTATTACCTTCATCTGGTTCTTACTGATATGAATAATAGTGACGATAATCAAATACGAGTTTAGTCATACTGGGTCTCCTCCAGATGAAGTTAGCTTACTTTAAAACAAAGCTCTTGTAATTGCGAAGATACTAGATCTCATAAATCTGTTTTTGATCAATGAGGCCACATTTCATACACATAACAGTCGCATATCAAACATCCTCACCGATAGATTGTCAACAGTCAAGTTAGAGCCTCAATACGACTATCATCGAACTCAATACGGCTAGGTACTTGTAATATTGGCATTTATGAACCTAGATTTGATCGTATGTTTGTACATATGTGTTTATGTTCGTAGTAAATATACATGTGCTAAAGTATAGAATACTATGGAAATAACGTTTTAAAATTAAAATTAATTACGAAATTACGTACGACGTTGTAATGGGTCCGAAGACAGAAGTGGTACGCTAAATATTAGTGGACATATAGTTGTAATTTCTGGTCCCAAATACAGTGTGCAGTCATGCTCAATAGCCACATGGGTGCTGGAAAACTGTTTCTTTATTGATGGAGACAATCCATGAGACGTTTGTTGTGTCTGTGTATTATGACGACAAACAACGCATAGGGCTAGTTTGTAGTGTCTACTGAAATTTACATTTTCTCTTGTCTCGCTGTTGCCCAATAGAAACCACCGACTTTATGTGGTAAATGGTTTGGGTAAACGTTAAGATGTCCGTTAATATAACAAACAAAAGCAAACGCATTTTTTGTTTAGGATAGAAATCAATGAGTACATTTTTTAATTTATAATTTTTTGTAATGTTAGCGGTATAACTTCTGCCAAGGGAGAAGGGCCTACCTACATTGCAAAATTAAAAATAATGTTTGCTCTACCTCACAGTTCAGTTTGACGATTGTATTCAATTTCAAGAGAACAATATATTATCATATGCAAACATAAAAGCAATTGAAGTCCAAAGATATTCAAATTTAGTGGTGTCCACCAGGGTGCAAGAAACACACGTATTCAATTGCAAGTTTGAAGCAGAAAACAATAAAAACAGTTCTAGTTCTGAGTGTAGAATTTGACGAGTAAATGTTGCAGAACGCAACCATGATTAAACTTGTCTATGCCAAAGTTTCGCGAACTGTTCGCTAAGGTATACGAACCATCTGCTTTCTTCTAATTCATTTTTGAGCAGCACCATAAACATTAAGGAGATAATCACACAATTCTGCCTAGCTCAGATTCTTATAGAAAAATTTCTAAAACATAATTTAATATTAACCCCATTATAACTTGGCAGCGGACAGAATTTTGTAATTTATGTCATATTATTATTTTCAACATAATGGAACAAGTCCAATGCACAAATAGAAAAGAAGAGAAATGATCGATCAAAACAAAACATGTCCAAGTTTGCATCAGTGGACATGTGAACTTTTGATCGAACACTCAACTTTAAACTATTGCACCTGGACATTTTCATTTTTTGATCAAAACTAAGTATTCTAATCGATTTAGGTCTAGAATATCACCGCTAATTGATACGTAACTCATTTTCGTAAAACTGTGGACATGTCTCGTTTTGAAACTCAGCTCCACACATATGATCACAGATCTGAGGCGCGTCCAAGCTTCTACATGCAATATACAATGTTTAACGTGACCAGTGGACAATACCATTTAGTTGACGGTCGATTATGTCACGAGTAAGCATAGTCCTTGTTGCGTATAGAGGTCGGCACGTTCAAATAGTTTGGTGGAAACTGGAAACCAACCATCCAAACAGTCTGTGTGTTTACCTCCATCCAGGCCCAGTGAACACAAACAAATCGACAACTCAAATGTAATTAGGCCGTCTTGCGTTTACGCGGTACGGACAACAAACAGATGTATATAATACACAAGTGTACTGAAATGTGTGTACGTACTATGATTTAAAATACGAGACACGGTTCGCATGTTTAGTTCTAATCATATTACTGTCATACATATTAATAACCGCCCCCCCCCTCCCCCCCCCCCTCACTGCAGCACCGGACTACCAGGAAGAGTACCAGTATACTATGTATATCAATTCTCCAAAATTCTACTCACTAGCTCACCACTTGCGAGTGACTTTTAATTGGTTGAGAGTAAACTTTGTTATATCTTAATGCACCATTTTGCCCATTAATCATAGGCTATGCAATATTGCCTTTCATTTTATTGTTTTTAATAACTAAGATATCACCTCGAAACGCGTTTTAGGCCATCAAACAAAATGCAGGACAAAAAGTGTTTTCGCCTACGGCGAAATTGCCTCCGGCATCAGGGGCTACCCCTGACCCCAGCTACATCGCGCACCCTCGTTGAGAGTACAAAGTAAACTATGCGAGTGGGTAACTAGTGGTATTGTAAAGGGTTGCATGTACTACATAATCAAAACGGATTTAATGATTGTATACTAGTGTGAGATAACATTTTCTTTCCAAACTGCAAAATGTTAAATTACACAGTGTAATATCGTTATAAGTAAATGAACATGTATATACGTATTATTATTTATTCATAATCATAATAGTTTTCGATTCGAAAATCACTCGCATTTATCTGTTGTGCATAACTTGTAACATACCCGTTCAAGTAAATCTAATGTGCACTTATTCAAAAGTCATGACTGTTGTTTGCATAAACAGCATTGTATATATAGAATTACAACATTTCATACATTGAACGTTTCTGGAATTAAATAGCAAAACGCTCAAATTCAGATTGTTTTGAAATGCACACAAACACGAATTTCTATTGAGTTTGTTACTCATCTTTTTACTCGGTGATCAATCTTCTCTACCAGGTATGTGATCTATCAAATTGCTGCCACGGCATTTGAACAATATGGCTTAATTTGTTTATATATATGCAGGCTTCAAGACCATTTTCAACTGAAAACTCAGTACATTCAGTAGTGTAGGGATCTCTTCTTCGGATACAATGAAAGTCTATCAATACAAATGACTATTTGAGAATGATATTTCATTATTTTATTAACGAGTTAAACAATGTTAATGTTTTCATTAAAACACCCATCTTGTTTCAATGCAACTTCCTTGGATTTTTGCTTCACGAATACCAAATATGAAGTAAGCCGCATACAAAACGACGCCATATTAAACACCAACCCATCTTCGGAACATGTTAAAGGTCTCTCACACCAAGAAGTAAGATAGTGTCAGGGGAGTCAGGACCGCCCACAATTAGTTACTAACTTAAAAAGTGCGAATCACTAACGTTTTCCCCGATTATCTAGTACAATTTGGTTGTGTTAAGTATTTTGACGGAAACCTGCTTGCACGTTTTCTTGTGCGTTACCGTCAAAAAACTTACCGCAACCAAATTGTACTAGATAATCGGGAAAAACGTCAGTGATTCACGCTTGTTAAGTTGGAAACTTTATGTGGGCGGTCCTGATTCTATCTTACTTCTTGCTGTGAGAGACCTATACCTCTTCTAAACAACTTGCTACCTTCGTCCTCCGAGTATAACATTCACTTGTTACAATTTCAACAACGCATTGTGCCGTGACACAACACTGAGGTTGGAATTCATAGTCGGCCCCTACACCTAGGGGCACCCATTGTTGCTATGGATTTGTTTTTTTTATGGGAAATAACATGCAAAAAACTGTTACCTTGGTAACAATGGGCGCCCCTAGGTGTAGGGGCCGACTATGAATTCCAACCTGAGTACTGAGTATAGTAGTCTCGATGGCGTCTGAGAAAGCCAACCTCATTACAGATTACTGACATATTATTTGATTTCTCGTCGCGTCACTAGCTCTGTTTGGTGATCTGAATCAGTGTGTATAACTTCATTTCTATAATATTACATGTGTTGCGACGCCTCAGCAATGTTTCCACGTCCAATAATGTCGCAATTTACATGCAATATAACATTTACGATAGTAATACTCTCTTTAATACTCCACCGAAGACAAGTGTAAACTATAAACTATTGTATATTCCCTCGAACTTCGTATACTCTGACACGATAATCATCCTGGAATGTAATACGCAGGCCAAACATTATCTGAAAGTTAACCCCTTTGAAACAAATAAAATTAAATTAAATATGTCTAATAGTCCAATAGAAAACTAAAACAAAATCAGTAACACCAAAACTAAAACAAAAACCCCACACACAGTATGGTTTGTCCTATAGTGAGTGATATTTGCATGTGAATGGTGGCGTGTCGAGGATAACTAGGTGTACATATATTACGTATGCCACAGTTGAGTTGAGCCCCCACTGGGTAGCATGGTTGGCATTCCCGCGTGGTACATTGATAAGGACCTCAGGCGAGAGAAACTTTTTTATATCGATCAATTAAATGGATTTTGCGCATTATAGCGCGTAGTTGAAAGAAAAAGCGAAGGAATATGTTAAAAGACAACACCAACTGTTGTGTGACTATTATTATGTAGGTTACAAATAACATAAAATAATAATACAGTATCTATATAACTAGGTAATTGATTTTTTCTGTTGAAGTTTACACAACGCAGAAGTAGTTTAGTTTAGAAGTAGTGTAGCTCGATTTATTCTCTATTTGCATCAGGACCGAGGTCCCACTAGTAAAAGTGTAATGTATAGTGAGTGATGAATGTCAATTGACGATGAAGAAGGGAGGAGGGGAAACCTGATATAACAGAACTTCAAGTTATAATTCTGAATATTATGCGCATAGTGTCCAAATAAGTTTGAACTGAAGCACTTTGTGTAAGATTGTTTGGTATATTTTATTTTGTATAAAGCAACTCCTGTGTATACTTCAAAAGCAAAATTGCCTCCTTAAGTATTCACTCTTCCAAAGATCATTGAAATGCACACATTGTACATTCAAATGTTTGATATTGTATGCTATGATATTATACCAAACTATGAAAAATATGCATTATCATGTAAATGATGCTTAATCCCTCATATCTTAAACATCGGCCTAGAACAATTTGCAATTCTTTCATTTTATGTGGCTACAGTCTACATCGTAATTGTAATAATTAAATATGCTGTGTTAAACTGTATGAATTAACATAATAAGCTATATGACCATATTTTGAACTGGCGTGGAAATCTCGTTAAAAATCATTAACATAAATTAGTAACACTTATGCCATTAGTGTTGGAGGCTATTCGTGGTATTGGGACGCGTGCAGAAGGTGCATTACCGTCTGAAAATCTCCAGACTTACCCCTTTATCCGTGAATTGGGGGTAGGGGGGGGGGGGGGGGAGCTGGGTAACTTTACGTGTTATCGGTACCAAAATGCACTTCTACTTAAACCACTGATACACCACTTCCCAATATATTTCATTTATTTGGGAAGAAGAAGTATTAAGATGCTGCAAGATGCTATACTTTCTTCCAAATGCATTCCTTCTGGTCCTTTGAACACACTCATACAGCGAATTAGTTTACATTTCTCCCAAACTCACTATTTTCCTTATAACTGTGATGGAGTGTATCATGACACATGTCCTTGTAATGTCCAGCCGCTGACAGGAACGCAGTATCCATACGCATACGGCCAGCAGATGGGCTATTGGTACCCGCAGAGCTACTCCAGCACAGCCGCGACGGCTCAGATGCAAGGCCATTTCTTGCAGGGAATGCAAGGCTACACCTTATAACTGTGTTGGAGTGTATCATGACACATGTCCTTGTAATGTCCAGCCGCTGACAGGAACGCAGTATCCATACGCATACGGCCAGCAGATGGGCTATTGGTACCCGCAGAGCTACTCCAGCACAGATGCAAGGCCAGTTCTTGCAGGGAATGCAAGGCTACACCTTATAACTGTGTTGGAGTGTATCATAACACATGTCCTTGTAATGTGCAGCCGCTGACAGGAACGCAGTATCCATACGCATACGGCCAGCAGATGGGCTATTGGTACCCGCAGAGCTACTCCAGCACAGATGCAAGGCCAGTTCTTGCAGGGAATGCAAGGCTACACCTTATAACTGTGTTGGAGTGTATCATGACACATGTCCTTGTAATGTGCAGCCGCTGACAGGAACGCAGTATCCATATGCATACGGCCAGCAGATGGGCTATTGGTACCCGCAGAGCTACCCCAGCACAGCCGCGACGGCTCAGATGCAAGGCCAGTTCTTGCAGGGAATGCAAGGCTACACCTTATAACTGTGATGGAGTGTATCATAACACATGTCCTTGTAATGTGCAGCCGCTGACAGGAACGCAGTATCCATACGCATACGGCCAGCAGATGGGCTATTGGTACCCGCAGAGCTACCCCAGCACAGCCGCGACGGCCGCAGCAGCTCAAATGCAAGGCCAGTTCTTGCAGGGAATGCAAGGCTACACCTATGGCCAGTATGGATTCAATCAAGGATACATGGGGTAAGTTGTTCTCTTCTAATACTTATCTGGATTACTTAAGGCACTAGAATAGTGTGAGTCCACTGTCCGCGCGTAACGTGCGTTATTATATGTGATGTGTGTGCTGTACTGTAGTGTACTTTTGATATAAAGAAAATGCAAGTTGTGGTCTTTAATAAGATTGTAATTATTACGATTGTAGTTATGAAAATGTATTCATTGCGAATGCTTTAAATTACTTTCAAAAAAGACAACCGTTAGGATCGTTTTCAATATTGACTAGCGTTCTCAAGATATGACTAAATCACCTTCATTTTGCGCTTTTTCGATAGTGAGACTACCCTTCCTCGTTAATTACGCAGATAAGAATCAGATGAAAAGCAAGTTAATATGAACGCTTTGCTTTACACGATATAGTACAAATGAGCTAAACGATATCCTTTTGGCTAGATAAAAATCCGAATGATGTCTAGGAATGACATGACATTCATGTATCGATCTGTGAAGGTTGATCGTGCTTATTTAAGGTGAATCTACCCCCGTTTTTTTTTTTTTTTTTTTTTTTCAATGTGCATAAATAACACATATGGAGTTAGTATATTAAATACGCTCATTTGAGAAGATCAAAACTTATTTTCAAGCCCATTTTGGAGGAACCGTATGGTATTTACAACGGGTTTTATGACGAATACGGCTAACAACTACGTTTAAACCACATACGCGTTTGGTATGCGATTTTTTGTTTACACCTTACCCTCACTATTGGCTATGTGGGTTAAGTATTTTGAAATGAGTGTTTTCAATTTTTGTTTTACTATGATTTATTTTGCTCACCGGTACAAATGCAATTTCCGTACCGGAGAACAAAATAAATCGTAGAAAACCAAATATTGAAAACCCTTATTTCAAAACACTAAATCCACATAGCCAATAGTGAGGGTAAGGTGTAAACAAAAAATCACGTACCAAACGCGTATATGGTTTAAACGTAGTTGTTAGCCGTATTTTTCATAAAACCTGTTGTAAATACCATACGGCTCCTCCAAAATTGGCTTGAAAACTAGTTTTGATATTCTCAAATGAGCGTATTTCATATACTAACCCATATGTTGTCTTTATGCATCTTTAAAAAAATAAAATAAATTGGGGGTAGATTCACCTTAACGCTGTGTATGACTACTATAACACAACTCTTCCCTTAGCACTGACCTCCAGGTTCTGTTTGTCTATGCCCACTTTCTTTAGTAAATACTTGTATTGAGATAAAATATACGTCATCGTGAAACCCAAATTATTACTAAATAGATGGATGAATAAATGGTTTGGTCAAGTACATGTTTTTAACGTGCTATAGTGACTATTCCACTTGTGGGGCGTATGCCCTGTTGTGAATAAAGATTACATACATACATACATACATACATACATACATACATACATACATACATACATACATACATACATACATACATACATACATACATACATACATACATACATACATACATACATACATACATACATACATACATACATACATACATACATACATACATACATACATACATACATACATACATACATACATACATACATACATACATACATACATACATACATACATACATACATACATACATACATACATACATACATACATACATACATACATACATACATACATACATACATACATACATACATACATACATACATACATACATACATACATACATACATACATACATACATACATACATACATACATACATACATACATACATACATACATACATACATACATACATACATACATACATACATACATACATACATACATACATACATACATACATACATACATACATACATACATACATACATACATACATACATACATACATACATACATCCATATACATACATACATACATACATACATACATACATACATACATACATACATACATACATACATACATACATACATACATACATACATACATACATACATACATACATACATACATACATACATACATACATACATACATACATATACATACATACATACATACATACATACATACATACATACATACATACATACATACATACATACATACATACATACATACATACATACATACATACATACATACATACATACATACATACATACATATACATACATACATACATACATACATACATACACTGTTGAGTAGATGAACACTTCCATGATGTCCTGCGCTGTAAACACATCAACCAACTTCGATAGTTTATTTGTATTTTTATATCTAGTTCACCGCCACTATTATTCACGCTATGTGCAGCTATTTATTTAAACAGAGAAAAATATCAAGTTTCCTTATTAACTTCACAGGCACAAACATGTAAGAAGATCTTTATATGTTGACATCTCTCTTGTTTCTGAGTGGGAGGTGGGATTGGAGTGTGAGATTAACTGTATGTACTGTTTAATGTTCGATAAAGACAGAAGCATTGATAATTTTAGTTCATGCAATTTCCACAACTTGCTTCTAAAGTAATATTATTTGCTGAGCATACTCGTAAAACAACTTCGAAACGCTTGCATACAGAAAGAATTGTAAAGCAAGCTCCAGTTCACTTCCCTACTCATTATTGATGATGTTTTCTGATCTCACAGAAGGGCTAGCAGCAGGTGCTTTTTCCCCTCCCCCTCCATTCTCTTTGTGGGTGACACAGTAATCTTTGGTGATACCTTCTTTGGAGTATTTTGTTCCCCTTCTCAGTCATTCAACAAACATAAACCAAACTTTTCTTGACGTATGCTTTCTTTGGTCTTACAGCAATAATTCTCGCTGTCAGTGGTTTATTTCAATTATAATATTATATTATTATGCCTTCGCTATTCCTGTCACAAAAATACACTTCCCTTGAGGTTTGTGTGTTGTAGACTGGATGCAGATATTTGCGTAATGGCCATCTTTACTGCGCATACGCAGACCAATGATTTTCATGGTATTACGTCTTAGGCTTTAGGAGACGAGGAGTAGGTGTCAATGTTTTGCTACCTCCCTCATCTGTAATGTCTATGTGGTGTTTCTTTCCTTCCACCTTTCTCATGCATTCTCTAACATACTTTATGTGTGTGGTTGCTCTCACAGCAGGATGGGCATGCAATTGCCTGCCACCTGGCAAGGTATGCCCGCGCAGCCTCAGATACCGGCTGCTGCGCAGCAAATGGCGGCGGCAGCGCAGGGCGCAGCCATGCAACAGCCAGCGGGCATGATGGCCTACCCTATGCAACAATTCCAGGTAGAAATGTAAACAAGCAGCAAAATGTAAATAGTTGTTCAATTGGGCGTCTTTGGTTCCGTTCAACCTAGGAAGTTTGCCATACACGCACCCTATGGGTGCTGGAGAGTACTTTCTACATTTATAGCAAGATCACTTTAAAACTATGTCTTAATGATTAGTTGATATTTGGGCTTAACAATCAATCACGAAGACATAGTTTTATAAGTAATCTTGCTATAAATGTAGAAATTACTTCGTGTCAGACGATTTATGGTATTTGAAATAGAAGTTCAGCTACTAAATAGCACCTACCGCTAGAAATATCTTCATAAAAATATAACAGTTGGTTGACAGCCAAGTCAAGATATTGACGTAGGCCTGACACATGACAATGTCGTGGTAGACTACACTTATTGACGTAGGCCTGACACATGACAATGTCGTGGTAGACTACACTTATTGACGTAGGCCTGACACATGACAATGTCGTGGTAGACTACACTTATTGACGTAGGCCTGACACATGACAATGTCGTGGTAGACTACACTTATTCCAAGAGTATTCAATTAGAGTTACATTTTTTCAATGTATGGTATTAACATATAAAACAAAATTATGTCCGCAAAAGGTGTGCATTCATACTTTACAAAGTGTAAATATACATTAAATAGCGATACAAAATGTTCATCTATGTTAAAGTTACACGCCAAAAACAACTTCAGTTGTTGAACAACTATTTACATTACCCGTATGTGTGTATTTTTGACGGTTTTTTCATTTCATTTTCTCGTTGCATCCGTAGAAGGATTGTGGTTACTCGTTTTCTTCAACTATGTTGCTTTGAGCATTCACTAGTTAGAAGCATGTTTCAATGACAATTCGTTTGCTAGTTTTATACAGTAGATTGCCCTTCTGAACTTGAATACATTTTATTTTTTCTACTTCTCAGATTCTGTACCTTTTTCATTTCCACCCTGCCAATCTATTATGATATCACTTGGTTATAAACCCGGCCGGGTTCTACTTGGTTTAGACCCCAGAGTCGTATCATAATAGTCATACTAAAACATATGGTTTAATTATTGTACCTATAGCAATACATCCATAAAATACCGTATAACGATTGATTGATCAATATTATTCTAATGATGCTTTGATTTCTGCGTACATACTGTTTCCTCGTGGAGATACTCTAAGTAATCTGCAGATGTCACATTGAAATGTTATCCATTATCCACAGCTTGGAGGGTTTCCAGGTAGGAGTTTTATTTAGAAGGTCCGGGCAAACACTTTAATTGATTTAATAGAATTAAATCATAGCTCTTCTTTCTCTTGGTCTTACACATGACCAGCGATACTTGTTTAGAGGATGACTGGAGCATCCGATATTGAGCATCGACATGCGTAATAGGTAAGGCTAAACGATGTCACAACACAATGCGTAGTCAGGAACAGAACTGAGACAAGCACGAACCAGTTAACCAATCTATTCTTATATATTTTTGTGTGCATATAGAAATACTAGTGCATGATATATTCATTCAACGTAGTAGGAGATTGCATTCAGTTTGGTTTGTTGGGAAATCACTTTCCTTTGAAGCATGCACAGTTGTTTCTTCTTCAAAATACGAATCAGGGAGTTAATTCACTCATTATTAAATGACCCTTCCGCAAAACATAAAAGAAAAAATGATTTATACTTCAAATAAGTCAAGTAACAAATATTGAAAATTGCGGTAGATTTTGGCGATACACTAATTAATTTTGAATTTTGTTTTGAATTAGTGTATTAAATGCATTTCTTAAATAATATACTGTAAAGTAAAACATGCACAGAAAACCAAACTATAAGTTGTTTTTTTAAACGTTTTTGAACTCTTTAGTTGTTGTAATGAATTGGGTTGGCAAATTGAGCTAAACTAAACGAGGCTGTCTCTTTCTTTCACAGGCTCAGTGATATGCACAGCAAGCCACCCATGCCACGCACATTCCTAGCTCTAGTCACTCGCAATTCATTACCGACGTAGGAACAAGAAGAGACATCACTAAGTCATAAGACATTACTATAAGAGCACGGTCTTCTTATGTGCTAAACATTAGGCTACAAGTGCCAGAGGAGAAACCAATAGCGTAAAACAAACACAAACTTCAACATGCACAGTAAAAAGTATAAGTGTCCCTATCAAACATGTGGGGGGGGGGGGGGGGGGGGCTTTACTTCTATTATCTTGCTGTCGTGTTATTGTTGTACCTGTGGAAAATGTAGATCTATTTTGTCTCTTTCCTGACTCCCAATATAAACTTTAAACGCGTTGTTGACAACGATAAATGTACGGCTTTGATTTTGAACTAGGGCTAACAGTACTCGCGAACGGTAGGTTTAGAAATTACAAGTTAAATAGTGCATACTTGTAATAAATTTACAAATTCCAAACTTTAAGTTACTACTATTTCAGACAGATACGACTAAATAACCTGTAATATTGATAATGAATACAATAGAATATAATGTACGTTGATGTTATTCAATGAAACCCATGTTATTCAGGGTTAAAGTCCGCACCCTGGCGGAACCCCAGGGAATTCAACAGATGTTTACACAATTTCCGGTTTATATCAGTTCATGCCTGCAGAGTAATCAAGAACAGTTAAATCAATGCAATATAATTTTTATAGCGCTAACTAAACGTGATACACAACACCTAGAAACAAGTTATGTTTTGTAGTATTTAACATATAGGCCTACTGTAAGGAAAATGGGGCTTCTATACAGATAGTATTTTCCTTTAAAATGTCAAGAGATGTGTATGACGAAATGAGTACACTTAATTATGATGTGCTTTCGTACGGATGTGTTTAATGAAGGGGACGGTTTGATCTCATTTGTGGTGAAAATTTATGAATGTCGAGAGAAATATTCGCCCAAGTCCAATTCACTAATTTGAAATCAGAGTTTGTGAATTCGACCTACACTTTATGTTTATGCAAACACAAAGTAAATTTTGCTAATGGATAGATACACACATACCACGAAATATACGTACATTACTTGCTCACACATATGTTTCAGTAGTATCATTATGCCCATATCGATACCTTTTTTATGACCGGATCAAAGGTATACTTTTTCTCTCACACACACTATCAAGTGCCATATATTTCTCACTCCTGAAAATTTGATGAAAGTATTATAAAATATGTAAAGTATACAATTATTGATCTTTTTCATATTTAGGCATTGACTCTATATTTCTGATCAATGAGGTTTATCTTTACGCCAATAGTCCTTCATAAATAAAATAGTTTTAATTTTGTAGCAGACAAGGCTCAAGTTCCCAAAACCATCTAGGGTCTACTGTTATATATATTTTTAATACAAAAAGAAGTTTAAATACGATAGATTCATGATTAGAATAACGATGCACCAACGCTCGTATGTAAACCAAATTCAAAAGTATTTTTTACGAAAAAATGTCAGTGCCAAATGGATTTGCCTTCAAATTGTTTAGCCTCTATTCCGCAATATTCCCGTCAAAGAATTGATTTACGAAACTCCACTCACCAAAATACGAACGATGTAAGCAATTATATAAACACATAATATTATGTCGGAACAAATTTGGCAAAATGAAAAATGTGTAAGCAAATGACATTAACTACACAAAATACTTGTGCTGTAGTGTAGGGTTAACAAAGAAAGTTTATTTCAATGTAGGGCATATTTACATTACTACCATCGCCAACGTTATAAAATAAATACGATTTGTACTTAAAATGTGTGAGCGCAACTAAAATTTTACGCATGTAATCACAGTAAATATTGGCCAAATAAAGGCACTAATTTTGTTACTAAGAGAAATCATATTTTGGGAATTTGTATTGTCGTCTAGATTCTATTGAATCGAAGGTCATTAGTTCGTTCAATTCCGCAAACAACAAAACAATGATGGGTTGATATCTGTACGAATAGTATTATTAGTGTAGGATAATCTTGGGTTAGGTTAAAGCCAATTTTAATAGGTTTTACAACAGCTTTCCACATCCCTGTCAAATTTTCGATACTACTTTTAGTTATAAGCAATGACTTATTCTTGTTTATTTCTTCCTAAGTTCTTAGCAGATATCATAACGCTTAATTAATATATTTATATTCATTGAGGCATGCATGCTGTTGTGTGAAGAGCTAAGGAAACGGTGTGAGCCAAGTCGGTGACCTTGATATGTCCACCGAGGGATTCCCGCTGTGTGTATATGTATACGCACGGATGGTGACGTCATAAGGCCAGTTTCTTTAGCTCAGCTTCAGAAGAGACCGTGTAGTTAGCTAGCACTGACTTGTACGCTTTAGTGTGACTGTGTTGTAAAGCCTTCTCTTCTTGACCACTAGTTAGCAGATGAAGACTGGCTAGCTCCAAGTCTTCTGGTTTGATGGTAGCCCTGAGAAGAACGACAACATCATCACTTTCATAACGTCATCTTACGAGGCTCCAATCAGAGATACCAATCCAACGGCCGGGAAAGTGCAAACAGCGTGGCAAGGCAGTGCCAGTGGTGTGAAGGAGCTTAGGCAATGATAATTGGGTGATAACAGCAAGGATGCACAAGATTGTGAATATATATTATTACTTAAAAGATGATGTAAGTCTTACAAAAACATATTACATATATAAAAAATATATATTTCAAAATGTGAGCATAATATAAAGAGTGAAAAACTATTATTATTTGTCTAATATAATTATAAAAAGTAAGTAGAGATATGAAAATGTGTGTAAAGAGTTAATAAATTGGGCTGGGGATTATTTTCATAGCAACAAACTGTAATGAAAAGATATACGTGTATAACACGTATTTGTTGAATGGAATGATGAAAGAAAGAAACCCTTTAAATGTACAAACTTACGTGTAGTTTGAAAAAAAAAATTGCCCTAAGCAGTTGATTTAGCTTCTCACCCTAGATTGTGCGTAGAGGGAAGACCTCTCGAGGTTTGTTGTTGGTGATACAAAACACAAAATACCAAAAATAGAACAAAGTAACAAAATGTAGTTTCTGGTAGAATAGGTTTTAAATGTAGTGTTGCCAAGCATAGAAACATGTAACCCGATGTAATATATGTAGTTGCCATGAGACAAGCGTGCAAAATATGGCTGAGATGGCGATCCTAGAAGAGGTGTGAAATCATCTAGAAAATAATAAAAATATCAAACACAGAACAAATAGAAATAATTAGTGTTGTTTTAGATCACCAGCTGGTGTGTAGTGAAGATATTAGTCTTAGTATATGTAATGTTAAGAAATGGATTGTACATATAAATTAATCGGTGATAACTAACCGTAGTTAATGATTTCCTAGAACCTGTTTTAGAGTCATCATCTCGGCAGAAAGTGATGAAGTGTTAATGCAAGTGTATGATCATATTCACTTTGATTTTATCCCAAACTTCTCAATGGGTTGAAACAAACAAATAAACTCAACAAATCTTTGAAAATGTATTTTTGGCCAAGTTTTCGACTATATTAATTCAACTTCAGGGACTTAATAAATAAATAGTAAAACATCTTCCAAAAGCTTGTGATTAAATTAGATAAATTTATAAACTAATATTAAAATTCATTTTTAAATTGATTACATAAAAAAACACCGATTTAAAGGTAAAACAAAACGCATCAAAATTCAAAATTTAATTATGCTAGTATTTTTTTTTTAACAAAACCCTCTTGACTCTCTCAAGATGTCCATATTATTTATTTGCAATACGTGTTAACTGTACAATGCACTGTATCGACACTGGGTAGCCGCGATGCGTTAAATATCCTACATCTGCAGTGCGATGTATGGTAAATAATTTTAGCAACGTATGAATTGTTGCTGAATGAAAAATGTAATCAGTATATTATAAATAGCATAATTGTATGTAAATGCAATAGTCGAGCACATTTTATACTTTGTGAAATGGAAGTGAGAGTTTTGATACAAGATTTAAAGAAAAATACAACCAATCAGATGAACAAGTATTAAGTGTTGGCATTTTTGTGAAAAATGAGCTGTTATAAAAATTCTGTTGTTTGTAGTAAACCACAGTAAATGCACAGACGTAGTTGTAGCGCGCACATTGTGTGTATATATCTGTTTGAGGTGTCAGCTTCCGGCCAAGCAAGCTGGGTCGGCTTTGCGTCATCACTGCCAATAGGTGGAAACCAAGCGACGCATGTATGTTTACCCTCTCCCCCTGAACAATCAGGAATTGTATCGAAAAAAAAAATTGCAACGAAATTAGTTAATATTATTTTTGAGCTCTAAAGTTCACATCACGGTCGTCCCTGTAGCCTCAGCTAGCTCAGCACTCGTTTCGTTTGTTTGCTTTCATGTGAGACAGGGATGTAGAGGGAAATAAAGAGCTTCCAGTCATGATATGATTAACTATTTTTGGTACTGCGCCTTCACAACACATGATTGGAGCTGTTCAGAATTCAAAGATCTCATTTATTGTTGAAAAGTGTGAAATTTTAAGGTTTAAATTTGCTTTGAACGACATCACCATCGTATGAGGCAACGTCGCGTCGACCCTTTCTTAGATGTTTGTTTCTAATAAATGTTAATAAAAAGCTGATGTGAAAACCAATCTTTGTTATTAATATAGTTGTCGTAAGTCGGTGTTTATATTTGTTGTTAAGTTATTATGTTTATGGAAACCAAGAATCGATTCAGATGATAATATCATATTTCAATGCTGCAATTTCGCTAACCCGGTCGATGATCCCTGTAAGCCTACCCCTCACATGACACATCACTGTATTGTGTGTATAACAAGAAAAACAAAAGTTTTATACCAGCAATGTGTAACGGCTAACCCCTTAATTAGTAATGGGCGAGCATAAAATAGGTATTGAATAGAGAAATGAACCAAATGTAGATAAACGGACAGATAAAAGCTAGATTGGTAGAAAGGTATGGAATTGAATAAAGAGAGTTATAATAAATTCCATTGATTTATTTTGTCATACCTTATCCAGATTCCTTCATGAAGTGAAACAGTTAACCCATTATCCTAATTTGTATTCGGGGAGATATACCTACAAGTGATGCTTTTGCCAAAATAAGATGCAAATATTCAAGATCGCTACAGACGTACTCCTTCATAGTTGTTCAATACTATTTATAACACAAATTAATTTTGATTCGTTTAATATTGAACATGTACTTTATACATCAACTTTAAATTTTACACAAGCAAAAAATAAATGTCCATTAATTTGGAGTATTTTTAAAGTTTCAACAACTAACAGTTTATTAATAAAAGATCCAAAACACAGTTCTATTAAATTAATGGCAAGTATCATGAACTCACTACTATAAATATTTTTACAGATATTTATTCATTAAGTTCTAATATATTATTTAGAAATTATAGCTTGGTAATTTCAATTAAAACAAAACATTAATTAAACGCTTCAATATAATATTTGTTTTAATAATTTAATTGATTTTATCAACGTTACAAACATTTTTCTGTTATTGTCTTGGTCAACATCTGCATTTCGTTTGACTCACCTAAGTAAGTGTATTGGAGGAAACAATGACAGTAGAATGCAGCCAAAGAAGGCCACAAAAAGTCTCCAGTCAACTACCAGAAGATCTGTTTGTGTATAACAATATTCTAATACTTGTACGAACGTTCCAAAAACAAAAAAAAATTGTTTCACAACTGCATATTGGTGGTAGAGTAGTTTCACTATGAAGTCGTTCGTTAAATTAAAGTTAGTTGGGTATACCTTGAGAATCTTGAGAACGCTATACAATTAATATAGAAAAAATGGCTGTTGAGGTATGTGGTTTCATAAGAAGTTAAAAGCTAAAAAACTTTAAAGTATTCAAATATCTGTATTGCTACGGGGAAATTTTTGGGACTGTCGTTTGATTGAGACAGGTTCACTTAACCGCACATGTAGGTGTCTGCTAAGATGGATGGTAAAATATGGTGTAGCAACGTTTGAGGTCACTATAATTACTAAGTAAAGCAGTATTTCCCTGCTCTTCTACCATGTGCGTCTATCTTACTAAACAGTGTACACGCTAAGATCAACAGAGACAAGCCTGGAAGAACTGTACACTACTCTGCACGCTGCGGATTGGCTCGACTCAGCTGTACATCCGCAGGATTAATGCCCAAGTATGGCGTAACGATGAAACTATGAGATGCAAAGCGACGTAAGGTAGTAATGACTGTGTGCCTCATTCCTTTAAACACACTCATATCCTGAAACAGGTATCGCCTCCTCTCAGCTTCATACACTTCATACATAACGTTATCACCTGTTGCTGAGAACCATTCTATACTTTGTGTCCTACTTCTCGTGATCTCCCTCTCCCTCCTATCATCTTTCCTTCTCTTTCACACAGTTGGCAATAACTGATTTGCATGTGTAGGTGTCCGCAGTAGACTGAAGCGCTACTCTAAAGAGGGTGTTACACGGAGAAGTTAGAAAAGTAAAAAGCAGAAAATAAAGAGAAAAAGAGAAAAGATGTACGGGACTTTTCACTTGTTCAGAATTTGTCCTACTTTTTGGGAGACCTTTTCACTTTGCACTTTTCGTCTTCCCAGTGTGATGGTAACGAGAAAAGTCCCGTAAGCCACATGCTATCTCTACCAGAATAAGAGAAACTTCTGCTTTTTACTTTTCTTTATCCGTGTAACACCCGCTTAGTAGCGGATATCGTCTTTTTGAGTGTGTCGACTGTATAAGCGCACGACGAGTTATCTTCCCAGGAGGAGAACTTCTTGATCGACTCATACTCAGTAAGTAAGCGCGGTGGAGTAAGCTATTTAAAACACCCCTTTTCTTAGAGACAATATAATTATTGCCAATTGGAGAAAAACTGTGTTTTTTAGGTACTAAAATATAAAGTCAAATTCGACATAGTACGACTTCTAGAATAGGGCGATTTCCACGCATAAGAATACATTGCTTCGGTAGTGCAACTTGTTAAAGGTACCAGCTATGACTATTTCTCACAATTTTAGGTGGTAAACGCTAGTAGTTATCCTAAAAACAAATACGGGCTTTAGGACCCATAAATGATTGGGGACCTATGCTCATGATAAAAATGATATTTGTGGAAAATAATGATGATGGTTGTTACTTTACGTCACATTGAAAATCAATATATTTGAGATAGTGATGAGTGATGGATGAAGATGAAGGTCAATTACCATACAAAAATACCATACCTTATGCAAGATTCGAACGCACGTTCTTAGGTGCCGTACGCTTTAGGACCTGCGCCCCAACTGCATTAGCCACCGCGAACGGCTGACAACCAGTACATGTTAGTGGTCGTTCTAAAATTAAAAGATAAATCAGTATTTAGTTAATTTGATCTTGTATTTTAAATGACAGTCACACATGCACATTGCACACCCACGTTGAAACTAACATTAACACCACTATGTTTGTCTTGTATTTTATATTGGTCTGCATCTAAAGAATTTGAACAAAAAAAAGATTTCTCGTATCCTATCATTAAACATGTCATATTCGCAAACATTTGCTGCATTCAGTTCATTCAAATTGTCCTTAACTTTTTTCAATTGCTGTTCCAATTGACTGCTGTACTACGCCACTGGCAATTTTCCTTCATAAAACAAACAGTCCGAGTCTAATTACATATTTCTCTCCTGAAATATTCTATCTCGTCTTTGTTTTTTTCGCTATAGCCTGGGCTCATGTGTGATACGCTCAGAACCACTTGGTAAATAGGAGCAATTGGTTTTAAATATTAACTGCACTTGGTACAGCGATGCAAGTGGAGGTCTTCAGAAAAAGTGACAATCCAATCAGAAGCTACTAAAAAATTATTTGTTTAACATTTGACCTAGTTTTTATCTCTTAATAAAGTTATTTTCCAACAAGCGAAGTCAATTGAGTTCCCTTCACATAACTGCTTGGCGTGAACTTACGGGAGTCATGTGATCCAAATAGGAGTGTAGGAGTATGCGAGTCAAGGGGGAAAATATCGGGGACTTGTGGTATGCGACAACACTGGGGAATTTTAGGAACCAGAAAATAATACCAGTGGTTTATCATTTATGCAAGGGAAAAAATACAAATATATTATCGTATTTTATTCACAAATCACGAACAAACCAAAAGCTAAAGTGATGCAAACATGTTTTATTAAAAAGCTATAGCTTACACGTTACATATTAATTAACAATAATATTTCAATTTAATCAATTTGCTTAAAAGGAAGTGAGAAAACAGTTTATGTAGAAAAAACTAGTAAAACTAATTAATTCGTCTCAAAATCATATTGTTTCTTTTTCTAATGGTATGGGAACTATGGGTGTCCCAAGACTGCCTAACACTGTTACACATGTTTTCGTCACAAGCGACGGGTTCTTAGCCAATCAGCGATGGTATTTGCGCGGATGTGTCTCGGGTGGTTCACTGGTTGGCTACGACTGCCTCGCCTGTGACGAAAGCAATGTAAGGAAATCTTGGGCCCAGATAGTTATGTTTTCGGTCTACTTATATTTTAAGTATAGGCATTGGTCTACCCGATAAAACATATTGTTAATTATAATTTTATATATATATATGTGTTGAAATGTGTAGGAAATAGGATCCAGAGCGTGGCTACTGTCACTAAAAATGTATCTATGCCCCTGAACGAGACATCACGATTTATAAATGGAGTTTTGATCAGTAGAACAAGAAACAATAAGTAACCTGGCAATTATATCGACGTTACTTGAGGAAACGTGGACTTTAGATACAATTATTAAAGAGTTACCTCTGCGAATCATTCCTTGAAGCAATTGAAATAGAGAAACGACCCGGCAGTCTCAAAACAAGTGAGATAATGGTCAGTGGTTGCCATCAACTTGGAATTTGGTTCTCCAACGTCATCAACAAAAGCCTCGTGCACCGAGATCGGTACAGTTGTACTTCTACTGTACCGATCTTAACCGTGTGCCACTCTGGCAGTTAGAACCAGGAATCTTTCCACCTCGACCTTAAACTTTCCGTAGCTCAAAATTTTAACTTCTTAAATAAAATACTTATTTTTAGCGCATGCTTATATAATTTAAACCAAAATAACCTTAACTCCTTTTTAAACGACCTATCACACTCTGTGCTTTACACATTTGGCGCACAACTTGCTTCTTTGTTACAATGTATATTCAAAAGATAGATTACAGCGCCCAGAAATATGGAGCGTCTCATATCGTTTTTGTATTTATGCGCTTATAACTGCAACACTTTAAGGCTTGATTTGAATAAAGCTAAAAGGAAATTTGTGTTTTTTTTTTCGTTTTTGCAAAGAAAGTTGATCGATTAGTGTAATGTGTCTGCGTGCCGCTTGCAAGCCGCAAGGTAGCGTGCACCAACACCTCATTAGCGAACCCAAGACAAAGGTTACCCAATCGCGCATTTAAATTAGAACGCTGATAAAATAAGGTTTTGAGTTTCATTGTATTTAGCATGAAAGAAAGCCATGTGGTAAGAAAGCAAAAAAGGGAAAACCAAGAACTAGTCATTTTCAAGCTCTTCTCGGTGTAATTGTAATGCGATGCGCGATTTCGCCTCGATTGAATCTATTTCAGTCGGCGTGCTTCCATTCTCAGTTCTCCGTTCTTTTTTTACTCTTTCATTCTCTTTGCTGCTATACAGCTTAAAAACTTAACTGGCGACAATAAAGTTGACACCATTTCTGTAAAGGAAAAAGGGCTTTGTGAGCGTTCCCATACCGAAAGTTTATTTGCTCTCCATTTCGTTTCATGACTCAATTCATACAAATATTTTCCTTGCATGGTTGGTGTTATATGTTGGTTTTAACGTTTATCTATTTTCAATTACATTGTGATTTAACAATTATTGCTACCGTCATAAGGTCTCATACTGCTTCAACGATGGTAAAGACGATATATTTATTTTTGCTACGGTCATGCGGTCTCATACTGCTTCAACGATGGTAAAGACGATATATTTAAGTGATGTGGTTGTGTATCTTTTTGGCCGCAATGGATATTTTACTAAATTTACCTTAACCTTAATTGGATATTGAATAACTGGTGGGTACAAAGTACTTCTTGTCAAATGTTATCAACAACTTTCTATAGAAGTTTGCCATACATACCCACAATAAGCCACAAGAAAACTACGGGAAGCATGCGTCCATTTCTATATTGAAGTTTGAATTGCTCAGATAATACTGAGAATTAAAATCATAAACAATATTTCAATGGCAAACATTACATTAGTCTTACAGAGGAAGGAAAGGAAATCTAATATCCTAAAAATATATTCCGGCTCGTTCGCTTCTAGTCAGAACCCTTTGTACGTTCTTGTACTTTACTATCTCTACATGTAAAGCATTTATAGTTCTTGTTCGTGTGTACTGCTAAGTTACAAAGATTACACGCAGGTTGTTTTACGCCTGGTTGAACTCCTACAAAGCTGATGTTGTAAGTTAAACAAGATCATTTATTCACGAATATATTCCAGAACAAGGGAAATTACACTACTGCGTCTTATTTATCATTGTGTGTGTAAATGCTACTGTTTTCATACATTCATTATGACTTTGTACAGTCTTATTAAATTGATTCTATAGCGATGCTGAGTAGGCCTATTTGAAGGTATTCAACAATAAGAAGAAGTAACATAATATAATTCCACGCCTTCTTAAATCCGAGATTAAATATAAGTAAACGCGTTGTGTGTGCTTGTTTATATAATAGCATATATTATTGTTCGTCAAAATACCGGACTAGTTCAATCCTAGGACACAATGTCCAGCAACACGTTGAATGATGTTGAGAAACTATTATAACTCTTAATATAATACAGTGGAGTCTGTGTCACGTCTTCTTTCCCATATAACCATCATCGGTTGTTATTTTCATCCTTAAATCGGCTGATACAAGAAAGGTTTAGTTCCAGCTAATGAACTAAAGGCTTGACAGTCTTCGGACAAACAATTAGGATTCCTTTTCGGCGTCCGAAGGTGCAGGGGAGAGGTGGAAACTGGGAGAGTCTTTTCACAAGACAGATATTCGACAACTCGTTTACAAACTTCTCTCCCGTGCCTCACAAATACCACGTCTTCGGATAAAAATACCTTTTTTGGGCATATTTTCCAATTATAACCATTCTGGTTTCGGAAAATGCAAATGCTTTAAGTAGCGAGAGCTTGCTGTTGTATGGAGAGTTTTTGTTACATCTCACCTCACTTTGAGCACTGTCTTAATTAAACATAATACAGCTAAGATAGTATCTGTGAGGTCTTCAAATTGCTCGTCCAGTTACCAAGCAATGTTTCTGTACAACGTAGGACACCATACCCCGCATCCAATAATTATCACAATCTGGCTATGATTCTCATTTCATTTTTGAATTGTTTTAAGGCAGTTAAACTGGCACAGGATACGTTAATTAATTTTTATTTCCAGTTGTTATTTCACTTCTACTGAACAAACGTTGTACCCTGGAAAATAACACAGCCTTTGTAAATCCCGAGAGAAAAATTGTTCAAAACCACAAAGTCAAACGGATGAACTTAGTAAAACAGATATTATAAAATAATTTGAATGTGTTGACATATGCTCTAATTAGTTGCCAAAGCAAAAAACAAGATGTTAAATAACTAATCGGAAAATGTTACGTATACTCCTTTAATTAACGAAAATTACAAAGGATCGTACTCGGTACGCCAACACGTTTTTCGAAACGTCAAACTAGAATTTTTCATTTGTATTCCTCATTATTTGTACAATCACGTTTAGTTTACTCTTCTGTTCATATGAACTTGTGCATACATTTACCGTAAAATATCAACAAAGTTCTTTTCGCATGTACCAGCGAGTTTATAGTTGGCGAGTTTGTTTGCCAGCCGCCGGCGAGCAGAGCAAAGCCTTGTTTTAATACACAGAAAAGCTCTACACAACCAGGTAACCAATAGAGGTCACGAAACACGTTAAAATATTAATATATTCTCATTGGGAGCCCCGCAACAGGCCAGTTCCCAAGCTGCTGCCGGCAGGGATACAGACGGTTAGAAATTCTGTTCAAAATTTTCATTTCAGAGTAACAATCATCCAATGTTTGTATTTATCGAGCCTGCTACTACAACTGTTGGAAACCTGGACAAAGGTCGAACTTGAGATGCATTGCGAGGTCGCTTATGTAAACCTAATCTCAAGATTGACTTACCTTCTGATAAGACGTTAATGATCTAGCTTTATATCTCATTGCAAGAATTTGTAAATGTAATTTGTAATTGCATGTTGTGTGTGAATTTGTAATTTGTGAAATTTTCAACAGCATTGAACCTACGATGATAAAGTCTCATTCATAAAGGTGTTAATAACGTTATCCGACGAGTTGTGTCCTATCAATTCCATCACAGACAGTGATACGTATGTATATGTGTTTACTTTGGTAATCACGAACAGGTGCTTGTGCAGCAGGTTTTTACGTTTTCCAGCTAGAAACAACTCAGCATAAAAATGCAAATATTATTTGTTTCTTTTCTATTTTAGTAAAGCAAAATTAGGTATGTATGTTTCCCCTTGTATTTTTTTAAAACTCTGTAGATTTGTGTTCAATTAAAAACTTGTATGATTAATGATTATTTATTTTCTATTATTATGTATTATTGATTAGTTATTCATGATTTATTTCTAGCAAGGTGTGTTCGAATGCCGCATAAGGCATGGGACTTTTGTTATTGCCCAGCTTCATGTATCAACCCTCATCGTCCCGTATAGCAAGATTGCAATAGAGATGCTACGCAAGGCAACAATTGAATCATCAGTGAAGTGAATACAAACTAGTATTATTGTAGCTCGTATTAGAAGTTGTTCACAGCAAACATCCTGGTTATCATAATATAATGTGATGAATCACACTACAGCTCATTCCCCAACGGTGTCAATCACATTTCCGCTAGTATGGCAGTCGATGATTATCTCTTGGGTCGCAAACATCAAACTGCTTAGTTAACATAAACATATTTTGTTTGTTGTTGTGCGGGTCTATTTAAAATATAAACCATTTTAAACGAGTGTCTTACATATTTCCATTGGCATAAGTGTGTGTGTGAACAACTTTTCTCAGCCATAAGGTTCGCAACAAATAAAACTATTTGGCTACGCTTCAGCTGTCTTTAGATAACCGGCAATGTGAACAACAAAAGTGTAAGTAAAAATGTATTCACACATGTTTTTGGATGTAATCAATTATTTACAATTTAACTGCTTACACTTTAACTGGGATTGATGAACTTTCAAGACACTGGCCTGAACCATTTCATAATTCATGCTCATGAGTGTAAATAATAAAGCTTCTTCTGTATATTCTAAAAAACGACTGAGGTACGTGTTTTTTTTAAGTTTTTTTTTTAAAACTAAATTGATTGTGACAAAATAAATTATTCACTGTCAATACAGAAATTTATTTTGACAGCTGTCAAGTAAAGTAATTCTTCTACTGATTCTCAGAGTATATTTTATTCGCTACAAAACTTAACCAAGGCTCCGTTATTAACTAGGCCATCCCCACATCTAGACATATTTTGACATATTTATTTATTTTATACATATTTTTCTCACTAATATTTCATAGCCTGGAACGTAAGCAGCTAACACGAGAAAATGGCCAAGGTTATACCAAGCTATAATCGTGATAACAACTGCAGTCATCAAATTTTACTGGCAGAGCCAACACACAATGCGCTTGGATTATACCTCTGAGAATTACAAAAGAATGTTTCTTAACACATCCTTTTTCACAATGATTCAATGAGTTCACCTCCAACCCAACAGTACAGGATTCAAAACTTCAACGACAAAAAACAACACAAACAACGCTTGGTTTCCGGATGAAAAACTAGCCTCTGTTTTTAAGACCAAAGCAGCTGGTTGAATGAATGTTTTTATATCAACGTATTTCGCAGGCCACGCATAACGTGCAACATGACCATCAGGCTTCGTTGTATTACCAGTATGGTGCTGTGTACAGAGGCCGTACTGGCACAACAGGAGCAGAAAGGATGTAAGGAGACACAAAGGGAATTTCACACATGCTGGAAATAACCTCTTAGCAGTGGCGAATATGTAATATAAATGAGGGAGTACATACCATCGATTTTAATGAAGCTGGAATAACTATACGGGAGAATGATGTAAGACATATCTGGGAAGCTGTGAAATTTAAGATCCGAAAGAAATTAGGTTCGTTTGATTCTCCTACACTAATCTACACTTTAGTGTAAGCTCGAACTTACAATGAGTCGTTTTATTTTCCAGTATAGTGTAAATCGCGGCATTTTATTTGCTCAGTGTTGGAGTAGAGTAAAGTATACTTTCTACAACTGCCATGGACGTCGTGTGAGTGTGGACTGTATAGAGCAGTGAAGGCGAACCTCTTAGTAGTGGAACATGATGGAACTGTGCCACTTTGCCGTCGTAGATAGGGGCGCCATATATCTGGATACCGATTTTGGAAAATTACATCCCTTACATCTCCCTCGCCCTCAAAATTCTGGAGTGTTTGAGCGTACTCGGCGATCGCTGATGAGCAGTCACAAAAGCAAGATGGCGCTTGAAAGGAAAAAGTGAGAAAAATAGCTTATTTTCAGCCGTAAATATAGCTTTATCTGAGAATAATTGAAAATGTAAGTTAAATTACATTGACGAGTGAAGTATTCGAACTTATTACAAAAGAGGACACGATATATATCCATTATACTTTGATTTTGTAACAAAACAGTATAATTAAATGAGATGGGGATTTATAACACCATTATTAATATTAATGAAAAAGAAACTTTTTAAATTCAAACTTATCACAATATTAATTTAAAGATAATATCTATGTACTTGTGTTCGAGTTCAGTATATTATATTCACGTCGATGTTTTCCGCCTGGGGTAGGAGGGGGTGGGGAGACTATTAACATGGGGTGGTATAGAGATTTGATGACCTCTGTCTGGGGAAAACTTCCTTATCAACTCGGCTATAATTCATCTCGTATTGATCGACCGTGCTTGTTATCATCCGATGCGTTATCAATGCAAAGCAAAGGTTAATCCAAAGGATGAGCATCCATGATGCCAGATTTTTGTGTAGCCGACGCGATACCGGAACCTGATTCCTCCTGTCATTTCCCCTCATTTCATGGACTATGCTTATTGGAAAGGACTTTACAAAAAGACATCCATGCAGTATTTTGAACTTGACAATTACTCTGATTGAAGTGGTCATTTAATATTTTATTGTAGAATGAAGCCACAGACACCCTGCCTGAAAAGGATTCCGTATATAGAACAGGATCCGATTCTGGTTTGGCAAGTTTTCCATTCCGAATTTCAATGCGTCTGAAATGGGTGGTTTATTCCATTGCGTTTACCACAGATTTCACTGGAATTCTGGGGCCGGAACCGGAACCCACGAAAAGCCGCTGAACTATTGAGCGTTTTGGAGGATTCCAATTCCATAGATGTACAGCAGTAACCTGAAATTGATTCTCTCAATATATAGTTCAAAAGAAGCACATGGAATTGATTATATCACGGATATATACCGTTAGGATTATGATTGTTGATTTATGCCTAGAATTCTAACTTTATCGCGATGAGTGCATATAATTGGTGATATTAGAATGAGAAACTGCATTCTTTGTGGGGATACTAACACCTGTACCTTGTTTCCATGCGGCTTGGACCTATATTCCCCACCTATGTGAGGAAAGGACATCAAATGCAATTCCTCTCTTCTCTCACTCATTCCGTCATTTCATATATAATACCCACTACAATGCATGTCCTGGATACTATATATTACCATATATACCATATCCTGGATACCATATATTACCATATATACCATATCCTGGATACCATATATTACCATACATACCATATCCTGGATACCATATATTACCATAGATACTATATTCTGAATACCATACATTAAACCATACTTCCCATATCCTGGATAGCATATTACCATACATACCATATCCTGGATACCATATATTACCATATATACCATATCCTGGATACCATATTACCATATATACCATATCCTGGATACCATATATTACCATATATACCATATCCTGGATACCATATATTAAACCATAGATACCAATTCTGGATACCATATATTAAACCATACTTCCCATATCCTGGATAGCATATATTACCATACATACAATATCCTGGATACCATATATTTCCATATATACCATATCCTGGATAGCATATATTACCATACATACCATGGATACCATATATTACCATACATACCATATCCTGGATACCATATATTACCATATATACCATATCCTGGATACCATATATTACCATATTTACCATATCCTGGATACCATATATTACCATATATACCATATCCTGGATACCATATATTACCATATATACCATATCCTGGATACCATATATTACCATATTTACCATATCCTGGATACCATATATTACCATATATACCATATCCTGGATATACCATATATTACCATATATACCATATATCCTGGATACCATATATTACTATATATACCATATCCTGGATACCATATATTACCATATTTACCATATCCTGGATACCATATATTACCATATATACCATATCCTGGATACCATATATTACCATGTAGGCCTATGTCATAATAATATGTTTCCATTCCAGATGCGATGCCCTTGAAGTACTTTATTATTTGCTTTATATAATAATTGACAGTTGTGAGCGACCTTGCTTTTAAATGTTTTAATGTCAGTGAAAATGTATTTTCGTGCGCAATAAACTTTTGAAGAAATAATTTGAATATGATTGCGTTTCTGAGATCGTTCTGACTACGACTGTGTAAAATGTCTGCTTGTGATTGGGCACCTGATATTATACGATTATCAGGAGACGATTGACTTGAAATGTCAATATTTTGTTTGTTTTGTCTTTGGCTGGAGCAGTTGGAATTCACGAATTAGTGATCGAATCATATTCGGGATCATAGGAAGTATCAAAGAACCTATCCCCCGGACCCCCGATGAGTCTGAAGAGGAAATGTATTATACAGAAATACAGTAATAAACATCTTGAAGCAAAATACAACTCATGTTGCGTTTTGGCAACATGATTGTGGTTTTGGTTGTGATTTTATTCAATGGTTTTGTTACCAAACAAAAATTTCTCATAGTTCGGAATATGGTCGCTATTACCATATTGTTTGGGTATCATTTCGGTATTGATTGCTTCGCTTAAAAGAGTTCCATAGTGTTAATTATGTTGGTACTGTTACGTTTGTGCGCCCATAACACTAAATGCAGACAGAACACAATAAACCTGGGCCGAGCGACGCAACGCCTGGAGCGCAACATCTGCCGGTTTCCCGCGGATAGACTGCAAAAACAATACTCCTGAATCCTGATGATGGAAATTGAATTCCACCTTCACTTTATATAGTTCCAAAAATAACAACACGATCCGCGTTATCACGAGGCTCATCCCGGGCTGAGAATGAATTTTATATATTTATAATAAATTATAATATATTTGGTAACGTAAGACAAACCAATACCAGCTTATCAAAACATCTTGATGTATGAATGCGAGAATGCCGACTTTGTATTTCATAAATTATTACTCCAAGTAATTATACAAGCTTATACCGTTTGTGTGGGTCAAAAGTTGTTGAATACAGATGTAGCCGGCAGCCGAACATATCTTGTTTGTGATCACGTTTTGACGTCATAGCCCAACAAAATATTAACAACACAACGCTGACAGTTCTTTGTTCATCAATTCACTCATCAGATTTTAATCGAATCAATGTTTATTTCTAGTAAATTTAATAAATTATAAACGTTTTAACAAAATGCCAGTGACCCAAGTTTCAACAGTCTTGACATCACTTCAGTTGTTAAGAGATAGCATTGACTTAAGTTTTATCATCATCTGTGCTATCCTTATTCTAACAATTCAAATCACCTGCGCTATCTACTTCATTCTTCTGTTACACCCAGAATATTACTTTTAGTGACGTCTACGCGTTGTTTGTAGATAATCCATCGCTATTAAATACTCTCACAGAATTATGAATCCGACAAATTAGTCATATTTTAATTCAATACAATTTGTAACTAACTTATACTTGCATGTGAAATAAAAGGAGGGAAATTGAGTTAAACATAAAATAGACGCTTATGTGAATCATTATTTTCTTCAAGTATTGTCCACACGTTGATTCGTGCGTTCGGTTCTGGATTTACTTTCTCGTGTTATATTTGCATCGAATCAGACTGTTTCTGAACTACTTCTCGCTGGATTAAACCCGTCAATAATGCCATTCTTATATTATTGCAGTCCGCAGTATTATATTCCTCCCCAGCCCCCACGTTTTTGGCAAATTGATTCTTATTGCCTTCTTGGTATTTAAAACAACAGTTCATTTGATGATGCGTTTTATTTGTAGAATTCTATAACCTGACCACATCACCATATAGGAAATGTATTTTATTCACGAATATGTGTTAAATAATGTAAGTAAACTCCACTTCACATACAACACATTGTTCGGGTGATGGTTTATAGGTTTGTGCCTTGGCGGCATGCATAGAAACAGCCAAAGATATACTTTTCTTATCTTAACGGTATAATAGAGATAGCACTTCTTCCTCTAGTTGGCACTCATTTTATTTGAGAATCGAGAAAGGTTATATACCCCTAACCTATGTTTAAAACACTCTCTTAAGTAATATGTACAAAAGCAAAGGAGACAATGATTAATTTAACATTAATAAATATTCATGGAGACATATTTTACAACATTAAGATGGAAATATCAACGTATAAGAAGAAAGAATAAGAACAACGAAACAAATGTATCTTGGTATACTAAGACAAAGATATTATGGTTCCCTCTTTTGCCTTATAAAGGAGGAAAGGATATGAACGCCATTTCCAGTTTCTTCTTTTGGCTGTTTCTAGCACGTGCCTACCATCGCCAATGGACGCTTTAAGGACAAAGAGAAAGAAGTATCAGAGTTGGGATGACTTTATTAAACATTTACTTTTGGCTGGCATAAGAAACGGCTGATGTAACACACGCTATAAATTCCGACGCCCACCAGCGTTGCCAGCTCGCTCTCTTGGTCGAATCGTCTAACAACTTGCTCTGCAATCTCGGTTTTACGTGTTTCGTGCCTCGTAAAAAACTTATAAAATACAACATGAATTAATTGTAAGGCAGATTCGCTGTTTTTCTTGTGTTAACAAGTTGATAATTTATTCAATTATCAGCAACCCGCAGAACGAATACGTGTTGTGGAAAACCATAGTTGATCCGGTGGAAATCATTCTTGAACTACGAAATGAAATTAGACAATGTTATCTATTTCGTTTTTATGCTTGGTTACAAAAATATATTTTTCACTTCTGGCAATAAGGAACTAAATAACAACTAATAAGGGAAGCTCTGCATGAAGGACATATCCATTGCATTTGATGATGATGATAATAATAACAACAATTGTTATACATGAACTTCAACCTAAATATGTTAAAATGTGTGTGTTTAACCTCAAAATTTGTTCAATTATTCAATGGAATAGCCTAGACATTAAGGTATAATATATGATCATACGGATTTGTACGATAAATCCAGCTTTATAGATAATCTATGGAGATAAATCAATTGAAATTTATGTCCATTGGCATCCTTTAAAGATACATAAATTGGGTGGAGAAAATGTGTACCGGTATGTCATTTTCATTTTGGTTTTTGTTTACAGGTTTTAAAGCGGAATTACACAAATTCCACTCTATATTGGCCCGAGGAAATAATTAAATTGTTTATAGCTGCACCATTTACGTTCCACACAAATATACACAGTTCCTTGTTCATAATCCACCCTTTATTTATCAAATGGGCGACACATAAGAATCTTACACTGTTGTGACTGTGACTGTGACTGTGACTGTGACGGTTACAGTAGATACTGGAAAAAAATCTACACGCGGTGCCCTCAATTACACTCTATACCTTCTCGTTGTAAACCGGGTTAAAAAACGAGCATGTTTTTCCAACGGTTATTTACCCATCATCAGTGAGCAAAGCGTTGCCTATCCAATTAGACTCAACAATAACACGACAAAATAGACAACTGGTTTGTTTTTGTTTGATGAGTGACTTGAATTCATCTTGTCCTGTTTTGATAAGCGCACAGTGTATGGAGTATATGGCGACGCGACAGGTAGAGCGAATATCAACAACTCACAGGTGATACATCAAACTGCGTGGTCGGCTCATTTCCTAAACTAAACATACCATGTTAGTCTGGCCCAGGTAATAACAACAGTATTGTTTCTAGCTCGGAGGTATAACATGCCATTCGGACGCTGACAAAAATAGTCTCTACACGGACCAACGAGTTGGTGCACAAGCTTGGTATGACGCGCAGCACACGGTACAGTCCTCTTTCATAGCCTTGCCCGCGATGCCTATTTATCAAGATTGTTTTCACTAAGATGGGTAGGCTCACTATTAAAAACGCTCAAAATTAAAATGTTTTAGACTTTTAGTATAATATCTTCAGAACGCTTGCTCTTTAGCGGATTCTACTGTTAAGTTATGTCGAGGACAGTACAACCATTAACCAATCCTTAAGGGGGACTGGGAAACAGAATGGTAACACAAAGTCAACTCTATAGTAGCATTCACCTTAACCGACTAAGCACGATTCTTCTAGAATGCCATAAATTTTAGTTTGCGTGATGCCTCCAAAACTTTTCCTAGTTCTGGTATTTATTTTATTTATGTGTTCTATTTTACACTTATGAAACATTACAATATCACGATTGATATATTATTAACCCTTTTTCACACTATTTTATTTAAAACAACTAAAACACGCTATCTTCAAAGTCCCTGTCAGTGTTGTTTTTAACGTGTCTTGTATGTTTATTTGATGAATAAACTTCCCTTTCTCTACAATATTATATTTGACAGCCAAATTGCATTGGCGATAATAAAACGAATTAATACTTGAGCCAATGTTTTTGCAACGACCATTTCGAGAAGGAGTTAAGTTTTTTGTGCGAAGGGGACGGAAGCCAAACAACATAATATCAAAGACGCGAACAGCTCGAATACCTATGTGTGTATCTGCATGTAGAATACATTGAGAGATAAAAGAGTAGGTCCGCTACTGAGCGTATTATACCCTCTTCTATGCTAATCACATTAATTTAATAGCACACACACTGTTTATAAAAATACTTAATCTACTGCACCTCGGAGCTCTTTGACAGCTTAATGAAACGCTTCTGCTATACAACACGTTTTGTGCTTAACACCGACATGCTATTAATTAGTAAACTGACTCCTTGGAGATTCAGAAGCGGGATGCAAGCCAGGGCGGGAGGATTATCACAGGATAGTAATTAGATTATTCGCCGAGATCCACTACACAGTTTGTGTCTCCTTGTCGGTAATATGCAGGGCGTGGCGAACAGACAGAGAGGGAAACATTTTATTATACCCTGGTTCTTAACTATACCTACTACAAGTACCAAGTAAAAGCACATCTACAACCATTTAGCGGGCGTTATAATAACTACAACATAGAGAATATAACCGGTTCATTATAAGTCGTGTGTAATACATTCATACGGTTCCTCATGAAACACAACACGTAAAACGTTCTGGTCAGCAGAATGGCAACAAAGCAATGAAGTGGGCATCATATATATTGATTGGGCTACGCTGTTTAACGCAGTAAGAGAAGTGGGAAGAATAAAAACATAGTGTTAGTACTAAGGAGGGTTACAGTATTGTTTTAATATGATGGCTTCGTAAAACCTATGGTACCCAATGCGTACGATTGTAGAGTCATTGTTAGTTATACTTAGCAATACCGCCAACTGGGGCATCGTGTATTATAGTTATAGTTACGTGGTTACCGGGGTGATCATGGACCGAAAGCTACTACAGTTCGTCTCAATTCAAAATGCACGCCGGTAAAATGCGAACTAAAATAAACTGTTTCTTATTACTAGAGACTAATGCTGTCAATCATCTCCTTTATTTGGCAAACCTACTTATATCGTCGTATATAAATGTCACGAACTCTCAACCAGGTTCCCACTGTAGACCAGTAAATGTCAGGTTAACGTGGGATGCGAGACGGACAATGAAATGTGAGACAATGAGATGTGAGACAGTGGGATGTGAGACAGTGGGATGGCGCTAACGACTGATTCAATTATATCAATTAGCTTTAGTTCGAAGCATTGAAAGGTCACAAATCGAGTTTCAAATTTCTATGAAACTAGAATCTTTGCTCGTTAAATGTTGGACATCCAATCTTAACTCCTACCTTTTCACCGCTTGTGACCTTATTTTCCAACCAACCCTTGTCAAAGCATACAGTATAGTGTTTGCATCTTAAACCAGAGTTTTCTTAAACAAGGTTTTACTTTAGATAATAATATACTATAGTTACTTTAATTGGAGTAAAAATATTAATAACCAGTACGTAATTCTACTCATTCACACACACATCCATTCTTGTCATTCATACATGGAAAACTAATATGTGCAGCTATCTAACTTAAATAATAGTAAATAGGTAACATCGTAGAATATCGTTCATAAAGATTGGATTGTTTCACAAATAATTAGTTTTATAGTTAATATTCATAAATGTACAAGTTAATTTGTTGCGAGAGCATTGTATATACTAGAAGGATAATAATTAAAAGTAGCCATGTTAATAACTATGTTGATTAGGGGTTGCCTTGAGTTGAATTTTGAGACACATAACTCACGGTAGTCTCGCTTCTCGATACGTCCTCCAGCAGTGTCCTTGCAGCAGTGTCCTTGCAGCAGTGTCCTTGCAACAGTGTTCTTGCAGCAGTGTCCTTGCAACAGTGTCCCTGCAGCAGTGTTCTTGCAACAGTGTCCTTGCAGCAGTGTCCTTGCTACAGTTTCCTTGCAACACTGTCCTTGCAACAGTGTCCTTGCAACAGTGTTCTTGCAGCAGTGTCCTTGCAACAGTGTCCTTGCAACAGTGTTCTTGCAGCAGTATCCTTGCAACAGTGTCCTTGCAACAGTGTCCTTGCAACAGTGTTCTTGCAGCAGTGTCCTTGCAACAGTGTCCTTGCAACAGTGTCCCTGCAGCAGTGTTCTTGCAACAGTGTCCTTGCAGCAGTGTCCTTGCAACAGTGTCCTTGCAGCAGTGTTCTTGCAACAGTGTCCTTGCAACAGTGTCCTTGCAGCAGTGTCCTTGAAACAGTGTCCTTGCAACAGTGTCCTTGCAACAGTGTTCTTGCAACAGTGTCCTTGCAACAGTGTCCTTGCAACAGTGTTCTTGCACCAGTGTCCTTGCAACAGTGTCCTTGCAACAGTGTCCTTGCAGCAGTGTCCTTGCAACAGTGTTCTTGCAGCAGTGTCCTTGCAGCAGTGTCCTTGCAAAAGTGTCCTTGCAACACTGTCCTTGCAACAGTGTCTATGCAACAGTGTGCTTGCAGCAGTGTCCTTGCAACAGTGTCCTTGCAACAGTGTCCCTGCAGCAGTGTTCTTGCAACAGTGTCCTTGCAGCAGTGTCCTTGCAACACTGTCCTTGCAGCAGTGTCCTTGCAACAATTTCCTTGCAGCAGTGTTCTTGCAACAGTGTTCTTGCAGCAGTGTCCTTGCAACAGTGCCCTTGCAACATGTCCTTGCAGTAGTCTTCTTGCAACACTGTCCTTGCAGCAGTGTCCTTGCAACAGTGTCCTTACAGCAGTATCCTTGCAACAGTGTCCTTGAAACACTGTCCTTGCAACAGTATCCTTGCAGCGGAAAGTTGAAACACATGTTCTCCAGCACGAAGCCTCGATCGCTTCTCGCACGAACAGACACATGTGATGAGTGGGGTACTTGCAGTCAATATACACGTAGATTATGTGTATTGTAAATATTTTGATATGCATATTATATACTAACTTACTTACTTACTTACTTACTTACTTACTTACTTACTTACTTACTTACTTACTTACTTATAGGTGCAATTATAATCGGCACTAAACGCACAGTCTAGAATGGTGCCTTGAGCCACCTTGATGGAAATTACGTGTTTTAAATTCCGCGCTATTGGAGTCAACCCAATCAACTCGATTTAAACAATATCTCCACGGTTTTTGGTATAGGCACCACTTATGATGGTTCGAAATGTGTAAGTTCAACCACCCCTTATCAATCGGGCTACATAAATTAGCCTAGTTTGAGATTTAGAACCTGCAATTTGTAGTTTTGTATGATTTACCTAAATCGCAACAACATTTACCACATCTCTTTGAAAGTGGATTCAAAATTAAGTATCATGTTTAATTATATGTCGAAGAAAGCAATACTATTTGTGTTTTATTTATCTGCGCAGTTTCATCCAAGCACTTCTGCTCTAGTCTCTCTAGATCAGTATGGAAGGAAGTCTTTATATCGATACTTGCATTCAACCATTAGGGAAAATTGTTTTTCCGTGTTTCCCTCATCTCCAAAAGAGCTTCTTTTGTTTTCCAGCGTTATTAAAATGCTTAAACATTTTTGTTTTGTTTTATGTGCCACTGGGTCTCGTTTGCTTTACTGTATGTACTCCTAAAACTCCTATATCTACTTACTATAAATTTCTCCCTCTTCGAGAGTAACTTTTTATTATTCGCTTGTGTCTCGTAGTTGAGCAGTTTAATCAAAATTCTTTTGCGGATCGCAATTTAATTTTGTCAACCCTTAGGTATGAAAAACGTGTTAGTAGCGACGACGAGAATTGGTGCTACTTAAACCGCAATATTGAATGTCATAGTGTTTTCAACGCATCAGTTATAGTGATCGCATTGCAAACAGAATGTCACGTTACGAATATTCAGGTGAACAGAATCGACATAATATTCGTCCACTCTGCTTTTCTAATACATATATATATCTAATATCTATGGATCTGAACACGTAATAGAAAGGTTTGTTTTTACATTCTAGTGTTTACGTCGGAATGTCGACGTACCCTGCCAAACTCCTTATCTATGTCGGCACAAAATGCTTTAAATGATTCAAAATATTGCCAGCAAACTGGAATATGTCTTCCCAAAATAGAATTTAGTTCTCTTTCTTATATATTTTTCTCTGTTCGTGTATTGGTATTTATTTTCATTTGTTTACATTTTGTATTAACTTACTTGTGAAAGATGTGTTACAAGAACACATTACAAAAGTAAATTAAGTTAATTAAAAACACGTAAATATTAATTGGTCAAAAAAACGATTAGCAATCACAATAAATAACAATAAATTCCCTAAGTGATGACGTATTATTTAAGTTTACTTTTTGATAACTCTAGAGCATTACAAATCAATTTAACCAACAGAAATTCGGGGTTTTGCATAGTCTGGTTATGTGTTTCAAATTCCGTCGCTATTTGGCCTACCCGACAAGTAACAAGTAGCAAGTAACTTCAGAGTGCAATATTGAGACGTATACACGAAAAAATCTGTGAGCATAACACTCGTCACAACAATGTTCGTCGAGAAGTATTGAGTCAATTTTCTTTGCTTGAGGTGATATTGTATTACTTAAGATTGAGTTACTACGTAGGTAGAGAAATGTAAGAATAGTTCGTCTCGTAGCCTTATTGTGTTGTTATAAGAGGTACCCAAGCCTGGAGACTGTTTGCAGACGTAACAAACAAAACACACAGTCAAAGAGAACCGGAATACGAGGACAAACAACTTCACTTGCTTTGCACTCAATAAAAAATGCATCACAACCCCTTTAGGCCATCGATATTTTGCATTTTCCCTGCACAAGCGTAAACAACCAATAACATCCGTTCTCGATGTCAATCAAAAATACAAAATAAATAAATACATTTAAGAGAGAAATGGTGTATTTTGTAGGTAAATTTTTGTTTAAGTTATACCCATTACTCAAACTTAGTAAAACAATAAGCCCCACGTTAAGCCCAAAAGAAGCAAACCAGTTAGTTATTAAATAAAACATTCATAGATTAGTCGCAATTGAATGGCTGCATTATCAGTTATTAAGTCAGGTATTGTGCTGATGTATATGTGGTTTATATTTGTATTTGAATTGATTAAAATTAACATCTAATTATTATTTCACCATGTTTATCATGTAAACCCTTAAAAAAATTTCTTGTTTTTGGAAAGTGATATATTTGAATTGAAAGATTCAGAAAATAACGTTTCGACATCCTCGTCCAGCAACCTGGTTATCAATTAAAAAACGACTATACAATACAAACCGATAGAGGTGGCTCAACGTTAAGACGCACGACTCTAATTCGGGAGGTCACCGGTTCGATACCGGCCACCGCCAGTCTTGACTGAATGTTATTTCCTAGGTTTCCTCAGTAACAATGCGAATTCTGGAGTCGAGTTCATACTATCAGACCTCGAACTATTCCAAATACCACAATAGGTACCTAGTTAGTCACCTAGAGGGACACATCCATTGTCCCTGGGCAGGTTTTCTACGAAAAATTACTATTATACAATAAAGTATAGTACAATACAATAACATATAACACATAAAACAATAATACATCATGAGCAATCAGCATGCAACAGAACTGAGCTGCTGGCAGTGGTGTTACCAGTGAACAATGTTGATGACACAACTCGCTCACTCACAGGGTCATGGGGTCATTTTACCTACGTTGATGATTGAGCGAAGATGTTGGGTTTGAGTTAACACAAGCAAACATTTATTGAAAATTGTCTGGGTGAATGGATGGCAGCGGTATTTAGGGGAACGTTTTCTCACAGTAAACAGGTAATACACTACTCAGAAACACACAGCGTGTCAGGGAAGAGACTGTACAAAACACTAATAGGCAATCAATTTGTTAACAAACGAATAGACTAGATGTTAACCATTTTGAACTGTAACGACTACCTCTAAATTAAATTGTACACACGAGCTTTTCAAGAAACTGACTCGCTACAAACAAAATGAGATGAGCAAATGACTTTGAATATTTAACCGTTTAACTTCCTGCATACTCTAATTTACTTTCGGCGTACGTGAACCACTTTAATTAATTATAAACAATTCCACCGTACATTTGTTTCTGTAGAGCAAGGCAGGCAAAGTCGTAGGGCCGCTCCGTGTTGATTAGGTTGGCTCGCGAGTGGGTGTCACGAGATGGTTAATGTCTGCGCTACATCAACAGTCCTTTCCATCTGATTGATTAGCCTTCAGGCCCGGGTTAATTTCAACACTAACCATCTGGAATAAATAACGAACTGTATAATTAAAAGGTATAGAATTTTACAAAATGAACGAGAATAAAAAACGAGCAACAAAACGTGACCGAAAAAACGGCTGATTAGTAAAAGCGATGGAAGGCTATCATCTATTTAAACAACAATCAGTCAACACGAGCGTGGCCGTATAATAAGACACCTTCTGTAACTTTATAATTTGTTGGAAATTAGAGTGAATGTGTTACGTGCAAATGAAACGTTAATTCATTAGGGGTTTTTTAGACAAATTTATTTACCGTCCGTTGAATGAACTATTTACGTTTCTGATAGAACAAACAACTATTTCTTCTAGAAAATAATACTGCTGTCACACTAAAGCGGCATTAATATAGACAAAAAATAAGTGCAAACAAGCTGCCAGTGGCGGCTCTACCTAAGGCGTGTGGCGCTGCAGTACCACCCAAATAAGAGAATAACATCACTTATACACTATATGTATGTAGGCCTATTTCCCAATTTAGTTACGTTAATTTAAATAAGAATTACTTGGATTCATGTTTATGTGTTTCATTCATTTGCACTTGATTTGAACGTAGTTCTTGTTATCAGTACGTGTGTCGCCAGCGGTCGGTTGTTGAGGTACACCGTAATTTTGCTTCGTGAGCTGTGGCAGGTTTTGCTCCAAAGATCGCTTTCTGCAGTCTCCCTTCAACCAGCAGATAGTGGTAACATAAACATGCTACAAACTTACGGCGCGAAGGCGCTGTCTTTCAAGCAGTGCCTAACGGAGGTGCGGTGCGGCAACATCGTATAGGTGTATTGTTGTTTTCGTGGTTGAGAAAAAATGGCTTGATACATACTAATGCTCGAAAATTGGTGTGGTTTAAAACGACATGATGAGAAACAACATACTATAATATGTGATCACGTTAATTGTCCATTTGACTGGTATTTAAACATATACTCTTGCTTTTTAAGCTTTAATGCACGTACGATTATAAGTAGTAAGCCTTTTTTACAGATACACTCTGATTGGTAAACATGTACACACGTTTCAGAAAAATATGTTTCCAAATTCATTTGATCTTAGACTTCACCAGATGCGATTATATATTAATAAGAACAGTGCAGAAACGACAGGCAAGAAATAGTAGGTCACTATTTTTGTCGCAGCGAGAGTCCTTACTATAAAAACTGTAAATATGCACCCACCTGGTTCTAGTTATAGAGATATAGTGTAATAAAATATAAGTTTATATCATAATAATATAAGATATTTTAAAAACAAACAAATGCGGTGATTGGAAACTAGAATTAAGAGCTTTCGATACACTCCACTCACTGAGACGACTAAGTGCATGCAAGTAGTTTTAAGTATGACCTGCAAGTAAAGTCAGAGCACAAAGCTTTGATGGGAAATCAGTTTCTGTTATTCTTTTTTCCTGCCCACGGACTGCTACCTTATCGTGGTGGGCAGGTTTGCGTGCTTTGCTGATCCCGAGAGCTATGCCGGCGGAAGCGTATGCTTCTGGTAGGGCCATCCTAGCCGGACAAGTCGAAGGGGAGGTCAGACGAAATGCAGTCCGCATCCCCCTTATTCCTCCCCGTTCCATTTTCCTCCCCTTACACTTTTCCTCCAAGCCCTCTTACTTGCCCATTGCCTCCAAACACTTTCATCTCACCCACTCATCATCTCGATTAGCCAAGTTGCATAAATATGAGACGTAAAACGCAAATATCAATCGGCTATTCTTTCAAAATAATATTACCTTATAAGACCTCTTACAATCTAAAGGATAACAAAGGTGCTAGGGGAACAATCCTCAGGTTTTTCAAGGTGTTTCGAAAATTATTCAAGCAGAGTGGAAGCTTCACCAAAGATATTGTTTTATGTGTTTTACGTTGGTCTATTTTTATTATTAGGCACCATTTGTATTTTTGTAAATATATATTCGGTGTTATTTGTTTCAGTTTTTGTTCTTAACATAATGTATTATTCTGAGTTGATTGCCAACAGCTTTGGCTGCAGAGACCGATATTGATATTGTTAATAAAGTTTCAACTACAAGCTCACTTGAGCTAACACATTGTTTTACTCGAATTATTTTGAACGCTACAAAATGTTTTAAATTTGTGGCTTTCATATAAAAGGTTTAAAATGTGAATGCATCTCTAACATCACAACGGACCAATATAAAGGGCGGTTTACAGTATAACCTTTGGAGTGCGCATACGTGCGCACTGCGCAGCACACTACTCACGACAGTGATTTTGGCAGCTCCTTTTTCAAGAAAATGTGTGCTGGTTTTAGGCCTTTCTTTGTTTTAAGATATATGTTGCAATATGAGTTATCAGTTATTATTACATAGGTTGAATGTATTTTAGGATGCACTTAACTGCTGGTCCCTATTGTCTTTGATTGAATTGAATAATCTATCCAAATATTCGTATATATACTAACCAATGAATTGTGGGAAAACAAATTGTTAGAGCAGAAAAAGCGCGGAGAAAATTGGATAAATCGTTTTAATTGGACAAGAAATATCAAAATCTCCATCTTCATATTCTACTCTTTGTGTTAAAGCGGGGTCTCTAGCTGTTACCACAATATATAAACCTTACTTTCAGAACAAGGTTCTTCTTTCTAAGCATTATTGAAACTTTTAGACAATATGACTAAATAATCTAGACAATTATAACATTTCATTAAACCATTTTAATTGCTCTACTTTGCTGAGTTTTAAGTTTCCGTAGATAATGTACGTGGAAATGTACGTAGAAAAGTATTGAATGTGATCATACTGGAGATGCACAGTTGCTTCACCATTTCCTGCAATTAATGGAATTGACCTCTTTAAAGTTGGACCGTCGCTACGTTAACTTACTGAGGGTTGTCTAATGGGTAAAACGGTTACTCCTCCATTTGTCCGAACGTTGGCACATTATAGCAAAGAGGTAATTTATCTGCAGTTGAACGAAATTATCACCTGGTTCTGGAGCATTACCAGAACCGTTTGAAGGGGAATTCAGAAATAAACAACTAAAATCATATTATTATAAGCATATTCGTATATATAAGAGTTTTCTATCCCAAGGATAAAGCAGGCAAACATTAACGAGGTCGCATATTTTCGGCTAGTTGTTCAAAAAATTGTTCTTATTATGGAATTAACATGTGCCCGATTTTCACCCCTCAGCAACAAGATGAAGTAATTGTCAAAATAATTGCACCTTTTTTGTAAATTAGGAATTTCTTCTTATTACCACCCGTAAACAGTGTTAAAATATTACCGTTGGTTAGGAGTGTAAGTAATTTTTTAATTAATTAATACCGTTTCCGCCGAGCGGCCGGCTGCAATTCTTATGGCCACTGAGCACGGTGTGTGGAAGCCAAACTCACTTGACCTGGATCACATGTTGTAGTACAAACAATACTATTCAAGAAAATCTCACCACTCGTATCAGGTTCTGGCACGAAAGAGCTTGATATGATAATATTCTATTTATCCCATTGTATGGAAACATAAGCTTTGTCATTTGCACAAAAGTGCTTCACATATACCCCCGTTGTATGTGCATATACTCTTCGATATGTTTTAAGTTTTTTGCCATAATACCCCTTTAAAATGAGGTAGGTATATATTAGTATTAACAATTAATTATAAGTGTACTATAGGCAAACAATTCATTCTCGACAGGAAAACATAACGATAAGTTTTAGTAATCGATCAGTTTCCTTTTAGTTAATTTCCGTCACGGTTCAATTGGGTAGGCTTATAGACCGTTTCTGGCAATGCACACATCGTTGAGTGTATTTCTACAAGCGACAACTTACAATTTGAGCTGATTTGGACTTATGTTGTCATTGTGGGTACTATAGAAACATCTGCGTTGTCCACGCAACTCTTTATCCCCGGCGGGCATTGCAGGACATTGTTGTCACTTGAGGACTGTATGACAGCTATAAAGGTTTCTAAACACTTTCAAAAAGGCTAGAAAGAAAAACATGGCGCTCCACGAAATTGGCAACAAATGTAGTTTTACCAAAATATGTATCTAATGTTGTAGCATGGACTTATAATAGTTTATGCCTTGTTGATATTATAGTCCATGGTTGTAACTTGAATTCAACACATTGTAGTGAATCTGAAGAAATAGACGGTAAAAGTGTGAATAGTACGAAGAGCGTGGATTGTGTAAAGCAAGCAACTATGAACAGTTCTGGTATGAGAGTTGAGAACACCGAAGACGTTCTTGTGACTGGAGGCGATTCTCCACAATGTCACTCGTTACTGTACGCTACGCTCTCTGGATGAAAGTAGTGAAGGAGAATTGATACAAGAGAATAATAAGAAAGCTGCATATTTTGTATTATTACTGTACTTGCTTACAGCATCTGTCTGAGCATAAACATGCTTTGCTTTGGTTGTGTAGAAAGGATTTGACAAAATGTTAACAAAACGAGGCAGGACGTCACTGTTCCATATGATCATCATAACAGTATTGTGCATAATATCTAACTTATATCAAAAGAAGCATACTATCTGAAGTCAAATATGACGTGTCTGGAAGACAATCATTATTTTCAAAATTAATTATATTTCTAAGTAAGATATATTTCATATCGGACACCAGAAAACATTTGGTTCTGTTATTACATTTTTGATAACATTATCAACAAGTAACCATTGTTGTACATAGAAATAAACAAGGCTTGAGTAACACATAATTTTATTTCATCTATAGGCAGTGGCATCAGAGGCCTTTGAAAATAAAAGCACAATAAAGAGAAAATGCAAGACTTGAAATAAAAAAGATTCATTATCTAAAATTTTATATTACGTTGCACGTATTCTGATTTTCTATTTCATACACTTAACGTTTTAAACGAATGTACATTTTCTATTGGAAACGGAATTAATATTATAGACCATTTAGAAACAATGCGTTATTGTTTATATTGCTCTTGTGTCGGGCGCGATAATCAATGGGATTTGCACACTGCGTCCCGGCTTGGGCATGATACTCTAATCTCTAGGCTAGTATTAGCATCAATGGCAATTGAAATGTCAGATGATTCGAAGTGACATTCAAACGGGTCCATGGACGAGAGTAATCATCCTTATTGTAATAGTGTTGAGCCACATAATACCGTGACGCGAGAGCCGACCTAATCCCGCATTACCTTTGTACTGCAAGCGATACACATCAAAGAGAGGCATCATTTGCGACGGGAATTATGAAACCACAATACCGGTGTGAGTAGAGTCACGCGAGGGCCGGAATTAGTGGGCAGCACGGTAGCCCAAAACGAGGGGATAAAAGATTTATTTTTGGAGCTGCGCCCGGAGACGGAAAACAGTGTAGGTGTGCACAGACAGGGTTTAAAAGATCAACCTCTCGAACCAATAACTAGGAGATTAGCATCGATTCCTCCCCCTCCCCCTTCCCTCCAAACCCCTGCCCTCCTATCCAACCAATTTGTATGTGTAACAGAGTTATATACTCAGTACATTTTCCAGGCAATAATATTGATGATGATTTTTGTTGCTGTACCTACGTCTCTATTATTGCAATCAAGCTATTCGAGACCATGAGGAGTGATCGATAAAGATTGGATTTTAATAGAAAAGCATCTTTTGCAGTCTTCAATATTTTGTGTGTGAATCCTTTGCATAGGCGTGTGCACGTCCCAATCCGGACCTAATACGTCAACTTGGCGGTCGGGCCGCGCTGGACTCCAATTCCTTTAGACCCGGCCAGCTGGGGGGTGAGTCTCGACTTCCGCGCGGAAACGAAACTTTCGATAGGCTGAAATCTATTCTTGACCAATCGGAACCATGTGGCGTGTTTTAAGTACTTTCCACAGTCTGCTAGCGGTGAATCAGTGCATCATCCAGGTGGCGGTGGGTATTGTCATTAATAAAGCATTATCATTTGTTCTGATAAACATGTCAAACGGGCACGACGTTAACAATAAGTAAGCTAATACTTTATTACAACACATTATATTAGGTTCCATACATTATATAGACTAGGCTGTAGTACTACGTTACTAATGTAGGCCTAGTAATGTAGGCCCAGGCTTATTGTAGGCTAGTAATAGCATAAACTAAAAGAGTTGGGCCTAGACCTAGGCTAGACTTAGACCACGTGATCTTCTGACGTCACTTTCGACTGTGGACAGTAATTCCATCTGCAATTTGGCTGTCGGAATTACATCCTACAGACGAAAGTGACGTCAATTCATCACGTGGTGTAGTCCTAGCCTAGGCCTAGGCCCAACTCTTTTAGTCTAGGCCATTACTAGGCTACAATAAGCCTAGGCCTACATTAATAGGCCTACATTAGTAATGTAGTACTACAGCCTAGGCTATATAATGTATGGAACCTAATATAATGTGTTGTAATAAAATATTAGCTTACTTATTGTTAACGTCGTGCCCGTTTGACATGTTTATCAGAACAAATGATAATGCTTTAATGACAATACCCACCGCCACCTGGATGATGCACTGATTCACCGCTAGCAGACTGTGGAAAATACTTAAAACACGCCACATGGTTCCGATTGGTCAAGAATAGATTTCAGCCTGTCGAAAGTTTCGTTTCCGCGAGGAAGTCGAGACTCACCCCCCTGGGCCGAGAGCAGTCTCACTTTGAACTTAACTTAAAATTAGCCTTTAAATTAAAATGCACTGTCAGTAGCGCGTTTTTATGCAAAAACACACCTCACCTGGGGCTGCGCAAATAATTTCTTATTTATTTAAATGAAACGAAACATATCTCTATAGAGGCCACAAGATCCCATAACACCGGAAAGCGTCGCGTCTTAAAATCGCGTTTTAGGCCATGAAAGTTAGTGCATCAACCGAAAGGTTTTCCGCTTACGGCGAAATAGCATTCGGCGGCTGGGGCTTCGAGACCCCAGCTGTACCACGCCACCTTGTGCCGGTTCTAATGTTAGACGCCGCGCACGCCTATGATCCATTGACTCTGTTTCGGGCACCATTCCAATCCAGTGATCTTTCCTTATATCACTGGTAACACTCTAACCTCGTCCCAAACTCTTGAATCGGTTCAATTCGTTCCAACCCCATATCGCCTATCATACTTAATCAATGTTTATCATTGGTTGTAAAAGATAATACATTTTCGCGTACACTTAAATAGGTTGTATAACAATCACATGTAGCCTAGATTGATTTTTCAATGTTAGCTGTTGAAGTAACGTATGATGGCGATTGTACTGCGATATGAAACGCCTTGGAGGAAACTCGAGCCCGAGATGAAATCACAAATAACCCACACAGCTGTAACGGTTGAAAGTTCAAGGAGTGGGTTGGGCCTACGTCACACCAGCCCACTGACTGTGGGGCCGCCCGGTCACTCGTAGACACAGACTACGTACCTGTCTTGCTGGGCTATAAGAATGAGAGGGGGGGGTCCGGCCTATGTCACACCAGCCCACTGACTGTGGGGCCGCCTGGTCACTCGTAGACACAGACTACGTACCTGTCTTGCTGGGCTATAAGAATGAGAGGGGGGGGTCCGGCCTATGTCACACCAGCCCACTGACTGTGGGGCCGCCCGGTCACTCGTAGACACAGACTACGTACCTGTCTTGCTGGGCTATAAGAATGAGAGGGGGGGGGGGGTCCGGCCTATGTCACACCAGCCCACTGACTGTGAGGCCGCCTGGTCACTCGTAGACACAGACTACGTACCTGTCTTGCTGGGCTATAAGAATGAGAGGGGGGGGGGGGTCCGGCCTATGTCACACCAGCCCACTGACTGTGGGGCCGCCTGGTCACTCGTAGACACAGACTACGTACCTGTCTTGCTGGGCTATAAGAATGAGAGGGGGGGGGGGTCCGGCCTATGTCACACCAGCTTACTGACTGTGGGGCCGCCTGGTCACTCGTAGACACAGACTACGTACCTGTCTTGCTGGGCTATAAGAATGAGAGGGGGGGGGGGTCCGGCCTATGTCACACCAGCCCACTGACTGTGGGGCCGCCTTGTCACTCGTAGACACAGACTACGTACCTGTCTTGCTGGGCTATAAGAATGAGAGGGGGGGGGGGGTCCGGCCTATGTCACACCAGCCCACTGACTGTGGGGCCGCCTGGTCACTCGTAGACACAGACTACGTACCTGTCTTGCTGGGCTATAAGAATGAGAGGGGGGGGGGGTCCGGCCTATGTCACACCAGCCCACTGACTGTGGGGCCGCCTTGTCACTCGTAGACACAGACTACGTACCTGTCTTGCTGGGCTATAAGAATGAGAGGGGGGGGGGGGTCCGGCCTATGTCACACCAGCCCACTGACTGTGGGGCCGCCTGGTCACTCGTAGACACAGACTACGTACCTGTCTTGCTGGGCTATAAGAATGAGAGGGGGGGGGGGGCCGGCCTATGTCACACCAGCCCACTGACTGTGGGGCCGCCTGGTCACTCGTAGACACAGACTACGTACCTGTCTTGCTGGGCTATAAGAATGAGAGGGGGGGGGGGGGGGTCCGGCCTATGTCACACCAGCCCACTGACTGTGGGGCCGCCTGGTCACTCGTAGACACAGACTACGTACCTGTCTTGCTGGGCTATAAGAATGAGAGGGGGGGGGGGTCCGGCCTATGTCACACCAGCCCACTGACTGTGGGGCCGCCTGGTCACTCGTAGACACAGACTACGTACCTGTCTTGCTGGGCTATAAGAATGAGAGGGGGGGGGGTCCGGCCTATGTCACACCAGCCCACTGACTGTGGGGCCGCCTGGTCACTCGTAGACACAGACTACGTACCTGTCTTGCTGGGCTATAAGAATGAGAGGGGGGGGGGGTCCGGCCTATGTCACACCAGCTTACTGACTGTGGGGCCGCCTGGTCACTCGTAGACACAGACTACGTACCTGTCTTGCTGGGCTATAAGAATGAGAGGGGGGGGGGGGGTCCGGCCTATGTCACACCAGCCCACTGACTGTGGGGCCGCCTGGTCACTCGTAGACACAGACTACGTACCTGTCTTGCTGGGCTATAAGAATGAGAGGGGGGGGGGGTCCGGCCTATGTCACACCAGCTTACTGACTGTGGGGCCGCCTTGTCACTCGTAGACACAGACTACGTACCTGTCTTGCTGGGCTATAAGAATGAGAGGGGGGGGGGTCCGGCCTATGTCACACCAGCTTACTGACTGTGGGGCCGCCTTGTCACTCGTAGACACAGACTACGTACCTGTCTTGCTGGGCTATAAGAATGAGAGGGGGGGGGGGTCCGGCCTATGTCACACCAGCCCACTGACTGTGGGGCCGCCTGGTCACTCGTAGACACAGACTACGTACCTGTCTTGCTGGGCTATAAGAATGAGAGGGGGGGGGGGTCCGGCCTATGTCACACCAGCCCACTGACTGTGGGGCCGCCTGGTCACTCGTAGACACAGACTACGTTCCTGTCTTGCTGGGCTATAAGAATGAGAGGGGGGGGGGTCCGGCCTATGTCACACCAGCCCACTAACTGTGGGGCCGCCCGGTCACTCGTAGACACAGATTACGTCATTCCCCGTACCTCCTTTTAAGAACGCACCTGTTTTGCTGGGCTATAAGATTGATATTGTGTATAGGTTTTCTCTCACGGCAGTTAACTGTCAATAAATCACCTTATTTAAAAACAAAAAGAAACAGGGAGCTCCATTGCTTATCAAATTTGACATCACATCTCGTCCTTGAATTGTTTTTGTTGAATGACTAGTCATTATGTTAGACAAACTAGTGAATTTCATTTGTTATGCAGTGCAAACTTACGTTCATAAGCAATATCGCTTAATGAATACTAACGAATGTAGGTTCTCCTATTGACTAGCCTATGTATCTTCAATATACTCTGAAGATGAACTTTGCATTAAGTCCGAAACGTCAGTTTTTTATTAATGACAATCGTCGCGGTGGATTCCGACAGCAAAGAAATACTGTGCATGTGGTACGCTACGCTACTAATACTGTTATTTTTTCCTGTTCATCTATACACAATACACAAATGAAATAAAACAACTTTATTTACCATTTCTTCTTCACTACTATTCTTGAAGCCTTTTTCTAAATAATCAGCTGTTATAACTGAATTCATTATGTGTACAAAGTACAATCCGGTCCGAACATACGCCGCGAAGTGTATAGTTTAATTGTTTATCAATCCTAACCTCCTTTGCAATGTTCTCAGTACGACAACATTAGATTGAATAGTGTCGTCATCTGATTCAAGAACATTGATTTCTGTACCAAAACCCGGGCCAAGTAATTGCTGGACGTTATAAGGGCTTGACATAAGGAGGATGTCACATGTGTATATATGCTATAACTGCAGTATAGGTGTGTAGGGAAGAAGCTTGGCCTACTTACGCAACCCACCATTTATTCCGGTTTTTTTCGATTTACGATTTTGTCGTGAAGTGCAAGTTAAACAATGTAATTTATTTGGAGGAAATGTATATTGATGAAATGAGACAAAAGTTGATGAAATAAAGAAAATAATACCATATGAATCTGATGGAAACTGAATTTTCATTACCTAAATAAGATAAAATAAAACTGATCTAATATTTAATCTCTATTCTCGATCTCTAAGGTACGAAGGAGCCAGCCCGTCAGATGAACCAGCAAAACTCATAGACCTCAATCTCATCGTACAGACCAACATTGCAAACCCCCCAAACAAATTCCGAGCTCTGAAATTAAACAGACGTTTTTCTATTCTCTAACCTGTAACTGTTTCTCGAATTTTTCCATTGTATTTATTTGTGATAATGTCTAGAAGCATGTGACAACGATAATGATTGTGTAAGTTGTATTTTCCGCAACAACTGAGTGCAGAGGTTTATGTATTGTATTCGTGCAGTGGGCTCTGATAAATATGTGTTAGGATGATATGCGAGCGACATAAGTGTAAATAAGGACATGTATATACTAGAACAAGTCAATTCTGTTTCATTTTTAACCGATATGGATACTGATAGTTATTTGCCATCAACGTATGTTGCCGATTGATTCCCATAGCCTACTTTATTGAGCCACAAATTAACAGATTGAGAGCAGGAGAGGTGTTAGAGTAGATATCTGTCCGACCCACCCTTCATTTACTTAGTTGAATAGTCTCAGAGGCGTGCTGGAATCTCCATGCATCTCTACGCTTAAGGGGACACATCACGCAACGATATAGAGTTGGATTATCTTTTCACACCATGGCCATCTTATACTTTAAATGTAGTGGAGAACATTGAAATTGTAGTAATTTGTTCTCTGGAAAATTAAATTGTACAAAAAGGGTTCAACTGTTCACGGGTCAAGGCATTTACGCACATTACGGACTGGACGGTACATTTTAAAATAGCATCCATTACTTCCGGATTATTTTGAAGCAATCACAATGTGAGGGACCTAATATTGCATAATCTAAGAAACCTAGTTCATTACTAATTACAAGGCTTTGTAAAATAGTCTCGTCTTGACTCCAGTGATTTAACACGTTTGGGGTTTGTTTTGTAGCGAGTGGCTCTTTACTCGTATAAAAAGAATTGCAATCTGAAATGAGACGATCCCGATTTCACATTGCGAGAGAATTATAGTCCCAAGAGTTACACATACTTTGTTCCACTTGATAGCATTGTCTTGCCCGCGAATAACGGCCTCTACGTCTCGAGCGTACAACCGAGCTCCAACGTTGGCTCTGATTTCACCAATAAAATTTCACCAGCGATAAAATAACTTACTGTAATAAAAGAAAATAATTTCCCCGGATAAATATCTTAATGTTTTGTAATGAAGGTAGTAGAATCAATTTGGAGGGAACTAGCTAACTGACTTGTGGTGTGTGTCTTTATGAAATATTTATTACTAAGAATGGATTGGGTTGAAGGTCGTCGTTGTTAAAGGATGTGCGTTATAACACATCTTTTTGACTTTGTGCAAAACATGAACAGCGATGTATTTACAAGCAACAGTTGAGTTTACGGTTATATGAATTAGGACATTACCAAAACAGTTAAACAACTTTAAGGTCTAGCATATTAATTGTTAACTTTCGACGCCAACTTGTCACAAAGGTTTGTAACCAAATAATTGAAGTGCAGCTACGCACTATTAAACAAAAATTAAAAATTATAATACTATAGATATTTTACAGAAGATTGCATTTTAAATTTACTTTGATAGTACAATTTCCATAATTGCATGTAACATGTTCCAAGGGCAAAACATACTCAAAATTAATTAAGCGAGCGAAGCGAGCGTCTCCACTTGACTCTTATGGCACTCGTGTTTTTTTTATGTCTCGATAGCGGTCGAACGGAAAGTCCGATCAACTGGAAATTTGAATCATCCACAAGCCTCGATGTGGATTGAAGGTGTTATAGTTTTGAGGCAAAATAGTTCGAAAAGTTACACCATAGTTACTGCAAAATATTTTTCTGAAACAAAATGACGGTAAAATGTGAGATAGCCATATTTTTTAAAACTTTTTTCCAGTCACGAGTATGTTCATTTTATGGCAGTTTGATAAATATTGGCAAAGTTACACAAAAGTTACTCGAAAATATTTTTCTGAAACACAGTAACAGAAAAATGTGAGGTGGCTATCTTATAGCAAATGTTTGTCCGGTCACGAATATACTAATTTAAACGCGATCGGATACGTATTCGAGGTAGAAATTACATTTCTATTGCTGTCAATAACTGTTAGTAACGGTGGCGGACCGCGGCGAAAACAATACACCGAAAATTCTTAGCAACGCACACTGCACGACGTCCAACAATGTCGGGAAGTATAGTAGCTATGGAAATTAGAAAAATTTTTGCAACGCGCATCTTTGAATTGTTGTTTTTATTAGCTTTGATATCTTTTCGCCAGAACGTTCGTAGATATGGACGCGCTCGCTTATCAACGCGTCAAACAGAGCGTTTTCCTAGTTTTAAATAATTATAAAACAAATATTAAATTCAATTATATTTGCGTAAAAAGTTGATAGAATGGTGGTTGGGGAGGGTACGCCATGGCCATGGGTCTCTACACTTTCATTACTACGTTCAAATCGCCCACTATGTTTATAGTTGGTAATGGAAAATAAACACTGTGATTTAAATGATTTGATGAACGGAACATTTCAACCAACAAGTCGAATAAAATGTAAATTTGACGGAAGTGTTATATATTGTATTCTAGTAATTTTTACGGAACAATAACACGTTAAATCATAGTGATAGTTTGCCAAACTATCGCTACTTTCAAAATTCAAAACTAGTTCAATATGTGGGAAAGAATTAAACATGAAGCTTTGTATTACTTATTATACATTAGATTTGTATATTATATTGCCCGAATGCTCAATAGTTAAACACAGTGTTGTTGTGATATGTACTCCTCAAGCGTAGAAGTACTTTTGTGGAGTGGTTGCCCAAAGCCTAGAAGATTGCGTGAAATTGTTAGGTATGAGTGTACTTGTGAATTTTAAAATCGTTATGCTTGTCGAATAACGTGTGAGATAAAGAGGGAGGAATCTGCCAATAGCGAGTTGTCAATATGTTTAAGTATAAATCTAATGACGTCACTCATAATTATTTTGATTGATTTAATAGAACGACTAATTTCTATGTCAGCACGTCCATTGGTGTTTTTATCTAAAATATCGGAAATTAGTTTTCATGTTCAGTACGTTGTAGCTCAACCCAACTCTCCCAAAAGAATGTCTTATTTATTTACTCGGATGCCAATTTATTAATATATATTTTTGTTTTTGTATTATATATAAATGTATGTATTTATATTTATATAAGTGAAGATACTCCTGCTTGTAAACGCTCTTATATGGGACGTTAAACCTCAAATATCATAATCTTGTAAACACTCTGGTTGATACCTTCACCCCAAAATCAGAAATAAAGTACGAATTAAAATTCAAAACAATTTGAATGTATGAATTCATTCAACTTAATGTACAAATTAATAAAATTAATAAAATTGCAAAAATATCATCATTAAAATAAAAAATTTCCCAATCTTAGAACGATACTGACTATAGCCTACCCTTCACAAAACGTCTACGTGTACTTGAGAACCAGTTACATATATACATACGAGAATACAACTGATCGGTAGAGATGTATCATCAATCATCTCATCATGTTAAACCCAAAGACTTTATGTTCCGAGGTTGCGGGCTCGAACCCGTCACCGATTATTCCCTAATCATGGGTTCGTTTCCTCAAAGAGTTCTCCCCAAATATTACCCTGCCAAATGTACCGCGTTAATCACGATATATTCCACCTCCAATACAAAATAATACACACAACAACACTTTATTTTTTTGTATACCACGCCAAAAGTTATGTAAATGTCGAGCATTGTTAGAGCTACAGTATATGGTAATTTAATTCCACGCAACATTCTTTAGTGCAAGATTAAAAATATATAGTTACTCGAGTGTATCTATCTTGTAGCAGAATAATGAAATATACAAGAGTTTGAAGAAGTCCTTCTTTTAAACAACAGATCTCACGCTCTATAGTTGTTGCTTTATCCCTCGCTCAAATTGGTCTCATGCATATCTTGAGGGGGGTGTTTGCTGTCCTTTCATCTTCGTCTATTCCTGCGAACAACTTAATTGGCTGCTCATTTAGCCAGCCAGGAACGAGGGATATCAGCTTTCATTAGGCTACCTTCTTGTCAGTGGAGGTCCATTTAATACCCGCCTCATTTGTGGCTCTGGTTACTGCACCGTAGGCCCGCCTATTATTTATACGTAAACTGAGAAATATCAGGTCCTGAGCTGCTGTGCCCTCGACCGTAACCAAGGAATTATTCATAACATCATCGCATCAATATTTAGACGCGAGGTAGCGCGAGAGAGAGTGAGAGGGAAAATGTGGGATCAGATGTGTGAGTGAGTACAAGTAATTGTCCCAAGTCCCTGGAGAAATCAATTAACAAGGGGTTCAACTCGTGGAATGATTCCCCCAAACCTTCCTTTCTCTCACCCTTGTTTCCCCCTCTACCCCCCCCCCCCTCTTCCCCCACCGCCGTCCCCACAACACAAACACTTTAAACCACAACAACCGCTGTTCGAACAGAACAATAGATGCCATTTTTAACTTCGCTTATCTTGCCTACCTTATTATTTCTTTAGGAATTTCCAAATGTGTGGAGAGGAAAATTGCAAAACAACACTGTTTGCTTTGAGTTTGAGCTACATTTGATCATTTGATTTAAAACGTCTCTTTGAAGCTCTACTAGGGAATATAAGTGTATACCTAATAATAAAAAACTAGAATTACATAACACTTGTATGCTCACTTCGAAATAGTGGCAAATGTTGTATTGATTAATATACAATTAATATAATATATCTGTTTCTACTTTCTACCTGTTATCAACCAAACAAAGATGTTGGTTGTGTGGGTTTTTTACGCGATAAAATTAGCCTTTTTGTGCGTTGAAATTTTTGTAAATGACAAGGGGGATGAACAGGTATTTAAATAGATGCCCACATCCCATTTGCGGGTTGCATAATTGTCTTCGTTACTAGTTTTCACCCTAATTTAACTTTTTTCAATGAAAATGAAAAAACAATAACTAATAATTAATTTTAGGTTAGGTAATAATGAAAAAATGTTCCTGCTTTAAAACATGATATCATGTTATTTGATTATTTTGTGTTAAAATATATATATATATATATTTGTACAGTGAATCACTGAACGACTTCGTGATGACGGCTATAAAAGAATTGTTTCGCTGCAAAAGTACAAATCGACGCATTAGACTGTGGAACTCAATGCGAACAAACATGGCTTAATATTTGCAATAGCTACAGTTATTGGTCAAATAAGCATGATTCACTAATAGTGAATCATGATCATCATCATCAATCATCATCATCATCATCATAATGGCCTTGTATGTCTTGGCTTCCAATGCAGAATCCCTCGCGCCCGTCACACAGGGTGCAATACCTGTAGCTTCTTGTGTTACAACGGCGCGACAGCATCATCACTTTCATGACACGATGACTTTCACATCAACCAGTCCCATAATGAATTGTACAAAATCAATACTTGTAAATGAGAGGATAGACAATAAATACACATTTATTTATTTATACCGAGAGCCCGGTAGTCCCCCTGGTACTATTTGACTAATGGAGTTTCCTAGTTTTTCTTCTTCTCTTTATTATTATGAATCATCAATCATCGCTCGATGGTTCAGCTACCCTCGCGATTATATAACGATGGGATATAAAGCCCGACTCGAACGGTACCGCAGATCATAACTCATCTTCGTATTTTTTCCACTCTCGTTCCTTCATACATTTATTTGCAATTTCGCACTTTCTCACTTACTCAATCACTCAAAACACCATCTTCAAGCCATAAAATTCACTCACTACCACAATCAGTCAGCCAGTCGGTAAAACAGATACCCTCTCAATCTCACAGTCACCCATTCGTGTATGTGTAAGTTTCCTGTTATATTATACTTTCTCATTTATTCACTCATGCAATCATTCACACCATCTTCAAGCCATTACATTCACTCACTAACCACCTAAATCAGTCTTGGTAAACTAATCACTTTCTTTTTAATAGCTCACCATATTTCACTGTCTGACTACATAACTTACTCGTTGCACCTACCTTGCTACCTCACTTAATTACTGATTATCTTGTCACATTTAACCATACATGTACTTTTGTAACCAGTTAGAGGTAGATGACTGGTGCAATCTCGCTGTCTCTTTGGTTCGCATTAGTGCCCAGTGCCGGGAGGTACCAAGTGGGTGTTCAGCATTGGCGTCATTAAGGGGAAATGTGAGTCTGAACTCTGAACTATTAAAAGCGGGTAAAATCAAAAGTTTTTAGTAATGCTACACATAATAAATGTGGTTACAATTACCAACATTTTATTTCATTCCAACTAAAAACAGCATTCATAAAATGTCAATTCTTGCAATTATTACGGTTGTCATTTTGGAAACCAATTAATTATTAAATTAAACTTTTTAATCTATGTTTAGTTCTTTTTTTCAATATTTTGTAGCGATCTTACTAAAACATATTAATTTTAAACTGTTCTATTAGTTAGCAACCATAATTCAAATAATATCTACATAATAGCGCAAAAGGTAAATCTTCCGTATAAGTCCTCGCCCTGAAATGGCCTAAATTTTTTGTTTTATGAATTTTCCTAATAGTTTTGTACAGTATAGTAATTGAAATTAAAATATGGGACAAAGTGACTCCCGTAAGTGTATTAAATATGTGTGAAAAAGTTCGAAATGTCGCGAAATACTCCAAGTGAGTAAATAAGTCCTCCATTATTACCCGCCATTTGCAGAACGGAAGTACGTGTTGCCAGCAGCTGATGTTAAACTAACCACCCCCCTAACCTTGGGATGTCAGGCAGGTGGAAAAATTGATGTTGGTAGACCTGCAGAACGTTTATCGGCAGAGAGAAAGGTGTCATGGAGACAAGGCAGCACCCCTCTTTCCCCCACCAATCAAACAGGCCAGAACCATAACAACTAAAAACGGCAACAATAAAGAAGGTAAAAAGTACGAAGAGGAAAACTGTTGAAGGCCACATGAGATGAATCATACAAGTAATGAGACAAGAGATGCACTAGAGCCCTCTGTGCGGACACCGGTCACCAAGGGGAATGCCTCACCACAACCGACAAAGAAGTCAATTATAGAAGGGTTTGCGAGGAGAGACTGTTTAGTGTTTAGTGCGTGTGTTGGTTGGTGTTCTATTCCCTCGCTGCATGTCTATAAGCCACTAAAGCCTGAGTATAATTGCATCCCAGCACAGCACATGCCCCGCTACTGTGTACTGTGTGCGAAACAACGGCAACTGTACACACACAGTAGTCAGTGTTTCTCTTACTTAAGTATTCGTGAAACTAACTAAGAGACCTGGTCTGGTTCCAACACATCACTGAATTCCCAATTTAAATTAAGATTAACCAATTTGATAAATCCAACGGAGCAAAATTCTAGTTGAGTTAAATAATAATCTAACTGAAATTAGACGCAAGAACCTGTGTTTTCCCAAACAATAGAATACAAGAGGTTAAATTAAAAATGAGTGTGCGCTATCTAGTTATCTTTTGCATATGGTGTTTTAGCCGAAACAATGTCATAATTCCGTAATGCAGTAATGTTAGTCTCCCAAACATTTGTCTGGGTTGGTAGCCAGCGGCATCTTGGAATGTAATAATGCGCCAGAACATCAGCACAAAGGAACACAGGCCGTTGGTAGAGTGTGCTTTTCTGCTCTTATGATTCATTATTCAAATGCATTAAAAGTAAATAATAATAGTAATAGCGTACCCACATTAGCGTACCCTACCAGCGGAGCCTTTTCACTGCTCGCTACAAGTTGGACGATGGCAATTGTTCTTCATAATAGAGAGCCTTCCCTCATGGGCTCATTTTTGAACCATTTTTGTGAGTTTCTCTCTCTCTCTCTCTCTCTCTTTCTCTTTCTCTCTCTTTCTCTCTCTTTCTTTCTACGCCCGCTAAACCTCACATCATCCTATACTTTACGATAAATCTGTCTATTGACCACGAATAACTTTCAACAAGTTAAAACGGCAATCATACGTGATATCTATCTACTCGATCAAATAAAGCTGGTGAAACACTTTGTGGCATTCAATCAACCTAAAGCTAATTATTTTAACGTATGAAAAATAGGTCTTGCAAATTCATGTGGATGTTTTTTACGATGAGAGACATATCAATAATTCTACGCTAGTTACCGCAATATGTTGTCAGAATTTGTGCTGATAAGAGAGAACCAAAAAGCTTTGCTTACTAAGTGTATTGATGTTCTTCCCTCGCGGCGTAATATTCTATCCCTCCGTACAACTATATTTTCAACTTTGTTTGAATGGCACGTTCAAAAATTGTCAGTCATCGTTTGGAATGTATAGGCCATTACTTTAATTAAAGATGTTGGAAACTGGTTACACATAAATAGCACAACTGGATTATCAATATTTAAAGTTGCAGTTGTAAAGAAACGTCAACAATGGGACGAAACGTTTGTTATAGTCCTCCCAACGAATCTATTCTCATGCTTTCATCACAGGCCATGTCCAGAATGGCAACTTAACTTGTCATTCCTCCGTGTGCTTGATGGAAGATTGCGTCGGATTGTCTCAGTTCGTGAGTTGGCCAACTTGTCCGACGTTGATAAATGGTAATTCTCTCATTTGTGTAGGTTGCTATTAATAATATTACACGACGAATATTTTTAAAAATTAAATACAAATATAAGTTTGTAGAAACAAAACCAATAAATCCTGTGTGGAGAGAAGTGATAATTGAAAATAGATCACGGGAACCCAGCCATTCACAGCTTTCGATACCAAGAAATGGCGGAAACGCCGATATTTAAACAACTTATTTCATAAAACTAAAGTAGGACGGACTATACCTTTACAGTTTAGACCTACCTCTAGAACACAGTGGAATATTAGAATAAATACTTGCTGCGAGTAGTTACTTTATGGATCTACTTAGTAAAGTGTGAATTTTGATACATTTTGACAGGCTTTCAATAAAAACAAAAGACTGACAATGTTGCTCACAGCTTGCTGGATTTTGATAGTTCCTGTGAACTTTTTTGAATTCTCCAACTCTCATTGGCTACACAACAAGGTCTACTTGATCTCCGCCAGGAAAGTTACGTGATTGCAGTGCAGGAGCTGCTAATTTCGTCGAGCGCCATCTTAGTATTCGGCAATAGTGCGCGCATGAACACAGGCAGTAAACCGTCCGCGGAAGTTTATTTTGAGGCCTCAGGGGTTATGACGAAAGCATGAGAATAGATTCGTTGGGAGGACTATAGTTTGTACTTGTTTTGTGTGATCATTGTATGGTACTTATTCCACAAAAACTTTACAGTTTACAAGATAGTATAAACATACTAGTTATCATACTATCGTGGTTTTCTGGGTACAACCGTGTCAAGTGTTGGAAACAATAAAACGTTTCGCCCATATTGCAATGGGCTTGTTTTAATTGTTATTGTTTTAGTTCTCAGCTAATCGGACATCTTGTAGGATATCCCGGCGCCTAGATCTGCAAGCACAACAATGGGGACCCTATACTATAGTTTGAGATAAAAATTAAAGACCGTTTTTAAATTTAAAATCTTAGAAAATATGTTCGTACATAAACGTTAGATGGAAATTTCACACAGCATTATGGGTGAAAATAGGGCATGACTTAAAGTGAGCTAACCAATCACATTCAAATGAGCCAATTTTCAAGTGGTTTAACATCACATTCAATTAAAAATGAAACTATGTCAACAATATTATAAATAGCAACGTAATTAGTGCACAAGCATTCATTATACTATTGAAATGCAAAATATTTAGCGCCATTTCAATAGAAATCGAGATAATAACGTTCATTAAATTAATTTTGTCAAGAGATTGACATTCTATTTTACATACTAGTACCGGTAGTCCCTATCCTATATGTTATTGAAAGCTACTAACGAGCTCCCAATATTTTCCAAAGGCCGATAAAACCAAATAGGAAAGGCTCATAAAAAATAAATATTCCTCAAAGTACCTAAAAATAGAAGGCCGTTATCAAAAAGTACGGGATATATAATTTTTATATCTGAGAAGTGTATATTTCTAATTCTATTAGCTTTTAAAGTTTGAAATTTGGAACATACCGCTCCGTAATTGAAAAACGGCTCGTGACGTCATAACTCTTGTCAACAACTGCCTCCTTGAAGTATTCTTAATAATATCAAAGATATTAAGTTGGACATTTTACAATATCTAGGATGCAGTGACTTTACAACAATGTCTTTTATACCACTGTTTTATTCAGAAAATACATTTTGATACAGTATTTACAAAAACGTGTTTAAAATAATGCAATTATTTAACATATTGTTGTAAATTAACGTTGAGAAGTGTTCATTTACTAACTAGAAATAAACGTTGATTCAGTTAAAGTCTTATGAGAGCAATAATCTACTAAATTGTGGGATTTCAGTACTATTTGTATGATATAAAATGGTTGTTTACAGAGTTATGACGTCAGAACCTTATAATCACGAGCAAGATGGCGCAGGTCCGTTTCTGAGCGTGTTTTGACAGCAATATCTTTGACTTGCTGTTAAAGCGATGTTAATGCACCTTTCGAGCCGAAACCAATTAGTTCCCGTTTATTTTAACTTGAGGTAACCAGTAAGCAAATAAAAAAAATGTGTGAGCCTTCCCTAATTCAATTCTTACCTCACGTTTCAAATCAATGTAATTTATTCTTACGCCATTAATAAAGAATAACTAGTAAATTAATAACTATTTTCTATGACAGAAGACTACCGATATTTGAAAAAACAATTCTTTCGTAGATTTACATATTAATTTTGTGAACTATTGCACATTTGGATTAAAAAATAATCAACATTAAAAAAACCGCAGCTAATTATAAACAACATTCAACACTGTGAATTGTTTGAATGAAATTCAGTCTATTTGTACTCTATTTCTCATCAAATACAAACCACTCATAGAAAAATTGATAACGTCCCCCCCCCCCCCCCCCCCCAACCGAAGAAAAAACTGAATTGTATTTTTGTACCTTTTATGAATGAGTCGATGATACACTTGTCTAGACGCAACGGTAAAGTATTTTTTATACGTGTGGTTAGTCACGTGCCCACTCTATCATCCGGGTAGAGACGCTGCCATATCACATGATCACGTGGTCACATGGTTACGTGGTCACGTGTGGTAAGCCTTCCAACGTGACACGTCACTGTTATTCGTGGTATCTGCAACACAGAGACAAGTTCTCAAAACATCCACGTGATGTTTGACTCGACCACCGATAGGGAGTATTCAGGTAACGTCACATCGGCCATATTGGAGGCCACCTATATAATTATATTTCAAGTTTCATTTGGTGGCCAATTGAAAACGAATAATATTGTTTACGGGGAAATATGACAAGTTTGAACACGTATATCCCCCAATAAAGTGTACGAAAATGATTATTGTATGCTTTGTAAACGATTAAAAGAGTAATCGAGACAAAAGAGTTTGTTTATGTTGATTTTAAGTAATAATACCAAACCAAAGTTAGAGAACAGTTGAATTTGCATCAAACGCCAGCTGAAACATAGTAACAATGAACTACCAATCTCATGCCATTGTGGCCTCCAATGTGGACGCCATGCGCAACACGTGAATACACCCTATACCACAACGACAAGGTAAACTTGATCTCCGCCTAGCGGAGGCTCGTCGAACTCCCAAGTCAGATCGTCGCAATCCTTTCCACAATGTTAAAAATCACATGATAATTCTAATACCCTACAAGAATTGTTCTGTGCTAATACTATTCCAATGTCTTGAATGGAAAAAACGTGAGGGAAAACGAATGAAGTGATATCAAAATAACTTAAAAAGCCAAAACCACAATAGTTTAAGGTTTTGAATGATTGCAGACAACCATTAAAATGTCCTATTCACGTGTTTTATGTATGATGTTCATGATCTACAAGGTATATTTAATTATTATAGCTGCTTTTGTAATGGGGTACAAGATGGTGATTTTGGATCACTTGCGCCGACCTGACGGGAGTTCGACGAGCCACCGCTAGGCGGAGGAGATACCGTACGGTATTCATAGGTTGCAAGTACGATCACATCTTTGCGCGTGGCGGCCACATTTGTGATCAAACTTTGACGTTGCCATAAAGAAACAATTGAAGACTGTTGTGGTAGAACACACCCATTCTTTGTTTAATTCAGCCTGTTTTTGAAATAAAATTGGTACATGTGGTTATTTTTTTATTTTTTATTGCTTAACTTTTTAAATTCTCAATTAGACTTGTTCATTAAATAATAATAGTATTGGCAATGATCTAGGATTGGTCCTCATCAATTGTGTCGCAATCATGGCCACTGTGACGTCACGTGGGAACTATGAATACCTGGATAGAATAACAGTGACAACGTTGTAAAAGAAGATTGGCAGAGATGTAATTTCTCGTACTAAAAATGAATTGGACGTACGGCCCACATCAAACAGGACTGGTAGGTGACCCCATACTCAATTTAATTTCTACGCCTACATCTGACTATATGTACCGCGTACTAGCCTGCATTTAACTGGATACTGCTATGCTAAACGCAAGTTAACTGAAAGGATAACCGCTGTGTTTAGACGCGCTATTACGATTACGGTTTACTAACGCAATAGGGAACACGCGTATGAAAATTTTAATCGATTTTTAAATACATCGTCTCTCATTTAATAATTTTGTGTCTTTGAATTTTGAAAAACGGATCAGTCTATGCCTCAAAATAATTGGTTTAGTAACGATAAATAAAAGGGCGCGGAAAACGAGCCGCCGCCATGTTGATGGGATTTAACGTCATGGTTTGTGTCTGTGTACGCTCAACCGGCCTTGGCTCAACGCCTCAGCGATTGGTCTGTTAAACCACGTCAACTGAATCTTGACGTACGCGTTTCATATCCCCGAGTTGAAACTTCAATAAATGCGACCACCTATACCCATTTAAAAATTTATTTTTCAGTTAGGACTTGCATTAATAATATACTTCTTGTATCTGATACTATGAAACTAAGTGCTTGGTTTAACCAAAAAAATCGTACGCGTGATGCCTATTGCAGCGTTATTGTATTGACTTATTGTTGTCCATATTTATCTTTTGGTAGGGCTTATGCCGTCCGCAGTGGCTCATGCGGTTCGGACGGTACCCAGGGACGTGGGTTCGAATCCCGCATATCATAGGTTTCTTTTAATTGTCCTTCATCTGCATCTATCACCTCTCATCGTCCCAGGTAGCATGATTGCAATAACAGAGACCTAAAACAACAATAAGAAGATTAGGGTTAATCATCGAAGTAATATTGTTGCATGTCTATTGATAATGATGGGGTCATTGACGTAAACCCACAACGGGGAGGCGTACAACAAACGACTACACTGCAGCGCTGCGAGCGTTCCGGCCACTGATTAACCGAAACCCCATCGAGGAAGCAATGCACTAAAATTCCAAAGAAGTCTAAAATAGTTTTGCAATGACTCAAGAATAGGGAAGTCTCATCAAAAATAAATATTCCTCAAAGTACCTAAAAATGGAAGATCATTATCTAAAAATACGGACGGTATAATTTTTATATCTGAGAAGCGTATATTTCCAATTCTATTAGCATTTTAAGTTTGAAATTTGGAACTTCTTGTTCCGTAAATGAAAAACGGCTCTTGACGTCATATGTCATGTAAACAACTGCCTCCTTGAAGTATTCTTAATAATATCAACGAGATTGAGTTGGACATTTTACAATATCTAGGATGCAGTGACTTTACAACAATGTCTTTTATACCACTGTTTTCTTCAGAAAATACATTTTGATACAGTATTTACCAAAACGTGTTTAAAATAATGCAATTATTTAACATATTGTTGTTAATTAATGTTGAGAAGTGTTCATTTACTAACTATAAATAAACGTTGGTTCAGTTAGAGTCTTACGAGAGCAATAATCTACTAAAGGGTGGGATTTCAGTACTATTTGTATGATATAAAATTATTGTTTACTGACATATGACGTCAGAACCTTGAAATCACGAGCAAGATGGCGCAGGTCCGTTTCTGAGCGTGTTTTGACAGCAATATCTTTGACTTGCTGTTAAAGCGATGTTAATGCACCTTTCGAGCCGAAACCAATTAGTTCCCGTTTATTTTAACTTGAGGTAACCAGTAAGCAAATAAAAAAAATGCGTGAGACTTCCCTATTCTTATTGTTGAAAATTATGTGTATCCAATATTCAGTGACTGTTGCCCTGATCGCTCGCCACGCTCTCTGTGCACTTGTTACGCCTCCCCATACCATAAGTTACGATTGATGGTGCAGTTATATCACATGCAGACAAACAAAATTAATCTGTTGCTAAGCAACTCCACTGTTGCAATCTTCCATTGATTGGTGAACATTGTTAGTCTGCAAAAAAACGGCCACATGGCTATTTTTAGAATCGTAATTAACGCTATTGCCAATTTGCTAACTGTGGAATATATCACTTTATCACTCACACATACTCAGTGATGGTACCACGTGCAGATCCAGCCTTAAAGCGGTCTAGTGAGTCGTGTCACGCAATGACAAATGTCATGAATTAACCCTGTGGGATCATTCACTTTGTTGGGATTTAGCCGTGTACACATGGCAGCATGTTGCTACTCTGAACCTTAGAGCAGTTATCTATCTATGAGACTGCTCTAAACACAACAGTCAGTGTGCAATACTATAGTTATACTATAGTTGCCCCATACGTAGTATTCTCATGCTTAGCTGAGGTCAATGGTCTAATAGCCGAGTATTATCTAGTTGAAACAGGTTCGTTATGGATAATGTACAACTTTCGGTTGATTACTTGGAACAGTGAGCGTGACCAATGAGGCTTGTTATATAATTATATATTTTGTATAATGTTTTTTTTGTATCATATTTTTCTTAAACAAAATGGTGACAAAATGTGAGATATAGCCATATTTTAATAACGTTTTGTCCGGTCACGAATATGCAATTTGATTGCGTTCTGACAAGTATTGGCAAAGTTACACAAAGGTTACTCGAAAATATCTGGAACACAATAACGAAAAACTGTGAGGTGGCTGTATTATAGTACATTTTTGTCCGGTCACGATTATGCTATTTGTATTGCGATCCGATCAGTATTGTAGTGGATAGAAATTACTTTCTAGTCGTACAACAAATTCGGTAATGCTTCCGTCACGGGTGGGTGAGCGGCAACAATCAGCGGCCGTGGCTAATTCAAATATCTGCTCTCGTTGGTCGAGACCGTAAACACGTCACTGATTGATGACGAAAGCGTTCCCGTAGTTGTTGTACGTAACCATGGCAACATAACAACCAACAGGTAAATACAAAGCTCTTTGAAAATAATTCCAGCATTTCTATTGCTGAAAGTTGTTATATCTGTGAGGTACTTGGAAGGCTGTTGTCCATGGCGGTAACTTTGAAAACTGTTGTGCAAAATTTCGTATTTGTTCCTCGTCCTGCTTTTCAACGCAGAGCGTTTTCCTACTAAATATACAATTACAAAAGAAAGTATGCTTCAATATTATGATTTTAATTTGTTTTTTAACTACATTTTCTTGCTGGCAAAATCTCAGAAATCATGGCTTGAAATCTTTAATTAATGTTCCATTACTTAGAAGAAGTGTAGTGCATTTCTAAACCTTCTTGCAGAGAAGAGGACACAAGCAAATATCAGAAACGTTAGCTTAGCGGACAATTCATACCTCTCGATATATTTACGAGTCCTGAACTTGAATATATTTGCACTTTGAGATGTAGACATGTTACCTTCTTCTTATCATACAGCTCGAACAAAACGTTTTTTTTCGTTTCTTATACAAGGGCAAGGCTCACCAGGGCACCTTATAAATATTCTATCCATAAGATTGATAAGATTCGTAAGAATATGTTCTCCGATCTAAATACGAGAAAAAGGTTTAGGGAACTAATGCCCCATCTTAAGAATTCCAACTAAATATTTTGGGTATCAGCTGACTTAATTTCAAAGCTTCTGATTGGTGGTTGCCATCGTAAAATACAATTTAGCGGAGACAAATATTTAGTTGGTCGCCACAAGACCGGGCATAAGATTCACAGACTCGTTTAGAACAAAACATGTGTACAATAATTATTATAATTAATACTCAAAAAACATATATGGTTAATTATCAGTTAAAACAACAAACACGGGTGTGTTTGTGATTCAATTAAATCCAATTTGCTCCGGGCTTGGTAATTAATTACATTTACCGGGAAATAAACATTTCTAAATGTGTTGCGCCTACTTGTCCTCTTTCTTGGCATTAAACTAATTACATTACATTATTTAATTAATTACGTTATTGAAAGTATAGCACTTTGGCAATAGTGATTTTAGTACCACCGTCATTTTCATTATCAATATTAATATTTAATCAAATACTGTCGGTTAAATGGGTACTATCATTCTTTATTTCGGAGGCGTGAAAGCTTTCAGAAAGCAATTAATATTTATGTGGAAAACCAACATATTAAGTGAATCACTATATTATTTTATATTCTCATTAATAATTTTGTGCTGGGAATGATATTTCTCATAAGGTGAGGATGGGTAAAATGACGGGATGTGTTTATAAGAGAACTGAGTCCACACTTCTCACTGCAATGAATACCCTATGAATTGCGTTCTTTATTGGAGGCCTAAAGGCTTACTAATAAAACTTGTTCTAACAAAAGATAAAAATATATAAAACGTACAAATACAACAAAACTTACATTTTGAGCGCATCTAATTTTAACTTGTCTATCCGCTATTTGTTTTAACTAATCGCATATACGTCATCAAAACAGGTAACAGAACTTCAAAAATTATCTTCTATTAATATAAAAGCATGAACTGTACACAACATCAAACATCATTTTACTACTAGCATGTTTATACACTAGGAAAACGCTCTGTTTGACGCGTTGATAAGCGAGCGCGTCAATATCTACGAACTTTCTGGGGAAAAGATTTCAATGCTAATACAAACAACAATTAACAACAATTCAGGAATGCGCATTGCAACAATTTTTCTAATTTCCATAGCTATTAAACTTCCCGACATTGTTGGATGCAGTGCAATGTGCGTTGCTAAGAATTTTCGCTGTCATGTTTTCGCCGCGGTCCGCCACCGTTACTAACAGTTATTGACAGCAATAGAAATGTAATTTCTGCCTCTAATACGTATCAGATTGCGTTTGCATTGGTATATTCGTGACCGGACAAAAATTTACTATAAGATAGCCACCTCACATTTTGCTGTTACTGTGTTTCAGAAATATATTTTCGAGTAACTTTTGTGTAACTTTGTCAATATTTATTAGATCGCCATTACATTAACATATTCGTGACTGGAAAAATCTGTAAAAAAATTTGGCCATCTCACATTTTGCCGCCATTTTGTTTCAGAAAAATATTTTGCAGTAACTATGGTGTAACTTTGTAACTTTTCGAACGATTTTGCCTCAAAACTATACACCTTCAATCCACATCGAGGCTTGTGGATGGTCCAAATTTCAATTTGATCGGACTTTCCGTTTGACCGCTATCGACGGACATAAAAAAACAAAAAAAAAAAACAGAACGAAGTGCCATAAGAGTCAAGTGGAAACGCTCGCTTCGCTCGCTTAATCATTCACATTTCAATTAAAGTATAAACTTATATCTTATCTACACTAGGAAAACGCTCTGTTTGACGCGTTGATAAGCGAGCGCGTCAATATCTACGAACTTTCTGGCGAAAAGTTTTCAATGCTAATACGAACAACAATTAACAACAATTCAAGAATGCGCATTGCAAAAATTGTTCTTATTTCCATGGCTATTATACTTTCCGACATTGTTGTATGCAGTGCAATGTGCGTTGCTAAGAATTTTCGAGGTCATGTTTTCGCCGCGGTCCGCCACCGTTACTAACAGTTATTGACAGCAATAGAAATGTAATTTCTGCCTCTAATACGTATTAGATCGCGTTTAAATTAGTATATTCGTGACCGGACAAACATTTACTATAAGATAGCCACCTCACATTTTGCCGTTACTGCGTTTTAGAAAAATATTTTCGAGTAACTTTCGTGTAACTTTGCCAATATTTATCAGATCGCCATTACATTAACATATTCGTGACCGGAAAAAACTGTAGAAAAATCTGGCTATCTCACATTTTGCCGCCATTTTGTTTCAGAAAAATATTTTGCAGTAACTATGGTGTAACTTTGTAACTTTTCGAACGATTTTGCCTCAAAACTATACACCTTCAATCCACATCGAGGCTTGTGGATGGTCCAAATTTCAAGTTGATCGGACTTTTCGTTCGACCGCTATCGACAGACATAAAAACAAAAAAAAAAAAAAAAAAACAAACAAACAAACAAACAAAAAAAAAAAACAGAACGAAGTGCCATAAGAGTCAAGTGGAAACGCTCGCTTAAAAACATATTCATCATACCTAAAAACTAGGAAAACGCTCTGTTTGACGCGTTGATAAGCGAGCGCGTCAATATCTACGAACTTTCTGGCGAAAAGATTTCAATGCTAATACAAACAACAATTAACAACAATTCAAGAATGCGCATTGCAAAAATGTTTCTAATTTCCATAGCTATTATACTTCCCGACATTGTTGGATGCAGTGCAATGTGCGTTGCTAAGAATTTTCGCTGTCATGTTTTCGCCGCGGTCCGCCACCGTTACTAACAGTTATTGACAGCAATAGAAATGTAATTTCTGCCTCTTATACGTATTGGATCGCGTTTACATTAGTATATTCGTAACCGGACAAAAATTTACTATAACATAGCCACCTCACATTTTGCCGTAACTGTGTTTCAAAAATATATTTTTGAGTAACTTTTGTGTAACTTTGCCAATATTTATCAGATCGCCATTACATTAACATATTCGTGACCGGAAAAATCCGTAGAAAAATCTGGCTATCTCACATTTTGCCGACATTTTGTTTCAGAAAAATATTTTGCAGTAACTATGGTGTAACTTTGTAACTTTTCAAACGATTTTGCCTCAAAACTATACACCTTCAATCCACATCGAGGCTTGTGGATGGTCCAAATTTCAAGTTGATCGGACTTTCCGTTCGACCGCTATCGACGGACATAAAAAAAAAAAAAAAAAAAAAAAAAAACAAACAAACAAACAAACAAAAAAAAAAACAGAACGAAGTGCCATAAGAGTCAAGTGGAAACGCTCGCTTCGCTCGCTTAATAAGAACTAGCTTCTATATAAACTAGGAAAACGCTCTGTTTGACGCGTTGATAAGCGAGCGCGTCAATATCTACGAACTTTCAGGCGAAAAGATTTCAATGCTTATACAAACAACAATTAACAACAATTTAAGAATGCGCATTGCAAAAATGTTTCTAATTTCCATAGCTATTATACTTCCCGACATTGTTGGATGCAGTGCAATGTGCGTTGCTAAGAATTTTCGCTGACATGTTTTCGCCGCGGTCCGCCACCGTTACTAACAGCTATTGACAGCAATAGAAATGTAATTTCTGCCTCTAATATGTATCAAATCGCGTTTTTATTAGTATATTCGTGACCGGACGAAAATTTACTATAAGATAGCCACCTCACATTTTGCTGTTACTGTGTTTCAGAAATATATTTTCGAGTAACTTTTGTGTAACTTTGCCAATACTTATCAGATCGCCATTACATTAACATATTCGTGACCGGAAAAATCTGTAAAAAAATCTGGCTATCTCACATTTTGCCGCCATTTTGTTTCAGAAAAATATTTTGCAGTAACTATGGTGTAACTTTGTAACTTTTCGAACGATTTTGCCTCAAAACTATACACCTTCAATCCACATCGAGGCTTGTGGATGGTCCAAATTTCAAGTTGATCGGACTTTCCGTTCGACCGCTATCGACGGACATAAAAACAAAAAAAAAAAAAAAAAAAAAAAAAAAAAAAAAAAAAAAACAGAATGAAGTGCCATAAGAGTCAAGTGGAAACGCTCGCTTCGCTCGCTTAATAAATAACTTGTGGCATGGTGGACGCAATTAATATAGTGATATCGCGGCCGCTTGGTCGGTTCCCATACAAACACCGAAGTTAACAACATCGGGATAGGTCAGAAGGACAGAGGGTGACCGTTCTTCTCGTCAACACTACTCAGCAGTACAGATTGTGGAGGAACCTCTATAATAGTTAGAAATACGTTATTTTAGCGTTTTGGGTTTTAGATGCTAAATTAATTGGTCATTTATTTATTGGTTTTATTTTTGAAAACGCTACAAAATGATAATTTTACAAAAAATAAGGTGTTCCCATTCCTATTGAGATTTAGTAAAGAACTGCATTTTAACCCCTTTGGAAGTAAAAAGTTACAACTGAATAGATTTTAACTAGTACCTGAACATAATTTTTCATGAGAAGTACAAGAAACTCCCGATATACAAGGTTTTGATGGAAAGAAAAATATAAATGCTACAAAATGCTAAATTGAAAATAATCAATGCTAAATTTAAAGACATTTTTTGCTAAAAAGACGCATCTCTAATAATAGTGATCAAAGTTACACCGTCCTTTCGGGAGGGACGCAAAGCTGATGGTCTTCTTAGTTCGACAGAAGTAGGCTATGTCCCGCCACTCTTCTTAATCATCATTCAGCAATCACAATAATATTGTGTCATAGCATTGACTTGCAACTGAATTGAATTGCACTAGTGGGACCTCGATCCTGTTGCAATATAGAATAAATCAAGCAATAATTTGAATCCACCAACAATAGTAAATTTTATGCGACTTCATTAGACTAGAATACATAATATTATAATGTACTACCTGGTAAATTAAAGTCATCAGCCGAAACAATATGTGTTTCTCAACAATATTGTTTACATTTCTCTGAAACACAATATGCTCTAGGCTTACATAGAATTATTTTTACGATTTTATGACACGGTAGGGAGGGCGTATATATATATATTTTATACCTTTTACCTCAAAGACAAACCAAAACTGAAAATGTTTTGCTGTGTTCTCTTCTCATTAACAAATGCCTCAAGCGATTTCAGCTTTACAATTTCCTTTCATATTATTTCGAACATGCTTTATTGATAAAGTACGAAATAACACGACAGAGAAGTTCAGGAAAATACAGATACGTGAACATGAGATCCTTTGTACTCCCCATCGAAAACATTTCAAATGTACGAAGCTGCAACTACTAACCGTGCACAGCGGTGCGTAACAATGTTCATCTTTATTCGGCGAGGCAGTTTTTATAAAATTCAGCTACTGTCACATTTAGTCTTGGAATTACACTGAAATTCAGTGTTGACGTCATATTGACTTCATTTGTGCAACGGCTGTAATAATATTACAGTTCGACTTGTTTGGTATCGTAAGATCGTAACACGCGAAATGCTACGGGTGTCGCGATCTTACACCTTTTATTTGCAATCACAACAGCGCCAATGCATAATCTATCAACTATTCCAAGATGTTTTTTTATTTTAGGGGGGGGGGGCATTCATTCATGGTATCTATCTCTCTAGTCCACTTATCCGTTTAGAAGGCCTAAGCATACCAAGAAAAGTGACTGTCAAAGTTCTTGGGCTCACAATCAGTGAATCTCTAGACTGGTCCCCCCATGTCCAATCCATTGCTCCCCGTCTCCTGAGAGGATGATACATGCTTCGCAAGCTCAAGATGATCGTCAACCCATCCACACTACTGCTAGTTTATCATGCCTTCATACACTCCATCATTTCTTATGGTATCCTCTTCTGGGGCTCGTCCCCACAAGCGAAGCGTGTTTTTATTATTCAAAAACGTGCCGTTAGAATCATTGCAGGTATATCCCGAAGGCAATCATGTAAACCACATTTTATTAAATTACACATTCTCACATTACCATCAATACTTATAATAACAGCTGCTTCTTTTGTTTTCTCTAACCCTCACCTTTTCCCTGTCAATAATGTCAATCACTCTCATCTTACACGATCTAACGCTAACATTTTCATCCCCACTTCTAACCATCTTTATTACAACCATTGTCCTACCCACCTCTGTAGTAAAATTTATAACAAACTCCCCAAATCAGTAAAAAACTCTACATCTCTTCCACTTTTTAAACATAGACTAAAAACTTTCCTTTCAATTAAACCATTTTACACTTTAAAAGAATTTTTTGATAACTGACAACTTAATCCTGTTTCTCTTACCCATCCTTATTGTTATTTCTTAATGTATTTTGTAGTTTTATAGATTTGTATGTATATTTTATTTTGTATGTATAGTTATTTTGTATAGTTTATACCAATATTTGTATTATGTACAAATCATACGGTGAAATAAAATAAATAAATAAATAAATAAATAAAATCATTTTTTTTTTTAAATAATGTACGACATTTAAATGTTAAGCTATTTGAACAGTTGAGGTGCGATTGAAAGCAAGGGGAGTTATGGAGAGGGGGGGAGGTGGAGATCTGCGCTAACGGTCTTATGACATATCAATCGAACCCAAACCCACATAACTAGCAATACAGTTAACTGAAAGGGCTTTAAATGATACAATGAACGAGTTAACCTTGCGGAAGTTCGCCAACTAGTTTTTATTATTATTGCCTTATTCGTCTTTGTGTTTTATTTAGACTTTTATGCTCTTGCGCTTCCGCTTTGTGATTAGAACTTCAAACTTGACTTTCTCCGTCTCAGGAGAGATACAATATTTTTACCATACTCTGTATAACTTAGAAAAACAAAATAAGAATCCCATAAGTTCCCGAAGTTTTGAGTGTCCTATGCGACTCGTAAATATGTAATGAATTTTGCCATTGTCTCGTCCCAGCTGGGGGGTAGGATGCCGCTTGAAAACGAGCATACTTAAATTTATTGCTGTACACGAGTTATGCTTAGAGGAGATAATATGCATGTGCATGTGCCGCCTCTTGTATTCCATCTCACAAAGGTCTCCTTTTATCGTACGAAAATCCAATTTATTTAATCTTGTCCTTAGAAAGCCTTGCCTTGGTTGTATTATCCACTAAATGAAACAATTCAATGGTCATATTTTTAAAGAGAATTTTCCCAGCGTATAATATCCCCTCCCACAAACACTCTGGTGAGGATTAAACCTGGTTTCGTAAAATGTTTACATCTTAGGAATACATGTTCAGGTAAAATATTTCTGTCCTTTATAATTCTCTGGCATAAAATAAATTAATTATGTATTAATCCTTGCGATAAAATACAGAATGGTGAGTTACACTCGCCGGCATAAGTGATGCAAGATTTGCACAGAACATATATTTACTATGATGATCTCTCCTGCACTCAACCTGTTTATCGTTTTGGCTCAATCTAATTTCTGAACCAATCAGCAATACGCGTCCTCACGAGGTTCTGACTTGATTAACTTTCGTCGCATTCCGTACTACTGTTTTATGCACCCACTAAGCAACCAATATGTCGTTCGGAACAAAGTTAGACGATTTTTGAACCGGAATCGTTTTTTCATTTATTTTCAAAACAGTGGCAATTTATCCACAACACACAAACATCCTGTATATTTAATGCTATAATACTAGCAGACCTGAGCATTGGCAAAACATCTTAGATCTTCTTGTTTCATGGAGCTATCACGATTTCACGATACGTTACACCACCATCACTGAAAATTACTCTATGAATTAATAATAGGCAAATACAACACAAGTAATCGCTCCACTGCAAATTGCTGCCGAGAGAAGACCCAGCTAGTTTATTCGATCCCAAGGGATCTCCCGGCCAATAATAACATAAACGCAAGCTTCTATTAAAAAATATCTCCATCATCAGTGTGTTACTGAATAAATGATTAGACTAGAAAACACATCACATCAAAAACTTCAGACAGGAGATCTGATTCTTCTAGAACGTTCGTTTACCGCGTTTAATAATTGCGTGCTCTGATGACGGGCATTAAACCCCCCCCCCCCCCCCACCCCCCTCTGCCACCCCACCGCTTCCCGGCGCTATGTGGTGGTCGTTCTTGCTCGCCACACGTCACTCTTTCACTCTTTCTGCTCGTCCCCTGTCTGGTGCGCTTTCTTGCATTATTAGTGTCTTTATTTCGCAGCGTCTTCAATGATTGCTATTTTAGTAGCAGTATATTGCAATTGTTTTTGCTCAAAATTACTCTGTTACTGGATTCAAAAAGATGTATCTCGATTGAGAAAATAGTGTTTAAAATAAATTAGGGCTGTCCAACGATAAAAAAATCATGTCGCTATCAAGGGAAGAAATATCGATATCGGCGATGCTGGCAATATCGGAACTTTTCTTGTCTGTTTTTAGGATTTGCAGACAATCCAGATCTGATCCAGATTCAATAATTCATTATAAACAATATTACGTAAATTATTTTACTTCAAATGTCTTACTATGTGTCAATCAGTGTGTGTTGTATTATTCAACATTTAAAATATCCACACAAAACAGCGACGAGAATGCAGAACCGCAACAATGCAAAACTGTACTGCACAGGAGAAAAATCGTTTTTCTAACAATTAGGCGCATGTTCTGTATCAATATCAAATTATTTTTCCTTTATCGATACCTTACCAAATTATCGATATCGTTGGGCAGTCCTAAAAATAATGAATATTCTGCAATGCACAGTACAATAATTACACTACTTTTAAAAATATTTTATTATATTCTAAAAAATACCACTAAATTTCGAATTATTATTAGTCTTTTTGGTTATTGTTACAAACATAGTAAATCGTGAAAAACACCACTTTTGTAGTAGATTGCTTCACATAAAGCTATGCAGTAGCTAAAGTGCTCGAACATAATTAATGTTTAAAATTGTATTGATACATAACCAAGAAACAACGGTCTATTTTACGGCAACTATGCGCCATCACTATTCATACATTTTTTGCGAATTTTGAAAGTCGAGAGTCACCGTTTTGAATCCAAACGACTGGAGTGCGGTTCCTGTAGTTTTAGTTTCATGTTATCATCATGTATATGTTCGTCTGTCTTGCACTGAACACTTACTCTTTCCAATTATGTCCCGTATTGGATTCTGTCAGAAATTTAAGTAAATGATCTCGATAAAAATATTGTTACTTTCAAATCTCTGTCGGATACAGAATGCAAGTAAAAACATGTCCAGTTAAATCTAATTTTGTTCGGTAAAGGGAGTATTCTCATAACATCACAACGGTCATGATGGAGGGCAAAATGTGGGTTGACAATGTACATACATCATGTATCAATATCAATAAAATAATAATTGAATCCGTTTAATCAATAACAGTATGCTAGGCACATCAGGAAGAACTGGGGGTAAGGAAAAAATAATAACAGGGTAGGGACCTACTTTTTGACCTACTTGCAATGTAATAATTTACAGTTTACACCATCTTGCTCCTCAGAATTAACCATAATGCCCAACCTTTCTGCAACTGTACATTGTGAACGTAGAAATGCCTACTGACATACTGACTATATTAAAACATCTGGACCATATCCGTAATCATAAGTATTTTACTTGAAAACGACACCATGTTATTTGTTTGCATGCATAATAATAAGAATGATGACGAACAAAACAATCAATATCGTTATTATCATTGTCTGATGGCTGTGAAATAAATAAGCGATAAAAATCTTCGTGAAGGTTTTAATTTACCGAGTGCTGATGGGAATGCGCGAGACAGGTGGGCTCATTTGTACCCGCTCAAAATGTGATTGATTACATTGTCATCAAACGTTCGCTCTTCTGTCCTACTCGTTTTTATTTGCCGTACTTTAAGGATTTGACAGTATTCACAAATGAAATGTGTCAGAATGTATGTTTTCTTCTTTTAGTTACTCTCTCATATTGCTCGTCCGTGAGTGGCGAGTAGGGGATATGCTAGGTAACATGAAAGAGGTGCACACACTAATCGTAGGCCGTAGAGCAATGTAAGTAAGTACATACACCACTGGAGTATGGTAGACCTTTATGTATTTATATCTCCAGCTACTATTTTGTTTTTGTACTGTTAAGAACATTATAATATGTCAATCTATAATGAATAAACACAACACAATACAATACAATACAATACAATACAATACAATACAATACAATGTGAAACAATATAAGCTATTTCTTTGTCTCATTAATTATATTCAATTTATTGGGTAAATAACAGTTGCTGCAATTCATAGACAGATTGTAAAATGTTAAGTGGTCAAGTGTTTACAGTAATTATAATATCATAAAGTAAATTTAGAAACCGTATTATACCATTACCGTACTACGATTATAAACGAGTAGCCACTATTTAAGTTCCACTAAAGCGTAGAGAAAAAACGTCTCAATGCACCTGTCTGATAAATGACCAAATGTCACAACACGAGTGTTGATACGGGTTTTGACATGACCTCCTTCGATATCGAGTACAGCTACAATCTCAGTGATTTATTGCTCTTGAAATGGATTCTTGACGTATTTTCGAGCCAAGAATAAAGTGCATTCCATTCAGTCACATTATTGATAACTAGTCCAATAGTGAATAATATGATACATATTGTTGAGAAGAGTATCGGTAAGACTGTCCACTGCTGTTGACTACAACACTAAAACCATTTACCTTCTACTCAGTTACAAAACCACAGCTTTACCTGATGTGCCCCTCTTCAGGTAACAAACTAGGGGATGATAGGTTGTTTGGATAGTTGGAAGAAATGTCCGAGGGTTTGTTAATAGGATGCAATCCAATCATTTGCCTTTACGACTGGGAACCCTAGTATAAAACCGTCAGTCAGGACTGCCGGTGGCCGGAATCGAGCCGGCGACAGCTAAGCCACCTCTCGCGCGGTTCAGGTACAATGAAGTTTTTGTTTATTGTACTGAGTGAATGATAGAGATGGCTCAGTGCTAGCTAACGATGCTCTTATTCTGGAGGTCGATAGTTCGATACCAGCTACTGACAATCCTGATGGGTTGTTCGAGGGTATATTCAGTACTCAGTGACAAGGTGAATACTGGATTGAATGCAAACGGCCCTTAAATAATCATTCCCAACTATATAACGCAATACTTACTGAATAGGAGCTGAATTCTCCCTGGGCTGGTTTCCTGCGAAATTATAACTAATTGTCAAATTGTTTCGTCCATTGGTACAAAACCCGTTTTTAACCGGCAAATATTAAATTCAATGAAAAAAACGCACAGATATTAATTTTTCTACACATTTTTCCGTGAATAACTTAAAACTGAACCCCCAGTCCAAGAAAACGCCGAGAATAATTTCAAAGTCGAGGCAAGCTATACAAATTAATTTCTAAATATATTATTTCTTGTAACTTTTATTTTAATATTAGTAATTGCGTTCCCAGTGAAAAATGGAACCATCAATCAATTGATGCTAGTCTTCATTCATTCTGCCGTTTCTATTAGAATGCGTTAGACTAGAGAACGTTTCAGACTATAACAATTCTGTAAGTTTAAAGATGTGCATTATTTTGTTTAATGGATTTAATATGCTTATGCAATAAAATGAAAATTGTATAGTGTACGTTTGATATTATCTAAAAACAATAAATTGGCCGTTAAAGTTTATTTCCTTCTCACCGGCCGAACCCTTGGAACAAGTCGTTAAAGAGGTGATTTATTATGAGCGGGGGTCCCGTGTGATACCATAATATAACGTTTAATAAAATCCCACATAGGAAGGACAATAACTGCCGTACTTGTTTTCAAAAATTGATCTATTATTACCTTATCTTTATAAAAAATAATTAAATACCCATTTGTATAGTAGTCAATCTATAGAAATTAAAACAAGTAATTCATCGACGCATTAATATAAAAAAAAATCAGACATAAGTACACAGTTTCAAAATAGCCATAATTATGAAAGTAAAAACAAATAAGTTACAAATCTAAATTAACCAGATATCGAGTATTGTCTTTTACTAAGGCTTTTCCAGCAACTGTTTTTTCTTTTTTGTTCAATGTATAAACATTATGACATATTTTTATATCCACTCCTTGGCGGTAGTTTAATTTACCAAACAACTTCAATCACAGTGAACTCCTATTTAGAAAATAAGACATAACCTTTCCGTATATTTCGGATCATGTTTCCTGTAATTTTGGTTTTCCGGCCGGAAAGTTGCGCTAAGCTCGTTGTTTTCTCAATTTAAAGTAATGGCTTCGGTGAGCCCCAGAATGGAGTCGGGATATTTAATAGAACCTCTGCTCTACAAGAACGCTTTATGCCGAGCGAGAGAAGCGACGGATTCGCCCTCCTTATATGAAAAAGAAAACCATTATGAAGTTGGATAATAATTTACAATACCTTGCCTGCAGTAAGGTTGTCCCTAGTATAAGCCAATCTTGTTTATTACTGTGTATGTATAGGTATGTACCTGTTACACAGAAGAACAGCAGGGCGATTCTCTAAGATGCGCGGTAAATTTAACCTTAACGACACTTTTACCACACGATAAGCTACCGCGCGATTCCCAACCAAGGAGGTTGTATATAGTGTAACATACACACACACTATACACTATTACACTATATACAACCTCCTTGTTCCCAACTACCATTTCATAACGTTCGATAACCGTATCGAAAGGACGTAGCCGTTGCAGCAGAGCAGCGCCTGTTATATATTAGTTTGTGGATGTTTTCGAGATGGCTGTGTACACTATAGAAAGTTAACCAATGACAACGCGTGAATAAATGGAACGTTTGCCATTGGGTGCGTTTGATTTCCGGACACCTTCTGCACTTTTTTCACTTATTGCAGCATTAGGGTTCGTTTGATTTACCGGCACCTTTTGTACTTCATGCCATGTATCCCATGAAATAACATGGAGTGAGTGCAAAGAGTATAAAAGGTGTAGCAAATCAAACGAACCTAGTGTTTGAACTAAGAAGTAGGCCTAGGGTTCTAGGCCTACCCTACGTGCCGTGACGGCACGGCCAAACTAGGAAAGTAGGGTTATGATACAAAATTACTTCTAGACTTTTGTTACATAACTACAAATTATATTTCCTTACTCACACACATGTTTTTAAATATAAATATCGTATATTTGTACCGATACACACAACAAATTTCTATAATCAATTAGTTAAAATGCTCAAGTGAACATGAGACGGCTTGAAAAGTCCGCCATGTTTTCTTATCGCACGTCTAAAGGCAGGGTTTTGGAGCGCGCTACTTTTAACGTAGGTGGTAACGATCTTTGTCGATAAAACACGGTAGAGAATCGCTAACTCAATGCGGTAAGGCTCGTAACGTCGAAAACGGGCGTTCAATTTACCATGGACCTTAGAGAATCGCCCTGCTGGTAGGGCAGGAGTCTACTTGAAAGGATGCCAGGTATACATGTCCCGAAACAACTTTACATATGCTTTCGTCATAGGCGAGTGATTCGTGGCCAACCAGCGAGCCCCCGTTTCAAACACCGATCGCTGATTGGTCATCTATAAATTACTCATCTTTGAGGAACGCATCAGTAAGGGTGTTTAGGGGTAGGGAGGGGGGAGTATAATAATTATTCCATGTACTCTATTAATCACTGCTTTTTTAAAGTTCTCTCTCTTTCTCTCTCTCTCTCTTCACACACTCTTTGAACTTAATATTCTCTATAAATATCCTGTCTGCTCCTCATTGTAAAGTACCAACGTAACATTTAGTAGCCGTCCGCTGTGGCTCATACGGTTAGGCCGTAGGTCCTGAGCGTAAGCCCCCCCCCCCCCCCCCCCCCACCCTTTCCACAGACTTTCGAATATAAACACTTAGGTCCAGTCTTACAATGTCCCAATAACTACTTATTCGTCGAATAGCTTGTTTTCTCCATGGCAACCACCAATCAAAACCCTTGAAATCCTCCAAATAGCTTAATTGCTACAAATAACTTTCTTATTAGGAGATTGTAAGACTGGCCCTTAGAAACGTAAGGTTTCACGGCCAATGATGAGATGATAGTAACAGATATGTGTTCCTCGATGGAGTTTATACTTACAAACACTAAAATAAACTACAAATAAAACAAACTTAATGCAAGAACTGTACAACATTTCGGTATAGATTGCTCAGCCATTATCAATATCAGTTTCCCTCCTGTGAGCTTCGAAGAATGTCTAATCAGTTCCCGTACAGTCCAGGAGATGGCGGACAAACTGTGCGTATAGTAACGAGTTGGGACAAATAACTCCCAAGAGGATCATAATAATATATATTTCACGTGTTTCACTTTTTCTAAACCTCACCTTTTATTTGTTCGTGTTGTTACAACGTTTTCAAGCGTGCAGTATAAATAACTTCGTATCAAAGTTGCGCGTATTCCGGAACGTTTTGTTATGAACAATGATTTTGTGTTTCAATTGAAAGAATTTCCGAACGCACTCGTTTTATCCAATTTCGATGTGGTCGATACAATCGCTGTTCGCAACTCGCCGGAAAATGTACACCTGATATCATAATATCATTTATTCATTCAAAATATCCTTGGGGTGTTTCGGCTCAAAGTGCTTCAATAAATAAATGGTAATAATTGGATGCCTGGAGCTGTTTACGTTAGCCAACTAGACCCATGAGCGGCCGTCGATTGTTTTAACTAGTGTTTATACCTCACAAACTTAGTTTCCCATTGTACTAAACTAAACAGAATTACATCCATCGAAAAACATGCGTTTATTTACATAGACCACAGTTTATATATGAAGGAAGGTTTTATGTAAAATATAAATGAATTATTTAAAATATATAATATTCAATTTTGCCTCAGGTATATTTGAAACCAGGCTGAAATATTAATTAACAATAACAGTTACAATTCGTGAAAAAATTAAAAAACAATGTAACATGGAATATATATTTCAATTTACTCATAAAGGAAATTATTCATCTGACAAGTATGGCCACATCACCATTCCAAAATGAGGCACGCAATAATAAGCAACCGTTTGGACTGTAAAATGTTATTTCCATGTAAGTATTAAAATTATTAGTTTATATGTTGTTTCTATTACAAATACTTTATTTTCTAATGGTGTTTATTATAAATTATTATCAACAATAAATATAAATTTTAAACTACAAAATTGGAATATTAAATCCCTTACAGTATGCTATGAGGTCTACGTACACTCGTTTCCCAGAAAGCTTTTCTGTATAAAAGTGATTAATAACGTTGAGACTTTACCCAGCGACACAATGTGTGACCCTAATCTTCGGTCAGCTGCTGAACAAGAAGACCTTGATGAGGGGGTGAGGGGAAAGGGGGGGGGGGTCAGCACCTCTGCCCCGACCATTCTGGTACATTCAAGATGTGTCTGAATGAAACCTCTGCGTGTTAGAACAAGATTAAACTAATGAAATTAAGATCAAACTAGCGATTTCCTTTACTTAAAAATTAATGGAATATGCGAATACCTATACTCTTACGCACTTTATACATACAACAATAAATATATATACATACATGTTTAGCTTATATTTAAACATTTTTTCAAGGGTTATTACATTTTAAAGTCTAGTCTAATTATTAATCACTTCTAATTACTGTATTATATTGATTGTTGAAACCAAGTTACTATAACACATTAAAGGCTGTTAGTGCATATATAGTACTATTTTTATATTTAAAGTACTCCTTTCTTTATTGTGTTATCGTATGTTGTTGATTTTGGGAGCAAATAAGTAAATACATTTTCTTTGTAATTTGGTGGGGGTGCCGGGTTATGGGACGTAGTTATAGCCTGACAGTGCGTTTGTGTTTAACACACTGGTAATGAGTAACAGGAATATGAAGTAAGTACAGTACGTAGGCCTTTAGCTATATGACGTCACGCATTAATACCATGATGCCGGTATGATGTCCAAATAATATGTTATAGAAGTGATAACAATACTACACAAATATTGAAAAATAAAGCGATTCTTGAAAGAAGAAATAATAAATTCGTGGTTCCGTTATATTCATCGACTATATAAAATGAGACACTTTATGTTTCTATGTTTTCCTGTGATACATTAATTAGAAGGAAATATGAGAGCCCTTACCTGGTAAGATGTTCATGACTCTTGTACACAGCGATATCGTAGCAGGCAGTGACGAATTGACTACAAGAGTTCGTTTAGAATAAAAATTTAATTGCCAATGTTTCCGAATAATGCCAATTTACCAGTTAACTTTCGTACTTGTTTTTTTTTTTTTTTAATGGGGAGCTAAACCGGGAAATTTATGTTTGGACTTACACGCCAAACCAAATGTATCTTGTAGTAACAGAGCTTCTCTGGACGCCCAAAACAGGTGATTTTTGTTTAGTGTCTTATTCCGGGAGAAGGGGGGGGGGGGGGGAGGGGGACAAATGGATACTACTGCGTGGGAAAGTTTTAAAGTAAAAACAATGACTTAGCTTGCCTCACGAGTTTTGCAAAAATGAAACTTTTAAATCAAATTATATGGGGGTTGCGAATATGAAGTTCATTCATAAATTTGCATCATTTTTTCCAGGTAGTTTAAACCAACGGTACCTCTGAGGCCGCAATTCGTGTTTAGAACTTACAACTAAACGACGTGTTGAAACACAACATAAAGTGTCAGTGATTCTAAAATAATGTGCTAAATTTGAAACAGAAACAATACTCTTTTCTTCCGCGTTCTGCCAGTATAAAGAAATAATTTACTGCCAGATACATAGAATACACAGAATTAAATGCGTTTCGTATTTATTTTCTTATTATACAATTCATAACAATTACCTCTACTTTTGACTGAATAAACCAAAGGTATACCTGATGTGCATCAGGCAGCTGACAATAAAATAAATAAAAAATACATTCACATTTAGAGTCTACCCACTCAGTAATTAAACTGATTTGCAGTGGGGGACTTTAATTTAAAGTGACTAAACCAACCCTGTAGGCTTCGAACACCATCGACGAGTGAGCGATAACCAATCAAAGATCGATATTTCAAATATGAAACAGATGAATCAGTGATTGGACAGTGCGAACACCTGCGGACAGATGCCAGAATCAACAAGGCCGATCCAGAACAACTTTGAATTTATTGAGTGCTTCGTTGCTAGGACGGCTCCGAAGTCACCGTTTACTTATTACTAAGCCAAGAAGTAAATTAATTGTTTTTCTCGCTATTGTATTATATATATATATAGTTAATTATCAGTAATTCAACTACGACATATGCAGGCCTACAGATGTACACTTACGGGCATAAACATTTGTTAACATTGTGTGCTCGTGTGCAACTTGTAGCTGAGATTGCGCTTTGCTTCTTACATGAAAATATCGCGCAACAATGCACATATGCACGCAGTAACTCATACTTAGGCTCATATTGTTTGGGCTTCTGGATGTTCATATGTGCAAAAACAACCTTCATATGAATACTCTTCCAAGCGTTAAGGCCGTGGTTGATTAGGCGTGTTGGTCCAGTAAACCATGGTTACTCGCTACACAATCGAGGCAAGTTTGGGCATGGACGTCATGTAAACACCGCCACAGTTCAGTATATTGAACTGTTTCGGTCCATCTCCGTGTAAGTTGTAACATAACGGTTGAGTACGTCGTTTAACACCAAATAATAATAATAATAATAATAATAATAATAATAATAATAATAATAATAATAATATTTTTTTTTTTATTTGTAATGAGCACATACTACAAAAATAGCTTCATATCCACAAAGCCTTATAGAAGACTTGTCTGTGGGTTAGACAAAAGAAAATAACATATTTACGTCTCGGTAATGTGCAATTAACATAACTAACGAAAAATAGTTCCATTTCGAAAAAACCACATAAAGTCATACATAATACTAAAACATAACATAACCAACACTGGAACATCCAACACAATACATATATTCTACATGTACAAAATATTATAGAGTATACATATAATAATATAATAATATTTATATATACACATAATATAAAATATATAATATAATAATAATAATAATAATAATAATAATAATAATAATAATAATAATAATAATAATAATAATAATAATAATAATAATAATAATAATAATAATAATAATAATAATAATAATAATAATAATCGAGAAATCGGCCACGACCGTACACACAGTAACACGACGCAAAGAAGACACACACGAAGACAACGCAAATAAGATTATATCATTATGCAGTGTATACTATGAACATGTACTAATAAGACAGTAACGACTAAAGTTGAACCAGGTATAGTCCTCCCAACGAATCTATTCTCATGCTTTCATCACAGGCCATGTCCAGAATGGCAACTTAACTTGTCATTCCTCCGTGTGCTTGATGGAAGATTGCGTCGGATTGTCTCAGTTCGTGAGTTGGCCAACTTGTCCGACGTTGATAAATGGTAATTCTCTCATTTGTGTAGGTTGCTATTAATAATATTACACGACGAATATTTTTAAAAATTAAATACAAATATAAGTTTGTAGTAACAAAACCAATAAATCCTGTGTGGAGAGAAGTGATAATTGAAAATAGATCACGGGAACCCAGCCATTCACAGCTTTCGATACCAAGAAATGGCGGAAACGCCGATGTTTAAACAACTTATTTCATAAAACTAAAGTAGGACGGACTATACCTTTACAGTTTAGACCTACCTCTAGAACACAGTGGAATATTAGAATAAATACTTGCTGCGAGTAGTAACTTTATGGATTTACTCAGTAAAGTGTGAATTTTGATACATTTTGACAGGCTTTCAATAAAAACAAAATACTGCCAATGTTGCTCACAGCTTGCTGGATTTTGATAGTTCCTGTGAACTTTTTCAAATTCTCCAACTCTCATTGGCTACACAACAAGGTCTACTAAATCTCCACCTAGCGGAGGCTCGTCGAACTCCCGAGTTCGACAAGCCTCCGCCAGGAAAGTTACGTGATTGCAGTGCAGGAGCTGCTAATTTCGTCGAGCGCCATCTTAGTATTCGGCAATAGTGCGCGCATGAACACAGGCAGTAAACCGTCCGCGGAAGTTTATTTCGAGGCCTCAGGGGTTATGACGAAAGCATGAGAATAGATTCGTTGGGAGGACTATACCTCATGGAAATACTTGACATTACGTCCGTATAACATGTTAACGCCGGTTTTGACCGAGATTGTATGATTGTGATACATTCAATAAAATAATAATAATAATAATAATAATAATAATAATAATAATAATAATAATAATAATAATAATAATAATAATAATAATAATAACAATAATAATAACAATAATGATAATAATAATAATTATTATTATAGTAAAATAACACAATCGTCGTCTCGATACGCATTGTTGCCAAAATATGAGACGTGAAGCTTAAGAATCATCAGGCAAGCACTAATTTTGTTTAAATATTTACTGTTTTCCAATAATTAAACCGTTCATGTTTTTGCTGTAGTATAATGTTACAGTGACTCAATTTGTTAAATCGCATATTTCTTAATTATAACGCTGTATGTCCAGCTACCTTGCAGAATTCCCGATGTCTACCTGTTAAAATTACTATAAAATTCCTTCCTCTAAAATCATTAAAAAGATTCCTTTACAATCGTCACAAGATAAAACAATATAATGCAACATCCTATAACATGTATTGTTCTTTTTATCAATGTTTCTCTATTCTAATAAATATTTCCGTTTTTCACATGTTATTTATAGTTGTTGCAACATATCTCTCCAATTAATAAAGGAACTCATAAAACGTAAACATTTATTAGACAAGAAAACATTTATAACAAAGAGCATAAAATTCTCTAGAAAATGACATATTTTGTTTTACTTGGTAACAATTTTCAAACCATTTTAACAAACAGAAATCAGGGTTCCCCCGCGGAACCCCAAAAATAGGTGGACAAACAGACTCATATTCTGCTGCAATTCTACAATTGCACTCTACATTCAGTTTTGTAGGATTATGGTATAGTGTACAAATTTTGTTTATATAATAAAAGTTAATAGTATACAAGACGAATGTATGACATTCCAAGATAATATTTGGAGCAATATGAAACTTGGGAATTACCAAAGGTCAATCTTGTAAGTTAATGAACGTTCCATATCACACCGTTCCGTACAATATTTCTTATCACTATACTACTCGATCTGTGTATACAGGCATGTGTGTGGCTTTGTGCGTTAAGCACGTTTTACACAATTCAATCCCTAGTTGGCGTTATCAGAAAACCTGTTTTACACTTTAACCACGACAAGAGTTTCACGCCGCATGGTTGTCAATATTGAAGCATAATAAAACATTATAACGAAACAAATCTGATTACCTTGCTTTAAAGGCACTTTTAAGTAGACACTTTATGAGCCAGTTCGTGCAGCTTTTAACGCGTGGATCTTCGCTAAACATATTATTCCCGTACAAAAATTCATAAAACATTCACGAAATAAACTCATATGAAGGTTATTAGGCGTGACTAGGGAGGTGTCCATGACGTTCTAAGATTAGACATTTGATAAATTCCCGCCCTGCTTCCCATTTCGTCGAGAGCGTCAAGCAAGCGATGGGATCCGTGAACAGTGACGAAACTACATCACGGATAAATTTAAATTTTAAGTAAATGTCATGACATGGAACAAAATATATCTTAACTTGTATGGCGAAAGACAGGGTGTGCACTCAGCCTGAACACTTTGTTTTCATTTCACGGTGGGGGTGGGCGTGGGCGGTAGCTGCAATAACACGGCGGTGTTACTATGAGGGGGGCGAGGGGGGGTTTCAGAGTTTTTTTTTTTTTACAATGCCGGCTCGTCTCGCAATCACTGTGTGATGAACTGTGATTGTGAAGTATACTCAGTAATCGTCTTGATTAGCTAAGTTGCAAAAATATGAGACGTAAAACCTAAATATCCTCATAAAAACAATAATTCAATAGATTCGTCTTCATTGTCGATGATTTATACGTTTAGCTAAATTTGTTGGAATGCGTTGTTATTTGAAAGGCAGACACAGCGCCATAGCCAGTCTCTTTTCATAGACCGAAAGCAACAACAAAAACATTGATCGTATACTCTTCAAAACACTGAACACAATACATATCCATATGCACGGAGTAAAGTTTTTATTGTAGATAGTAGAAACACCTGCTTTATCATCAGAATCCTTTATTCTCGACGGGAAAATCAAAGCGTTATTTTCATCTGAGGACTAAATGTACTGTTTAAAGGTTTCTAAACACTTTCAAGAAGGGTGAAAAGAAAAGGCCGACGCTTCACGTAACAGTCAACAACTATACGTTCAAAACAGAGTAGAGTATGGGTAGAATTACAAATGGTTTGAAAGAGGATTAGGACACAGACCAGGCAGGAAACAAATCCATCCCTACAATCCCCTACTTAGTGACACATTGAAATTGGACGCAAAGCAAAACGTAATCAAGGCCAAGCAAATCATCTGTATTACTTCGGTATTCATATGTGTATAAATATGTATCAGCTAACTCTGGTAAACCCGTGCACTCGGCTGCAGTGTGAGCCTTGGCCAATCCCGCTCTAGGTTGCGACTGACGGGGTTAATCCATGGTTGGCGTGTCACTCGTTATTCCACGATATACGTACAGATAGTCAGATAACTGAGCCACAGCCCGCGCAACATGATGCTGGGTCGGGCGTCTCTCTCTCTCCCCCACGGGGGAAATGCATTCTTTATCCAAAAAAAAAAAAAGCAACAACCAACTGTCAAAATAACTGTGAGTTATGTGATGAATTTATAAAGAAAATACAATTCGCTAAACTGCATGGTTAAAAGGTCCAGACATTTTGGTGCGAAGGTCCGACGCAATGGCTAGATACGATGGTAATTTAGGTGACGAATTTCAAATGGCTACTGCATGTGTCAGTATATAAGCCTGACTTATTGATGATACGGTACGGCACATAGCTGTGATATAGAACTACGCGGTATATCTACCCCATTCTAATTATACAACACGAGGTTGGCTATAAAAATAAATAAAAGGGGGGAAACGGAAACAGAATCCTTTGTGTTTTATTACTTTCTGTTTTATATAAAGGTTTTTTTACTCAAACTCGTTTATTGTGACGTTTAATCAACACACGTTTCAGCGCTCATTCCGCCCTAGGCTTCACAAACCAATAACATGTTTGCGATGTGTTTTCGTACATAGCCACTCGGTGGTCGTTTCAAGAGGTTGCGGGTTCGAATACAACCATCGATGATTATTTCGGAATATTTCCCAAGGTTTCTCCGTCTCACGGTTAGTGACAAGTATACCACAGTTATTAGATATTAACTTACTTATATAAACTAACTTGTCCCCAATAAACTTAGGCACTGTTTACAAAACAAGAATGTATTAAAAGTAAATGTAATTCAGTCTGGCTGGTCTGAACAGTTTCGATCAATCATTTCATGGTTGATGTAACCTTTTGGGAAATACCTCCACCTTACAACGAGCTTACTTGTTCGCAGATATTCTAGCACGATAGTAGAATGTGCTGTTCTTTATTTGTAACAAATATGCAGAAATGTATCAGGAATAGACGAGGTGTGTAAAAATAGCATTTTCCAGTTAAATATTTAGCACTTTCTTTCTATAAAAATTAGCATATTTAGCACTTTGCAGCATGTAATTATTTTTCCATAAAAGACTTGGTTCTTGGAATCCTACCCCGCCCTCTTCTCTAATTGAGGTCTACGTCAGAGCTCAAGATCAAAGTTCTGAAGATAGTGGTATTGAAATAGTTGTTTTGGTTTTCCTTTGCTTGGATGAAATCCCGCATTTATTTTATAAAGCCAGGGATTACCTAGTAACGATAGCAACAGCAACAACGAAGACGACAAATACGACAATACGATGACGATGACGATGACGATGACGACGCATCCATTACAGTCCGTTACCATTGTAACCGAGGCCACGGTAGTAACCGAAAATGGGTTAATAAAAAGGGTTGTGGCGAGCATGACTATAGGGCGAAAAACCTAGTGGAAATAGCAAATAGACTATACTTTAGACATACATTATCGATGTAGAGAGTAGTCAAGTAGGGAGGGAATGTATCTGTGAGGAGTAGATTTATACGTTTCTACATTCTAGATGACATAAGTTTAAGAGGGAAATAATATCATCAAAATTTAATATTTTAAGCTTTCGCATCCCAAAAATATTTAGGTGCCGGGACATTGCATGCTGTGTGCAAATCATTGTGTGCGTAGGCACGAACAGCCGAGCTGAAACGCCAAGTTTTATGGGAGTACGGACTCAAATGATGAATCCTTTTATTGAAGGGCATTAACCAAATTGACAAAAACATACACTGTAACTGTTACCGTTGAAACAATTCCATTCTAAAAGTAGACCTACTCTCGATAAAATGTGCTACAAATTAAAAATAATAAATATCATTCGTGAAAAGATCGATGGATCATTACAGAAAAAACTTTTGTCACATAAACGTGTCCACGCATTTTTATTCACAACCATTGAATCGGCCAATGACAATGAATGATATATTTCGTATTTCCACTGTGTACCAAGTCTACCACATACATACGAGTGTGTTCATCAGCTGTGCATACAGCTTACTTTGTAATCGCTATATTATTGTTATTATTTCTGCGAGTTCTGATACACAATAAATCTGTATCTGCATCTGTAGGTTACTGTATCTTAGGGCCCCACCCCACTGCTGTATTAACTAACAAGCTTCATGAAACCATATCATAACAGACGCTGTCATTAGACGAGTGGTTCGTGGCCGACCAGGCCCCAGCTTTCAAATACCGGTAGCTGATTGGCCACGAGTCCCTCGTCTATGACGAAGGGTACTGGCTTATAGTGCAAGCGGCAGCAGTCATTTAGTCACGAGGCTTCTGTACATCAACAATATCTCTTCACCACCTTGATGTGTGACGCGTCACAGGTTTAACAGAGTTTTCTCTTGCAGATGAACTGTGTCAGAGCTCGTGACAGCCCTGCTGACAAGCATGTCCACATCAGTCGGCTTGACGGGGTCGTGCGTGTCTGTCTGTCTGTCTGTCTGTCTGTCTGTCTGTCTGTCAGTCTGTCTATCTGTCTGTCTGTCTGTCTGTCTGTCTGTCTGTCTGTCTGTCTGTCTGTCTGTCTGTCTGTCTGTCTGTCTGTCTGTCTGTCTGTCTGTCTGTCTGTCTGTCTGTCTGTCTGTCTGTCTGTCTGTCTGTCTGTCTGTCTGTCTGTCTGTCTGTCTGTCTGTCTGTCTGTCTGTCTGTCTGTCTGTCTGTCTGTCTGTCTATGTAGATACATGATGTCTCATTGAGTTATAAATATTTTATAAATAAATAGAATCAAGAGTCTTCTAGAAGTAAATATAAAAATAAATAATAATAATAATCCATGTCAAATAAAATTAGTTAATAGATTAGGCGCAAACATTGCACTTTCATAGTACATGCAATTCTAACTTGGGTAGAAGCTATAGCGAACGGGAAATATACATTTGGATTAAGATCATTATTGCGATTTGCATGTTTTCAAGCCATATGTCACATCTCCGGGCACGACGTCATGCACTACACCGTATAAGATCTATAAACCGATTGTGAAAGTTTAAAAGGTGCTATATCGCATATCAAACTACATAAAATAATAATGATTTATAGCAATAAAAGACCCTTATAATTGTTTATTATTTTTGTAAAATGGGATTGTATTGAGTAGATTATGTTATTGATTCCAGATGGTAGACTAGTAGAGGATAGGGTAGAGGGTTTTGGGTAGTAAAATTTTCCCACCAAATAGTACTGGTATGATGTCCAGAATCTTTATGAAAAAAGAAATGACGAAAGTATTACATACAATAAAGTTATTGTATGTTATTCTGTGTCTTACGGCAACAGCTTTGGCTGCAGAGACCGAATAAAGGTTGTTATTATTATAATTAATAAAATAAATTAAATGTCCGTACTTGGATTATGTGAAGTGCCGGAAAACATATTCCTTGACAGAAAGATATGCATATCTCGCTACCAGTACTGGGACACAAACCTCAACTTCACCTGTGAATGTACAGAGTTAAAATGTTTTGCCGTGCCTTTATGAGGCTGAAACGTGATAATATGTTACCTAGAATAATTAACAGACATAAATACAAACGTGCATTCCGTGAACATGGTTAAATACTTAAAAGCTGTGTTTTCAAATTCAGACAGGGAGATAAATGGAAAGGCAAATGGACCGGCTAAATAAAAAGAGTGACATTCTTTCTAGCTACAATACACTCGCTTTAACCTAAAAATGCTTTTATGGGGTTATTTCAATTGTGGCAGCTGCTATAAACTGCTGCTGTTTACAAAAGGCGTATTGATTGGGTAATATGACAAACTGTTAATTATTATATTTGATGACAGATAGCAATTCATCGTTTTCGATGGTGTCTTGGGACTTTAGAACTGACCAAATTTGTGGACATTTGAATAAATTAGAGATCTGACAAAATAACATATTTCATCCTTATTTTAAGCATGTCTTAGAAGATGAGTGGGCATTATTTTTAAATGTCATGAAAGCAGTGTTTAGAATGAAATAGACACATGAGTTCAGATAAAAATCACAAATTACCAAACAAATTAACTTCATTTAAATAAAATATTTATTCTAGTCCGAATAATGAAGTGTTTTATTTCTACTATAATTGACTTTAACTCTGTCTACCTGGCAACATACTCAAACCATAGACATAGATAGATAAAGTGCCTATCTATCTCTATGCTTAAACCAAGATGGCCACCATCAGCATCAGCATACTTTTAAGTTTCGTGAAAACCATATTTTGTTTAACTCTTGTGCAATTATTCCCTCAATACTTAAGAATCAATACTATGTTTACACACGGTGTGTTTATTATATATATTATATTATTATATTATTTTTATTTTTATTATTATTATTATTATTATTATTATTATTTTTATTATTATTATATATTATTATATTATTAAAATATATATTTTTAGAAAAGTTGTCATTGTGCCTGTTACGTAGACTTCCGCTAACAAACGGTCAACATTGAGTTAAGAGACATTCAGGTTGTCAGTGACGACGCTATGGGGGGGCAGGGGGGGCCGGTGCCCCCCCTTAAATCCCTCGGCCCCCCAAGCCAAACTAAATTACCACTGATACACTACATTGGTGCCGCCGCATGCACGTCAACTAATAAATAATTCGCGTTCAAATAGCCGCGCTTTTAACTAGTCTTGCAGTTGAAATTTACTACACCAATATTTATCAAACTGGAGTTCGTAGAATTTTGATTTTTTTACTTTCAAGTTTTTCACTGCTTGCACATGGTAACTGAAGCCAGAAGTTTCAAACGCCATTGGAACGTTGTATGCCCCTCCTTGATTTCAATGAAGCTTACAAACTGTGCACTATTAGCCTAACAATCATCGCATCAAGTGCTGCTTGTGAAAGAACATTTTCGTGCATGCGCCGTATCAAGAGTTACTTACGAAATCGAATGGGAAACAATCATCTAGGTACACTATCTGTCCTATCAGTGGAAAAAGACATTGCCAAAGGCCTCAGCATGCGCGAGGTGGTTCGCAAATTTGATGGAGCTCATCACAACTTGAGGATAGCCTTGCATTAATTAGGTAAGAACGGAATGCATATTTTCATGTTTACGAGTGCATGTAGCTTGGTGTACCCCCATCTCCCTCCCCCCCCCCCCCCCCCCCCAACACCGATAGAAAACAAGCCTTGAATCTGCATAGTCCCCCCATACATTCGTAGGACCCCCCTTGGCCCCCCCCAATGGAAATTCCTGGCGTCGTCACTGCCGGCCGGTTGTTTCTTCAATTAATGTGCTTTTTGTGAAATTTCCCGTCAGTATTGTCTCATAATGATTACGAAATACCCAAGTCCAACAGTGTCAACTTAAGTTTCTACTTCTCTGTTTCTTACCATCTACTTGAAACAGATCCATTAACGGCCTTAGGTTGGTCACCTGGAAATTCCTAACACATTGGGCGTGACTAATGAGTCTTGTTCACTCTACTTAGCTAAGACTTAGCTTGCGAATACGCGACATAACGACAGGAATCTGTTGATGTTCGTTGAATAAGGGCTGCTAGATAAAGATCTGAGGACGGTATGAGACTTTACTTACGTTTGGGCGCGTATTTATTATGTGCTAGATAATATTCACAAGTCTTGATTCATATCTGCAACAGCAATGTCATTTGTCAAGCCTCTCTGCTTGAGCAGGCAGATCTTTCTGCCGTCATAAATGTACCAAAAACATTTACAGCAGCATTGCGCCAGTTTTCGTCAATAGACATTAGCCAGTGGCGTCGGATTGTAAGGTTCAACACACATCCAGTTGTGTATAAGTTGAAGGGTGAAATATTCGTATTCCAATCATTGGAATTTACATATTAGTTTGTGGCTTGTATTTGCAAGGTTAAGCTATTAGCTAACGGCTTAGTACCAAAAGCCAGTACCGTATACATGTAAGGTTTAGCGATCAGTGATGTAACGTTGCAAGTTGTAGCTTTATTTTAGTAGATTAAGTACCTACAAAAAGAAAGATAATGTTGTTACACAATGCGTATTTGCTTATTCGTGGCACACGAGACTCTAATTTAGGAGGGTGCGGATTTTCTGTCCGCCATCGGCAACGAAGACTGAATGAAGAATTGGATGAAATATAAACCTTTAAGTCTTTGACTTTCTATTAGTCCTTGGTATGCTTAGGTAAAAGTTACTGCGGAGGTTAAAGACTATTTCAGAGTTTTTTTCGTAGTTATATCATTGAGTTTATTATTGTAGGTTAGAGCCCCAACGACTATTGGCGACTGTCTACCCATAAATCGCCCGTGTACGCTAGTAGTACTGGCGGGAGCCGCTAGGTGCCGCCACACAACGTACCCACTGATAAGGCCGCGCTGATGTGGCAGCACCTAGCGGCTCCCCCCCCCCCCCACCCCCCCCCTCCCAACAGTACTACTAGCGTACACGGGCGATTTATGGGTAGACAGTCGCCAATGGCCGTTGGGGTTTTACCCTACAATAATAAACTCAATCGTTATATTTCCTAAAAAGCCTTGGACGTTTGACACAATATAACACACACTATCGTCAGAGATTGACGAAGGAAGTAACCTTTCTCTGTTATTCTTTGTTTTCAATTTCATCTATACCGTTAGGTGGCATATAACCCCCCCTCCCCCCCCCCTGGCGCAAATTTTCAGGATAGCAGTTTTGTAGAGAAAAAAACGAGGAACAATAATCCACTTGTTTGCCACGTGACAGCTGGGGCGTTTGGCCTCCAGGGATGTCCAAAGTTGAGGTAATTTTACTAATAAGATCTCAAAGTTTGGTCACGTTTCTGGAAATTATGTCTGTTGAAATTGCAAAAATCAATACATATATTTCCCCTTACTAATAATTGAATAAACTAACGGCAATAATTAAGGGTTGTCCAACAATTATAGTTATATTGACGCTACTTTAGATATACCATTCACTATGGTTAATCCGTAAAGTGGCACCTGCAACTAATGTGGCTACTTGCTTTCTTAAAGAAACACCAATGATTTTACATTGTTTCCTTGATTGCTTGTTGGTATCTGGGGCGTTTACATTGTAGGGGTGTCCATCATCATAAATATAAATATAATTGTATTTTTTTTTGTTTAGTGGGTAATCCCTAAAGATAATGATTTTTGCACTACCAAACTTCATATACTATGTACAAACAATCAATATTAAAATATGTTGGTATTATTATGAACAGGGTTGTCCAAAATCAACAATGTGCCGATACCACTTATGGTGGCATTCCTCCAAATACACACACATTTTGTTCTGAACATTACTTAAGTTAAAGCTGAGTAAAATTTATAAATATTGTTATTCCGTAGAATAAACACATTTACATTACTGTACAAAGTTCATTTGAGTTGATAAAAGCAATTATTCTATTCTATTTAACATTTATCCAAAACCAAATGTGATGTAATAGCATAGTATTAGCCGATGTCCTGAAGAGATCGCGGACTCCACTTGACACTTGTCAAGGAAATACAGCAATTTATAATGTGAATAGCCTGTTTCGTGGAAATCTTTAAATTCATCAAAACAGCTAGGACTCAATAACAATTAAAATGCCAAATTTATCCTGCCTATACAAGCCGTGATTCGATAAAAATGCTGTAAGAATGAGAAGAGATCAAGCAAAGAAGTATTTAATAACTGGGTGAATGACGAACTTCATCGTGTTTGGAAATAATTTCTTTCAAATTCTAACAAAATACAAATAGTACAATCAATCTTATCGCAGTGGAGAAGTGAGCTATTTGCAGACTAACTATTGCATAGACGATTGTTTTGTGGTATGTGAAGACACGTGTGCACTGTTATGACTAGTGTAGGTGGCCGCCCAGGCATTACAAACCCCGTGGACGATCTTTAGTAAACAGAAGAAGAGGTCAAAACAAAAAACTTGCTGCATTGTCAGTATGCTCTAAACATTTCTGAACAACCACGCGTTCTCGTTATCAGAAGTCCAGACACAGGTGTGAATTTTTACTTTTGGTGATGTCCACGACCACAGTCAATAATTTTATTTTATTTTATATAGGTTCTGGGAACAAACGAAGACTAGTTGACGTAAATAAAGTGGGAAATATAATTGGGGTGGAAATGTCTAATGCTCTTCCTGCTTTCCATGCATTCAGTGGGTGTTATAGTACAAGCGCATTAATTGTTCGCCGAGGGAAACTGGCTCCACTGAAGGTTCTTGAAAACCACATAATATCTGGGTGCGTTTACGTCTTTGGAAACATCGATTAGGAACTATGAAACACTAGACAAATTTGTGTTTGATATATTAGCATCATTAGACAAACCATTTAACGTAAATAACTTCGATATACCATCTTAAAAAAGTGCACTTCATCTGTAAATTGCGCCAAACTACAACGGCTCAGACTTCAGCCTCTCATCTCCTTGTAGATCATCTTTAGGACAGCCCATAACACGAGCTAATTAGTCACTTGTTTGGAATCGGGCAATGGAAGCTAAACCAGATATCCCTGGTCCTAATTCTTATGTCTTGAGTATACGTGAACTGAGGGTTGCATTATGCCACAAGTATTTGTAGGTCTGCTGAGTGAGAACACCAATAATGATGATGCTGGCGATGATGATGCCGAAGAAGAAGTAGATGAGCTCAGTAAAGTTGACGATTACCAAGAAATGGATTTGTACTTTGACGAAGACGATTAGCTAGAGGGAGAGAGAGAGGAACGAAGGAACAGATTCCAATGAAACAATGAGCAATAACATATAAATTACACAAAACTGAACACACTTCATTCCTACCTTCACAGCAAACTTTCCGTATACAACAAACACCCGGCGTTAGTTAAATCGTGTCCCTTGATTCTCAATCGGAATTCCGTATTAATTTAATTTTGGCTTCCTTATGCTTTTGGTTAGACAATATGAAAGTACCTACAGCAACATTGTGTAAGTTTGCAAACCAATTCCATGATTATTCGTCTATTAACAGATATCCAAGTAATTCTCCACTCTTAGAAAAACTACAAAACTTCGTCCATTTTAGGAGATCGTCGCTTAAAATGTAGAAAGTGACGGTTTATTTATTGCCATGTAAATTGAAGTTTATTTGTATTGAATTTTTGGACAACCCTATCTAAAAAATAAAATAGTTCTGTTTTGTATTTTATTTCGACTCGATGATGACAAAACTCTGACAGCATTTTTCCATCGAGTAATATAATTAGGCAATTAATTAATTAAAACATTAAATTATGGACACCCCTGACTATGTTAATGTTATGGATTAAATATATGCTTATAATTAAGGGGGTTTACTGATTTTGGTACCATGCATACATATATTTCGTCTTCTTACATTGTTCTCATATTGATCCTAATAATAAATCCAGCATTTTGGGCACCCCTTAAAAAAAATTTTTTCATCATCTGTTTTAAATTAGTTGTATGAATCATTATACTACTATATGGATCTTTTTCCTATCAGGATGTGCCAAAAATTGCATGTAACAGTTGTATACAGTGGTAAAAATGTTTATATTTTTATTTGGACACCCCTTAATGAATTATCTTTGTTTTTTGTACTAAAAATAATAAAATACTACTATACATCACTTTATGAAAGAATAATTACAAATTCACAAATACTTTGAGAAAAGTGACAAATTCAAATTTTGAAAATCTCAATTTTGGACACCCCTGGAGGCCAAACGCCCCAGCTGTCACGTGGCAAGTGAATTATGAATTCTAATTTTTTTCTTTATCGAACTGCTATAGTGAAAATTTGCGCCAGGGGGGGGGGGAGGGTCGCTTCCTTAGCACCTAATGGACTTTTATTAGCATGTAATTTTAAGACGTTGCTTATATCTGTTAGTATCTCACAGTATAATATTTGGTTGATTTCAGAAGGAGGTATAAAGATCTAAGTATTCATGTTAATAAAATTAAAAACTGATCGTCTGGTTTTGACACTTTTAACACAACGTTGACACTTTTTTCATGGCAGGGCAGAACCCATAGTGATAGCATTGAGTAATATAGGGTAAAGGCGCAACGCAATCGGCAGTTTGTCTCCGCCTTTTACTGCCCAATATACTTTAGTCGGGTAGTAGGAATTCGCCAAGCGACGCGATGACGGAGCTTTCGGCTGTCTTCGCATATCTTCGACGAAGTAGCCGACCAATCAGGCTCCGTCATCGCGTCGCGTCTACATTACTCACTTGGTCCAGAAACGTCAACATGACAAGTGTCAACGCCGTGGGGAAACCACTCGATCGATCTTTATGTGTTTTAACAACATTTATCCGGGCCACGGAAGCCTGTTCCAATTCAATACATTGTATAAAACCATCCATGGCAATGATGCTCGTTAACGTGTAAGGTGGTGTCGTCATGGATTTAGTAATAGTGAGTGACGCATGTGACAACTACCAACCTAAACCAAGCTAGATCTCATTCTCATGCTGTTCTAATATGTATGTTAAACTACGCATTTCATTGCAAATAATCAAATACAAAATTTCCATTGCAAATAACAATTTCATTCCTTCAATCAAAATTTCATTTCATTCCTTCAATCAAAATTTCATTTCATACCTGCGATCTTCTAGTGATACTATCAGCGCGGTCGTGGCAAGCATTGTGAGGGCACATTCCAATCACGGTTCGTGCATTCCATGCAGTGGGTAATAACAAGCAGGTATCGGGAAATTCCGCGGCGAATACCATTGAAATAAACCGCGTGGAGCGACAGTCTCTTCTAAGAACTTTCAGCCTCACCTTGCTTCTCGGTAGGCGCAACTTGATTCTAATTTATTACCTAGCTTTCGAGTATACCAGATCATCGACTTGTTTTCTTAGATGTGACGCGAGGATACCTAAAAGACAAGTATCCCCTATTGTCGCCCACACATCTACCTGTACGCCTACGCCACTGGGTTGTAAGGCTTACCTGATCTCTTATGCAGCGTGAAACCGCATCGTGGCAGCTCTTCACGTCTTCTTAGACACTCGAATAAGCAGCACGATGACTTTCCGGTTCTGAGGGACCGGAAGTGAGAGTGCGACGCTCTCGTCGTTATGTGACTCGAGTTTAGTATTCACTTCCGGTAATCCTTCGTGAAGTGATACTTTTGATGGCTTTGTAGATCATTGCCATGCGAAATCCTTCCTGCTCTGCATTTATACATATTTCTTAGACCTCCTGGTGTCGACGACGTTATATAGCTCTAGTACTGAGATGTTTGAGATTCCTTTTGTTAGCATTTGTGGTGTGGCGTCAGGAAATAGGGCACAGCCAGGCGTGCCGATATTATTTCCTTCCTCAAAAGAGATTGGTTTCTAGTGCGAATTATGTTCACACTTGAGCAGTTGTATAAACTGCATGCATAGCTCAATGTTAAAAGTACTGATATTTGATTATATATTATAAATATGTTTAATACTTTCACTTTGTCAACTCAAACTGCTCACACTTATACTGTTTAATTGTATTAACAGATTGGTGTAATTGTATTGTTTTATTGAAGGTCTAATATTTTCTAATGTTCAAATAAAGCATCATGATTATCTTCATAAAAGTATTAATAATGTGCATTCAAGAGTATTAGATTTAAATGCACGCATAGATTAGTATTATTTTATTTCCTTATCTGTTGGTTCCTTATATTTTGCTTTGTCAGAGTTTGAAAATGTTAACAATACTAAGATATTAAGCTAAGTAGGCCTCATAGCCCAATACTTTCAGCAAATATTGGTCATCAAACAATGAATGGTTCAATCAATGTATCAATCTTTCTCCCTAAGCCCCTTTCCAACGGACACAAATGTATGTCGGATGTTTGTGGACTAGTGAATGTTTACAAAAATGACACTTAAACATCTCTACCTGGTGGAGCATGATGCATGTATTGTACAAGCACTGGCTTTTTTAACTTGCTCATAATCGTAATCAATGTGGTATTTATTATGTATGATTATGTGTTTAGCTTGTTGGTTTTTGATTTTGGGATCCTATTCCCGGTATGACTGTTTTTTTTTTTTTTTGCTTCTCTAATAGGATACTGACATAAATGTAGACGGTGACTTGGATTCGTAATGTCCCATAATGAAAATTATTTCTTGTAACTGTGACGGTAGACAGTAAAACACACATTAATTTTTAATTTATTTTCTATTTATGGTTTAAATATTAGTTAACGCTAAGAAGTGTAAACATTGGTTTATGTATTTTGCGTTCAGGTCTAATTCATCAAGAACCACGGGACGAGGTACAAACCTTATTTGAGAAATGTAATTTTGAAACAAAATACGTGTTGGCTAAGGAAATTACTGAATTACTTTTATAAAGAAGCAAATCCATCATTTTGAACAGTGCTGGTTACACAGATTGAATTTTTTTCTGTATTATAATTTTTGTTTCCTTTTTTACATGTGTGATACAGATTTATTTGGGGGGGGGGGGAATACCTGAACCAATAAACAAGTGTTCGTGGCGTGGAGGTTCAGGTTACGGTATGCAATTATAAACACATAGCTATACTGTGGTCAAAATATTATATATTTAAATACCAGCGTAACCAAAAGCTATATCATGGCGACCACAAATACGCAATCGCAAATAAAATGTATTAAAGGCCTGTACGAAGGGGGATAATTTGTGTAAGATAGCAGCAACGCTGATTTGTAATAAATTATATTAACCAAATGGTTATTATTTTATTAAAAGTAGTTGATTAAATACAATTGAATACTAAACAACAACAGCATAATATGTATAATTTACTGTGGTTCGATTGCTTTGCTATGACGCTACAAAACATTATCAGAAGCTAAAACGTTGTAATAATAATTGCATTCGGCCAAAGTATTTGGTATAGCCGCTACATGACGTGTGCAATCTTACAATACCGTTCAGATATTATGACTTCACAGGCCAAGCGAGAGATTTCATTCAATGTATACTAAACCATTATCAAAATATCTCACTGAAACCTCTTAACGTGGTTATTTGTTGGCGTTCTTCGTTTTTTGTTTTTCCGCATCAGAGGAAGGGCAGAGGGGAGGATTTAAATTAAAGTCCCCCACTGCAAAACAGTTTAGTTACTGAGTGGGTAGTCTCTGAATGTGAATTTATTTATTTATTTAATTTTTGCTTTGAAGTAAGAAAGTCATTGGGTCATATCTACCATTAGACTCATGGCGTTTTCCAATAGGCTGTACTCAATGCACACTAGTGCACCTATAATATTGTTGTGCATTGTTGTTTTAATTGTTAAAGACGTTCTCAGTGTAGTCTAGTGCGGCCTTGTAGGAATGTACTCTTGAAAGAGTATTACAGCATTGAGGCTCATTCCGTACCAATCCGAAGATGCAGATTGTTATGGACGAATCTTCAGGTGAGTTGGATGATCTGGTGAATATACATTGTACAACATATTATTGTATTTTGCGGCAAGCAGTTATTTTATATCTATAATTTTTAAATCCAATGAGTCTTCATAATAAAATCCATTGTCAAACTAGTATATACGTAGAATCATTTACGCACAAGAATTTTTTATTCAATCAATATATACATAATAAATAATAATACCATAATTTGTTACCCAATAAATACAATTGCCGTATTGATTTCTAATCCGAATAAATTTTTCCTTTAAATGGCTATCAAGCTTATCATTGCTCTCCGTTTATTTATAGACAAGGATATTTTATAGAGGTTTAAAACAAACACCCTTGATACTAGGCCTGAACCGGAACGAGTATAAGGACCGAACTACCCTCAGTGTCTGCTCACACGGGTGGGACACACTGCTCAACTACTCAATGTCTCAAAAAGCATGATTTCATTTATAAAAAGAGAAAACCCACACAGAAAAATAATTTGTGTAATGGTTTATTTTATAGGATGTTTATAAAGACAATTAACCAGGACACAATTACAACGCATGGTTCACATGGCGAGCTGTAGTTACCATGCAGGCTCCTCGGTCTCTCAACGTTTTAACCCCAAGACTTAATTTTTCAAAGCCTTGTGTTTAAAATCAATCTGATTTTACGGTGTATTCCATCCTTAATCTTTACATCTTGAATTCTTCTCAAACACGATTTTATTACTTTCTACTGACCTGGCAATTATATTGCCAATGTGTATTGTTTGACGTCTGAACCATCTTATCCAGGATAATATTTACCATGTTTATTTCACCCATTTAATGTGTCAAGTATTTCAAGAAATAATGCACAGTTTTTAACAACATTATGTATGATGCATCGTATTTACATAAGTTATTAATAATTAGCAACTAAAATGTAGATTCGCTTTAGTCATTGCAGCTTAACTTGAAAGATGAACTAGTTAGATTACGACCACTTGTGAGCTGATATATATTTTCATCTATTGAAAAGCTCTGTCTTATTTTCTCAAACAGAAAAACAAATTGAATGAATATTTTCCTTCATTTCACAATTTGTTTGTTTAGAACATTAATAATACACATGAATGTTCCCCGCAACTTTCCTGCAGGTTGTGTGTCAACAGACAACAATATTTCCAATTGATGTATTAATAAAACATTACTTATCAAGTTTTAGCATAGTATGTTATCAAATTCTTAGCCATCCAAGCTCTATTTACCTATACGAATTGAAGCTATGCGAGATTTCGTTAAAGCAAATACCAACCTGTTTGTTTGTTTGTCCCCAGTATATTTAAATGTGTTTGCTCTGTTTGTATCAGAGGCAGAGACTAACCTGAAACTGTTTGTTATTACTTATCGATAAAATTAGAAATATAGACTGTATCGGTAAAAAAACACAAATATTGATACTCTCCATGTTATCTGCATTTTTTATAAAAGTAAAAAGACGGGTTTTCTACTCAGATCGCCTGAGGTATTTTAAAAGTTTCTCAGAAACAGCGCCGAGCTGAGGTAGACCTGGAAAGTTAGGACTGACGTTGGGCGGTCCGTCCGCTGTGTACTGAAATGTAATTTGCCAGGTTAAAGCCGACACAGCGTTCAACTTTCGTGGCCTAGAGCATAACGCAATGTAAAGGGGATCTTATAGGCAACCACCAAAAGCTCCAATCCCCACAATACAATCATTGGTACACAGACACTGCTAAGCGTATGGTACGACCCACCTTCCTACGTACGTTCAAGAATCACCCAAGCAATGTATCTTACCCGGGTTACATCAAACAAAGGAAAACGTGATGGCTTTAGAAGTAGGCGGAGAAGGGAAGAGATTAGCCTTAGGGGTTGTTTGTTTTAATGGAAAGTGCTCTTGTGATATTTTCTGAACTTTTTAAGTAACAAGAAAAATAATATAACAAATGTATACTGGTGAGTGTGTGTGTGGATGTGTACATGGGTACACAAGTGGTACATTGTACGTATTAGTCAGGAAACACGTACACTGGATGTACACTGTAGAGTGTGTGTGTGGATGTGCACATGGGTACACAAGTCTAACATTGTACGTATTAGTCAGGAAACACGTACACTGGATGTACACTGTAGAGTGTGTGTGTGGATGTGTACATGGGTACACAAGTCTAACATTGTACGTATTAGTCAGGAAACACGTACACTGGATGTACACTGTAGAGTGTGTGTGTGGATGTGTACATGGATGGGTACACAAGTCTAACATTGTACGTATTAGTCAGGAAACACGTACACTGGATGTACACTGTAGAGTGTGTGTGTGGATGTGTACATGGATGGGTACACAAGTCTAACATTGTACGTATTAGTCAGGAAACACGTACACTGGATGTACACTGTAGAGTGTGTGTGTGGATGTGTACATGGATGGGTACACAAGTCTAACATTATACGTATTAGTCAGGAAACACGTACACTGGATGTACACTGTAGAGTGTGTGTGTGGATGTGCACATGGGTACACAAGTCTAACATTGTACGTATTAGTCAGGAAATACGTACACTGGATGTACACTGTAGAGTGTGTGTGTGGAATGTGGATGTGTACATGGATGGGAACACAAGTCTAACATTGTACGTATTAGTCAGGAAACACGTACACTGGATGTACACTGTAGAGTGTGTGTGTGGATGTGCACATGGGTACACAAGTCTAGCATTGTACGTATTTGTCAAGAAACACGTACACTGGATGTACACTGTAGAGTGTGTGTGTGGATGTGTACATGGATGGGTACACAAGTCTAACATTGTACGTATTAGTCAGGAAACACGTACACTGGATGTACACTGTAGAGTGTGTGTGTGGATGTGTACATGGATGGGTACACAAGTCTAACATTGTACGTATTAGTCAGGAAACACGTACACTGGATGTACACTGTAGAGTGTGTGTGTGGATGTGTACATGGATGGGTACACAAGTCTAACATTGTGCGTATTAGTCAGGAAACACGTACACTGGATGTACACTGTAGAGTGTGTGTGTGGATGTGTACATGGGTACACAAGTCAAACATTGTACCTATTAGTCAGGAAACACGTTTTAAATCATTCCCATAATAAGTAAATAATAATAAATTATAAGTAATAAACTTGATCATCAACGTCTTTTATAAAGTTTCAAAACGACTGACAAAAATAAAAGGTTTGTGCAAATTGCTTCAGTTCATTATATTATATTATCGATGTGTTATTAGTTTATCTCAAAATTGTAAATAATAAACGTTTGTTAACTCAAATGAGTATAGGCCTATACATTTAATTAAACTGAGTCATTATTTACGAAGATCACAAAATCTGTCCTATTTTTTCAAACGTGGTTATAATAATTGTAAAATGCATTTTTACTCTCTGTGCCCAGAAGCTAAGCCAGGCAAGAAAATGAAACCAATACAGCAAACTTTGTTTATTTTACAAGTATATAATTATGATATTGACGAAAAAAGAGCTTTTACGATTTAATGTCAGCTGTAGTAAATCCAACTAAAGTTGTTATTTTAATAACGCATCACTCCCCTGAAGAACCTAGCTAGAATGCAACAACAATTTAATTTCAAATTGTTTATTCAGTAGATGGCGATTGGTGGAGGTGCCGGGTATAACACGCACACGCACACGCACACGCTAAGCTGATAAAATGTACTAAAACACAACAAACAAACAATATAAATAATATATAGTAATACAAATAGTATATACAAACGTTATTGTATCTACTCATCTAAAGCAAAGGAGATGCTGGTTTCTTCAAACAACCTAAACACTTTGATAATGAGTTAAGTTCCTTTTTCTGAAAAGCATTTTGTTATAAGTTCTTAAACGACTAAACGCATGTTCTGTTAAACCATTCGTAGTGATTCTATCGTATCGTAGATTCTATCAATAAGATTAGCCACTTTTTTTAATGTAGTTTCGTTTACTTAAAGTTGTTTTGCAATTTCAGAATATTTAAGGGAATCATCAAACTCAATTTTTTATTATCATTAAACATTTATTCCATACCATAAATATAATATAGATTACATATTTAACACAAACACACATAAATATTAATTAATAAGACTTATGCCCGATTCCACCAAGTGCTAAACTCGAGTTTAAAAATTTTAAGCGTCGTTTAGATCGAAAATGCGTTCCACCACAACTAAACTCGAGTTTATCACGAGTTTAAAATAAACCCAACCTCCGGTCCGGTTTAGATCTTTAACTACGACTCACCGCCCACACGATGCCCGAAATTTCGAATTTTCAAATATAACAAGCTGCGATACTAATGTTTTGATTTCGTCATTGCCTGTCAGTGTGTGTGCGACAAAATATGGGTATGTTGATGTGTCTGCCTTTTGTCATCGTTCTATTTTGTATGCTAACCCTATAATGGCAGGGTACGTGTCTGATGTGTCGTTTCCATCTGACGATGATGAAGAAATAATTAACTTTATTCAACGTCCAATGCGACGTACTCGAATCATAAAGACCTAGGCCTACCCGTTGGCATTACAGTCACAACGTTAAATTATAGCTCATTTTAGGGTTCTACTGTAGCTCCTCCCAAGTTACTGTAGGCCTAGGCCTAGGCCTAGGCTTACACTCAGCTTGGGCCTAGGCTAGACCCTCGCCCTTGCGCAACCTACACTAGGCCAAGCGTTCAGTTCACCCGCAATTCTCTCCCATATTTCCTCCTTTACTTTCCGCGAAACAGAATCGGTTTTTTTATTTTCGATTATTTCACGGTTTTGCTCAACAATTTGTAATAATAGATTATTTTATCTTTCGGAGTAATTACTCCCACACGAACGTTGTTGCTTTTTCTCCATCTTTCTTTAGGTTATGTTTTGACAAGCTCCTCACCGCTACAGTCCGCCATGAAAATGAATCACGTGATTGGAAGAACCAATCACAGACATCCTTACAAAATAAACTTGGCATAGCTAACTGAAGGAGAATAAAACGTGGTGGAATCGGCCATGGTTTAAACTTGAGTTTAAAGATAAGCTTAGCTTCGTTAAACTCGAGTTTAAATCCATTTGGTGGAATCGGGCATTAAAACTTTAAAACAAACAAAATAATTTAATACTAATTTAAGGCTTAAGGTCTTATGCCCGATTCCACCAAGTGCTAAACTTAAGTTTAAAAATTTTAAACGTCGTTTAGATCGAAAATGCATTCCACCACAAATAAACTCGAGTTTATCTCGAGTTTAAAATAAACCCCACCTCCGGTCCGGTTTAGATCTTTAACTACGACTCACCGCCAACACGATGCTCGAAGTTTCGAATTTTCAAATATAACAAGCCGTGATACTAATGTTTTGATTTCGTCATTGCCTGTCAGTGTGTGTGCGACAAAGTATGGTTATGTTGATGTGTCTGCCTTTTGTCATCGTTCTATTTTGTATGCTAACCCTATAATGGCAGGCTACACGTCTGATGTGGTGTTTCCATCCGACGATGATGATGAAATAATTAACTTTAATCAACGTCCAATGCGACGTCCTCGAATCATAAAAAACTAGGCCTACCCGTTGGCATTACACTCACAACGTTAAATCATAGCAAATTTTACTGTTCTACTACAGTCCCTCCCGAGTTGCTGTAGGCCTAGGCCTAGGCCTACACCCAGCTAGGGCCTAGGCTATCATATAGCCATGGCCAGCCTAGACCTAGACCCTAGCCCTTGCGCAACCTACCCTAGGCCTTGGCCCTGGCCCTTGCTCATAGGCTAAGCGTTCAGTTCACCCGCAATTCTCTCCCATATTTCCTCCTTCTCTTTCCACGAAACAGAATCGGTTTTTTTATTCTCGATTATTCCATGGTATTGCTCAACAATTTGTAATAACATATTTTGTCACTTCCGGAGTAATTACTCCCACGCGAACGTTGTTGCTTTTTCTCCCTCTTTCTTCAGGTTATGTTTGGCCAAGCTCCTCACCGCTACAGTCCGCCATGAAAATGAATCACGTGATTGGAACAACCAATCACAGACATCCTTACAAAATAAACTTGGCATAGCTAACTGAAGGAGAATAAAACGTGGTGGAATCGGCCATGGTTTAAACTTAAGTTTAAAAATAAGCTTAGCTTCGTTAAACTCGAGTTTAAATACATTTGGTGGAATCGGGCATTAGCAAAACTGATTTAAACTCGGGTTTAACAAAGCTACGCTTATTTATAAACTCGAGTTTAAACCATGCCGTGTTCCACCAAGTATTGTTTGCCTATTGTTAACTAAGCCGAGTTTATTTTGTAAGGAAGGCTGTGATTGGTTGTTCCAATCACGTGATTTATTTTCATGGCGGACTGTAGCGGTGAGGAGCTTGTCAAAACATAACCTGAAGAAAGATGGAGAAAAAGCAACAACGTTCGCGTGGGAGTAATTACTCCGAAAGAGAAAAAATCTATTATTACAAATTGTTGAGCAATACCGTGGAATAATCGAAAAGAAAAAACCGATTCTGTTTTGCGGAAAGAGAAGTAGGAAATATGGGAGAGAATTGTGGGTGAACTGAACGCTGAACGGGCCAGGGTCTAGGCCTAGTGTAGGTTGCGCAAGGGCTAGGGTCTAGCCTAGGCCCTAGCTGGGTGTAGGCCTAGGCCTAGGCCTACAGTAACTTGGGAGGAGCTGCAGTAGAACACTAAAATTAGCTATGATTTAACGTTCTGACTGTAATGCCAACGGGTAGGCCTAGTTCTTTATGATTCGAGGACGTCGCATTGGACGTTGAATAAAGTTAATTATTTCTTCATCATCGTCGGATGGAAACGACACATCAGACACGTAGCCTGCCATTATAGGGTTAGCATACAAAATAGAACGATGACAAAAGGCAGACACATCAACATAACCATATTTTGTCGCACACACACTGACACTGACAGGCAATGACCATAGAGATATATACTACTTCGTAGAGAGACGTAACTGAGCGGCGAGTAGGCGACCTATGCTCGAATAGGCCTCGGTGCGCGCGGCCGCCATGTTGGACCATCTCCGGGTTTGTTTACATCTGAATAACACGCGTGTTCCATAGCCATGTGCGCTTGACATGTCATACATCTCATCCGTTTTGACGAAATGGCTGATGGAAATATTCAAGGTTTGTTCCATAGTATGAACGTATTAATATCATAATCACTCCGTTTTAATTTCAGCTAAAAGCTGTGTCCAAACAACATGTGATATATTCCATATTTCCATAGTTAAGGTAGCCTGGGCTAGGCCTAGGCCTAGGAGAAGTTAGCTCTGTACAAAATTATATCATTCCATTTTGAAATTAATATAGGTTATTCCCTAATTTGTTTTGCCAACATGATCAGAATGGTTGAACTATTTTTCACTTCATTATGACACAATGGCATATAGGCCTAGATCAATTAAGGCCACAGGCCTAGGCCTAGGGCCTAGCTGGCGAATTGAGCTTGAAGTTAATTGTTTTATTAGTATAGGCTAATGTAGGCGTAAAGCGTAGGCCTAGGCCCTATGTTATGGTGTTATGGCCATATACCTAAGCTTGAAGGTAATTGTGTTATTAATATAGTGTAGGCCCTAGGCCTAGGGCTCTCGCTGGAGAATTGAGCTTTAAGTTCATTGTTTTATTAGTATAGGATATATATATATATATGTAAATATCTCCTTCCGACATCACTCAATCATGTATTTACCTCAGAACTATAGAAATATACAGGAAGAATTGGATAAAGCCTTTAATCTACACACTATTGACCATGTAAACAAACCAATACACAAGATTTACGGGGCCAATATGGCCGATTTAGGCCACAAACGAGAACAACTTTGTGTACGCCTCGATAGCATTGAGTTACATCTCTCTACGAAGTAGTATATATCTCTATGCAATGACGAACACAAAACATTAGTATCGCAGCTTGTTATATTTGAAAATTCGAAATTTCGGGCATCGTGTTGGCGGTGAGTCGTAGTTAAAGATGTAAACCGGACCGGAGGTTGGGTTTATTTTAAACTCGAGATAAACTCAAGTTTAGTCGTGGTGGAACGCCTTTTCAATCTAAACTAGGTTTAAAAATAATAAACTCAAGTTTTACGCTTGGTGGAACCGGGCCTTAGTGTGAAATAATCTCTCCCGTAAGGGGGTACTACGCGGTAATTACATAACCTCAAATAAAAATAAATAAAAATGAAAACCCCGTATTTTGTAGCCAGTTTAGTAATGGTATTGTTGCTGATATATTGTCTCGTAATCAAAGCCATTGTCGCATGCAAGCATCACAGGAGCTATCCAATAATTCGTGTGCCACTACGTATAAGCTTATCGGTCTCATGTCGATGCATTGATCCGGGGATCAGCCAGAGAGAAGCGGTGACACTTGACGTGTCCCTCGTAAGCCCTCGCACGATCTCATGGGAACACTATGAATCATGCTAATGTAACAGATTAGCCACATCAAACAAAACAACGCTGAGAGGTATTAATGATAACAACAAGCTACATTAGAAAACGTCATTGGTGTGATGATAACACTAGACATTATAATTATTCGGCGAGAAAATTCACGTGCGTATCCGGTTCTGAGCAATTAGTTTTCGGTTTCAGATGAGCTGAAACAGCTCATGTAAAGCGTGGATGTGGAGGATGACACCATTGTTCCCATAGCCTTACATTCAATTACAAGAACTCATTGATTAATTAACTAGAACGAAATAGTTGTGGTAGGAAATAATGATCTAGCTCTAGTACGAATAATATTGTGGCATTGTGTGGGATAGGTAAATGTGCAGGTCTTCTAGAAGGGAGAATATATTCAGGATATAATGTGCGCGAAGGTGAGTCTAACCATTTAGTTGGTTAAATTGACGAGTGGTGATTTACCCCCCCCCCCCCCCTGACGTCACGAAGGAACGTGGCGCCCATAGTTGGGACAAATCCGCTAACTGTTACGCTTTCACGCACTTGATGTACGACACTTATCTCGTTCCAGCTGTTATAATATTCACTTTTCAGGTATAACCTATAGGAAAGCGTAATTAGTTCACATACCAGTGGTCAATATAAAGGTTATTTCAAAATTATAGACCCAGTAGTTAACTTATGTTATAACAATTCGCGCATCAAGAGGATAAAATGAGCAACGCGTGTTGTTTTTTCAACTTCAATTGGCGAAAAACTAATGATCGGATTTTGACGAGAGTTTCTTAAGCATGTGTTCCAATAATGTGAGAAAATAAGCAAATAAACTTTCTAGATAGAAATTGCTCAGAACGAAAATTCATAGCATGCAATAATATGCAGGGTGTAGCGGTTGGGCCTCAAAAGTAGCGGTTTTGACCGTGAAACTAAGCACCTTGCATATTAGTGCATGCTATGAATTTTCGTTCTGGGCATTTTCTATCTAGAAAGTTTATTTGCTTATTGTCTCACATTATTGGTACGTATTCTTAAGAGCGAAGGATACCTCTACGTCAAAAACCGCAGAAAATTTTCATTTTTTAATTATATCTCAAGATTGAAACACAAAATCGAAAATCTGAGACACCATAGCACTGTGGTATGGTTAGCCCTACAGACTGAATAATAAATGTATTTAACGTTACAATCAGTATGACTGTGATAACGATTTCCTTAGTAATTTAAGGAATTTAAGGAAAATAAATAATTAAAAAATGAAAATTTTCTGTGGTTTTTGACGTAGAGGTATCCTTCGCTCTTAAGAAACTCTCGTCCAAATCCGATCATTATTTTTTCGCCAGTTGAAGTTGAAAAAACAAAACACACCTTGCTCATTTTATCCTCTTCAGTGCGTGAATTGTTATAACAAGTTAACTACTTCGTCTATAATTTTGAAATAACCTTTATATTGACCACTGGTATGTGAACTAAATATTTTTTTCAGGTTATATCTTAAAAATGAATATTATACCAGTTAGAACGAGATAAGTGTGGATGTGTTTTGCGTGGATCCGTCCGGACAGTAGGGACTTTTCCCAACTGCTAGTCACGTGACACAGTACTCGGCGCAAGCTCCGCCTATCACCACTCGTCAATTTAGAGTCATGGAGAAATGATAACATAATTGAAAGTCAACTGAAACGGAAAAAGTAGAGACGAATGTAGAATTGGAATACATACTGTGTGTTCTAAAAGGATTCAGTTCCATTACTTAGGAATGAGTAAACGGTGACTTGGAGCCGTCCTAGCAACGAAGCACTCAATAAATTCGAAGTTGTTCTGAATTGGCCTTGTTGATTATGAGTGCTCGCACTGTCCAATCACTGATTCATATGTTTCGTATTTGAATTATCGATCTTTGATTGGTTATCGCTCACTCGTCGATGGTGTTCAGAGCCTACAGGGTTGGTTTAGTCACTTTAAATTAAAGTGGGGCACTAAAAACCAGTTTCATTACTGAGTGGGTAGACTCTAAATGTGAATTTATTTATTTTTATTTAATCCCGGGTATGCATTGTACTGGAATGTACAAATTAAAATGTTGGCATAGAATAGAAAAGGATGGAGAGCTGTTGTTGATTGATAACATGAACAAACCCTTCAAACAGCTGTCCACACAGTATATAATGTTAATTATATTTGATACGCCTCCATCTTTGAATGAGCTCATTTCAAGCTTTCTCCCGTCAACCTCAGGACTTCCTCCTGTCAACATCTCTCATATGTCGGGTTTGTTTTCACAAGCCTCTCCTCCGGCGATCACTCCTCGTATATAGCAAAACAATCCCAGCACTCACTCGCTTGTAATCATTATTGTGTAAACATGTTTTGAAACCATTATCAAAACACTTTTAAATACTTTCAAAACATTGCAACTTAATTAATAATAACTCGTTAGGTAACAGCCGTCGGGGGTTTTCATTCGGTATATTAAACAAGGTGAAATGGGTAACATTTTGTTGTGTTTGGGTTTTGGGGATGATATAAAATCTCACTTTTATTGAGAGATATTAAATTTAGGAAAGTTTCTAAAGCCATCAATCTTTATGGAATAGATAAATTGTTAAACTGAATAAATGATACCGTTTACACTTGAGATAATGAGCAGCGACTACGCCGAGAAGACTGTCAGGATTTGGAATGGTTACAAAGTCAGCATGGTAAACCAACATCTTATGCAAACTAAATAGAACATTATAGTTGGTACTCTTACATTCTCGTGTAGGATCTATTAAGGGGATACAAGGAATCAAAATTAAGTATTTATATTGTCCTTAAGGTGGGAAGAATGTTTGCAGTTGCAAGTATCTGTTAATAATGCATATATCAAGGGTATGCTTTCTATCAAGTAGTACTATTTTCATTAGAGGGTTTTTTGTGTGTTATAAGACTGTAATTATATGTGTATCAGTAATTTACTTCATTCATATATTTTTTTTACGCGTTTCATTGTTTTCCAATTATGGTTCGTATGTGTACAGGGCAGTACTAAAACAATACATCAACTTATCAAAGTGTAATTAACAATAGATTAAAGAGTAAATTCAGATCGGACAATCTATTTGGTAAATGTGGATGAGTTGTGGCACTAGTATTGATCAATTAATAATTAGTAATCAATAAATCTGAAACAATTAAAGTAATACCTCAACACACTGTAGGAATGAGGCAAACCGTACGGTCCGAGTGCATAGTCCAGACTCAAGACTTCCTCAACTCAGCCTTTCCTCAGCCTCGCCTAACCACCAATTACAGAACAGCATTGCCATGCGGACGGCTCTGTGATTGGTGGCTAGGTGAGGCTGAGGAGAGGCTGAGTTGAGGAGGGCTTGAGTGTGAGCTATGCATTCGAGCCCTCACAAAGCATGTTCTACTTAAAAGTTAAAACATAAATGAATTGACAAGAGCTAGTTTTAAAGTATACATATTCCATTAATATCTGTACTCAAGAAGAAATGAATAATTATAATGTGCATACATAATCAATTGTTGTTATTGTATTGTAAAATATTTTTTTAATTCACCCGCCCAAGAGCTAAGGGGAGATTTCAACTTCGTTCGCCGGTACTGCACTTGTGCACTGTACTGCACGGTCAGTTCACTTCAATGCAGTGCAGTGCCGTAAGACACCATTTTTTTCTCCACGCCACTGCAGACATGCCAAAAACCACAGGTCATTTATAGATTACGGTAGGGCCTCTCGACTTAAACTTACCCAATATTTGGTTTTCCTCGAAACGTAAATCAATTGAACGTACTCTTATAAAGCAGCTTATCAGATTTACCTCCACACTAGAAAATACTATAAACAACCTCATTAAAGAGTTAATATATCGAGTATCATCCATTTCTGCCACCAAATATCTCTGCACTGTACTATTGCACCGCCTCCAGAGATGGTGAAGAAACACAATACGAACTATCTGCACTAGTTATGTTGCACTTTTACAAGCGAACAACGTGCATGATACTGCACGGCAACAAACGAACAGTGAAAAGTGCTAAGGTTCAGAATCGTACAGAAAGTACAGGACAGGCGAACGAAGTTAATGTAGTAGACCGCCCCTCTGTAACCGTGTACATGAACGGACACTGTTGAACTAAGATTAAACAAGACTAATTACTAAGTGCTAGCCTAATACTAGCGAAGATAGATTCAATGAGAGAGACAACGAGAAAGCCTGGCAGAAAGCCGTAGCCAGAAAACAATACATTAGTTATTACATTATAACATTAAACGGGGTAACGCCCCACATGTGAGACAGAGAAAAATGAGAAATGAAAACAAAACTGCCAATGTTAAAAAAACAAACAATAAAAGCTATTCACATGTTGAAGCATTGTCTTTGTAAAAGAATGAAGTGAATGGATAGGTGCAGCAACACCATTACTAAATTGATTCAAACAAGTGTCCGTAAATGCACACGAGGACAAGGTGGAAACGCACACAAAGTGGAATTTGTCTTTGTAGCAGCTAACTTGATGAGGGACCTCATACAGATCCTTATCGACTGTCCCTTTCTTTCACACTGTTTCAACGAAAATTAAGACAGTCTTCCGCTTGGAGTGCACAAGCCTTCATCACTCTCACTGTGAGAAGAAATACCAGATGACCAACCGAAGGTCCTAAATTATCGTTAACAGACCTGTTTTAAGTAAATGTTATGAACTTTTTAAGTAGAAAATTAAGTTGGTATCTACTATTGCACTCAGCTATTTCGTAAACATGAGGAGAATACTTAAGTTGGGCAACTTTATGTCGCGTGGATATGAAGGAGTAACAGCAAATACCAGCCGCGCATAACATGACACACGAAATTAATGTAGTTTCTAAACACAACAAGTCAAAAATAAAAAATACCAGTTCGAAACTCAGAATATCCTTTGAAGTTATCTGCATGTAAAGTTTAACAAACTGACATCTTAAGTCACAGCACCTCCTAAAATTGCAAATAAATCTAGAATAACATTTTCTCTACTTGCCACTAATTAAGTTATTCCGTATTCGCAATTTCCTTTCTCGCATGCTAGTCGTACAAAGTAAGGAAATCACAATAGAACGATTATCTTTGAGGGCAGTTCTCTTGGCCGGTAAAACACACAAACTTCTATTCAAAGAAACGTGTGGTTATGATTGTACAAACAGAATCATAAATAGAGTTTGCATCTTTCCTATCTCCGGAGATCCTATTTCCTATTCTATTTCCTATACCGGAGTGAAGTGTGCGTTTTAGCAGTGCGCTAACTCCACTGGTAGTGAGGCTTGAAATGACATGCGTTGAAACCTCTTCACAGTTGATGTTGGGTTACACAAAACACGGAGCTCGTTCCAAGCAAAGATGTAATTTTAGGTGTAATATTTCATGACATTCCTATCAGAAGGGAAATACATACTTCTACTTCATACTTGTCTCGTAAGTTTGATTTCTCGCTCTGTTTTGAAGTTTGAAAATCATACATTGTATGTATTTAATGGGGTTGACGTATAAGTTTGTAATCAAGGACGCTTATCTATATGGTCAATCAAGTCATAGACTGATTTTAACGAGTCTAATGTTATAATTGAATGTTATAGTTGAAATCTAATACTAATGCGTAGTATCATCTACCAAAGCTAACAAACAGAGCGACGGCTTTGTTTACATTAACAGTTAGTGGTTCCACAGCAACCTTGTGAATGCTGACGGCATAGATGAGTGAGTCGGAGCCAATCAGCGCTTGGCTTATTCAAATACTGACATTTGGTTGGCCAAGCCTCACTCACCAATGACGTCAGCATCCACAAGTTTGCTGTATAATGACTTTAAAATCAATATGCCACATTCAACTATTGATACATCCGTGCCTGGCTTTAAGAAACGGAGCGGTGCAACATCGAAAAAACATGGAGAAGGGAGTCCAGGCGGTCACCAAACCAGCTTCTGTCCAGGTACACATTGCTTAACTTAATTTCTTGTGAGTTGTCACTACTTTCATGACTTTCTGGTGGCTCAGGTTCATAAAGTACCAGACTAGAATGAAACCATGAAAATTGGTCGAATATATAAGGCCAAGATGAATCAATGAAGAAATGAACTGCAAGATTGTTTTATGTCTTCTGCTGACGCAACAGTTTTGCAATTTGGCGCACACTCCGCTTCCCTATCTCGGTGGATCTAAGCCTCAAATAACAGAAGTGATACCCTGAAATTGGCTCAAGTCTCTGAGAAGGCTGTGATTTATCTTAGGAGCGAAATTGAGAACGATTACAACAGCTTCTTGTATGGCCGATACTCTGATACAGTTCTCGCGGCCTCACTCGGCTAGTGATGGTATTTATTGCAGACCAAGCATGATTTTTTCATTTGCTTCGTACATGTTCTCAGTGTGGATCAGGGAAACATATAACTTTGAAGAGGGTACTTAACAACGCTTCCCTGTAACAATACATAACACAAAAAGATTAGCAATGCTTCTTTATCTAACAGTGAATAAATAAATAAAATAAATTCACATTTGGATGAGTCTACCCACTCAGTAACTAAACTGATTTGCAGTGGGGGACTTCAATACACTCAACTTTCATTACAGCCTCAACACCGCAACGCTTCTTTGTGAAAACTGTATAAATGTCATTAACGTTGCAAAACGTGTCCAATCATGGCAAATAATAAAACATGCGCTCAGAAGCAAATTAAATGTGTAACAAGAAAGAACTGGAAACCCATTTATATTGAGAACGAGCGATATTGACTGAAATCATAAAGCTATTTCTGTAGTTTCTGCGATTAATGGTAATGTTCATTGAATATGAAAAGCTATACCAATATCTGAAAATCTGTATTACCTGTTATAACGAGCCAACAATTCGTGTGTACTGTATGTTGTCTGTTTGTACCACGTTCTGATGTTGTCTTGACGATCACTACAAACAAGCCAGTTACTGTTTTCTTAAAACTCTGGGCCTGGATTCACAAAGATGCCTAACTCAAAGTTGTCCTAAGTTAGACAAACCCTCTATCAAGATAAATCGTCTCTCTCCAAATAAAATATTATTAGTTAAATTGTTCATATTTTACTATATTTTATCTTAATAACATTGCGGAACGACATATGCGTGATTTATATTGTGAAGAAAAGGGGTTGACTGAGCCCCAAGGCAGATGTTGTTGCCTTGATTGGCCTGGGGAGCGTAGCTGATGTTAAGCTAAGAGGCCCAGTTTTCCCCCAATCTTGACCACGATCGATATGTTTGTAGGGTCATGGATCGATGCAGGGTTAACACCATTTAATAAACCGAATTCAATAACGAAGGTTACGTATATATTTTCTTAAATTTCTACCCTATTCGGTCATTCCGTAAACTGTTGCATCATGAGTATGCGTGCGTGGGTTCGACTTAATTTAAAAAAAAAACACACAATCTTCTAGAACGTCATCCTACCCTTTATAACGGCATGGTACAGCAACCGGTCAATCCTCTGGGTCCAAGCTCTTCCCTCGTACGGGTCCTGGTGTACGTCCTTGTTGTTCTTCCCTCTACTTCTCTCTTCCGCTCTTGTCTGCTAAATCCTTTTCCATGCGTGGTCACTCACTCCTCGAACCCCGGTTGATGTTCATTCCTCGGTGTTTAGACGTGAACTCCCCGAGCCGGGCCATCCTTCTCCCGTACTTCGACACTCCTGACGTCATTGCTCTCCATCCCCACCAAGCCATAGATTTAGTTCGAAAAGCCTATTCTTCTTTCTTTAAACTGTTTTCCCGCTCGAATCAGCCAATTAGCTCTCAGGACTCCCTCCCCCTCTTTCTCTGTGTTAATAAAGTGGGAGCCTGCCACCGTTGTACATTTTAATAAACCAAAGTCCAACTGACTAAGGTTTTCTTACTTGTCGGCGTTCGTTGCCCGCTCCCGACAAAGTGTTGAAATCCTGACACATGCACATTCCACGGGTACACTCAACTTGTGCATGCATCCTGTTGGGATTTCAACACATCCGGGCACTGGACAACAACTTATATTGATAGAGCAGGAGAAGACCATGAAATGGTCATATTCTTCACAATATCACTAAGATTTGCCTAAACTAGCACGTCTAAGCACTTAGGCACCTTTGTGAATCTGGGCCCTGCATTATAAAACATTGTTAAACAAAAATAAAAAATAGCTTACACATCTTATACTTTATGCAGGGTTTAATTAGCAGCCATATTGGAGACATTGAATTAATAATTAAATTAAATAAAAATAGAATGGTGCTCTCATAATAAGTTAAGTTTTGTTGAGTGTTTTAAAATTAATTGCTTTGTGATACGTCCTGCATGCATACCTTTTTTTATAGTAATTTCAAACGAAGAGTTTGGGAACCTTTGGAGGATTGTTATAAAATATACAAAGTGAAAATAGTAACAAGTTCTCCTTGCTTGGCGTTTCAATTAGTAATTCATTACATAAGATGAGAACATACATAAACTACAAGCAATGCTATCGGTGCAATTCTGTACAGGGGCAGAATGTTTTTTTTGTATTGTTTTTGTAAGAAAACAAACCATTTTCATCGTGTAATACAATTCTGTCTGGTCTACGTATAGCATCAAGGCTGAATTTTCATGGGAAGCACGTGAAAGTAAGATGAGGTCTATCGCAGAGAGGCATTACAATTTACAAGTTATGAAGAAGTAGAGCCGCGTTTAGTCCCTTGTTAGTACCCTGACGGCAACTTAACCAGTCGGCGGTGTATGTACACATTGTACATTGTACACGGCTCACATATCTCTCTTACAGCGTCGTGTGTCTGTTCTATATGTCTGTACACATTGTACATTGTACACGGCTCACATATCTCTCTTACAGCGTCGTGGAACTTTGATGAAAACCCTTTTCCCATATAGTTTCCTTTCCTCGTATTATGCTAAGTGAACGGGTTAGACAAAGACACATTCTGTTACCTGACCTTAGAGTATGAACACAGCTTGTTGAGATTGTGTAGTTTTGTTAATAACTGATAGTGTTAGATTAATTCTCGTTTCTGTATTCATAGAAGACAAAATATACACATATAATATGCATATTATTATTTTACATAACACATTTACATTATATATTGTGGACATAGAAAATAAATACAGATGACACCATACAAAATCATACCATAAGATAATCTACAAATCCCATGGGAACAGAATTATATATTTCCTAAAGTGACTTTAATTTCTATTGATATTTACAAGTTCCACATTTTTTCTTTCCTGCTGATGCTATGGGTAGCGAGTCATCGTGAGATACAACATCGCTGTTTATGAACGAATTTACTACACTTGATATGAAAAATGAAATGTATCATTAATTGACAACCTTTTATCAAAATCCATTAAAAGAATACATTATTTTCAGTTTTTCTAAATTATACTAAATATTTTGTATTGCGTTAATTATGAATCTGCAAATTTACTTAGTACATTGATATTTTTAAGTAATATGTCCATTGCAAAATGAAATAATTAAAAATTACTTGAAAAGAATTCCATTTTAATGTGATTTATTACATCACTATGACGTCATGCTCTGTTTTAATAACATTCTCCGATTTAAATGAATAAATGGAAATATTTTCTAAAATGTGTTATTCAAAAATTCAACCATAAAACTAGGAGTGGTCGCATGTGTGTTTTGACATGCTTTTTTCGAGAAAAAAAAAATTAATTTTAACAAACCCACTGATGTCAAAGAGTGTGTTTCCTCTTTTTGATTACCACCGCACGAGCTTTTCGTGTGCATATATTGTTGATTATTATAAATACTCACTTTGCAAACCGTCCATCCCAAACGAGTGATTACGACCTTCATCGGTACATTACACTACATTAATTAATACTGTGCTCGGTATGTAGTATACGCAATGGTTTAATTAATCACACACGTTGTGCGGTCAATAGTGAGTGACAGGAGCATGATTGTCTAATGATGCTCACTGATGTAAATAAAGGACTGGAATACCTGATGGATGTAACATCCTGCTCCTGCCTGCTAAACGCATTACAACGCCATAGTTCCACGTATTATGGAGCCTATTTTGCCTGCATAAAGCAGTTATTAGTCTTATAATTAAAACACTAGGTGCAAATAAGAAAAAAGGAAATATGATTAAAAACTTAAACATTAATGCTGTGGAAACTAGTACACGTATAAGATTACACAAGGTGGGAGTAAAAAAAAAAAAAGATTAGTATCATATAATTATAGATAAGAACTGTGTTTCTAATGGAGTTTTGAAGACGATACAACTTTCAGAGTTTTCTCTTTTTCCTTTCATAATGTATTATTTCTTAGCGTCATATTCGTGAACGTTAGTTTCACGCTATTCTCCCGGTGTACGCCATCCAACGACAAGGGCCCCTTAGGAGTACAGGGTAGCCAACCCTCCGAACTTTGTATAATGTTTGCAGTTTTTATTAACTTTGTCTTTTCATTGCTTCTTCACGGGAACATTACGAGTTACCTGTTAAATGTGCAATAAGCACACTTGAGAAGCTCTCTAGAGTCACCTCTTGGGCAACGGCTCTTCAACTTTTATGAACGATCTGAACCCATCTGACTGACGAGGTCCGTTGGCTGTCGTAACCGACACAGAAATAATGTAACTCCTGAGGTCGTTACGCTTTATTCCATATAACAGTGATGTCCTACGTGGAAGAAAACTGGATCTATAAAACAAAATTAATTAGCCGAGAATTGCCTTTTTCCTTAGCGATAGAAGGAGGGGGGGGGGGGGGGGGGGGAGTGAAGGGATTATGCACATCGCCCAAGTTTCAAGTTTAAACGACTTGTGATTGGGCGAAAAGCGTCGTTCCAATACAAGCGTTTGGTGGAATCACCTCCGCACGGAACAAAACTAATTCATAGAAAACATTGCAGTTTGTCTCTTTACACAGGAAACCATCAGTTCAAACGCATACATGACGTTTTCTATGAGTATTTAGTCCGATTTTAGTAATACTCACTATGAGTATAATTGTTTACGTGTTAACACCCTAAGTTTTGTTTAGTTATGCAAATAAACCCGATTGCAGTACTAAGGTAAGTTTCACTTCTTTGAGTTTTTCGTTGAGTGATTTCTAGACCTCACTGGTCAATCAAGAGCAGGTACTTATTTTCTAAATACTCCCAGTTTTGTTATGAAAATTATTTTTTTACTTCATCAACACAACATATCAATCAGTCTCTTGACACTTATGTAGTTCATGATCGTAATTATGATTATATTTGTACAAATACACTTGATTTCTGGTATATGTTTAATAGTAAAATTACGAAGTATGTAAATTTAAAAACATCATGTAATTCTGATTATGCGGAGTTTTGAATGTGTACTCGACAATTATTTTGTCAGAAAAATGTATCTCTCAAGTTTCCCATACCCATTAGGGGTAGCAAGACACGGCAAATTCCAAAACGCATGGTCATTTAGTTAGGCACAGAAAAATACAAAAACCCATCATCAATGTAGCATTACTCAAATGATTTCAGGATTCAACAAATATTTATTTCTTCCAATGGACGGAAATAAACATTGGGTAAAACTCCCCCGGGCATAATCTATATTTCACAACAACCACTGTGTAAAGTTGTGTGTTACTGTTTGTGTGCACAATGCATGCAATACAAGTCTATCACATATTCAGTAGCTAATTTGTGGTCCGGTCTGCCACTCGCAATCTACATGAGAGTTTGGATCACTCGCTGCAGCTCCGGTCGAAGTGGGTCCCTTCTCGTGGTGACCGGTGTCCGCAAAGATGGCTCTTGTAAATATATTCTGTAATGTATTTTTTCGTCAAGAGAGCTTCTATAATATGTCGCACTTTACAAGCTCAACCACGTTGGCTCCATTAACTAAATAATAACATGCAACAAATGAAGAAGCCTAGGCCCTAGATGAAAGCAGCCTGTGAGAATAAGGATTAAAAGTAGAAATATTGCGCGAATTTAAAAAAATATGACATATAACCTGTTAGGTCCTATTTAAGAGGTTTTACGACTTACAGGAAGCTTCGACACCCTAAGGATCTTGAGTGAAGGTGGAGGGTTTGGACGACGCTTTCAACCAAATTAATCCCATTAATCCTTTCTCTGGGTACACATCATACTCTCTCTTGCTTGCCTTAGCTCACGTCATCCACACTTGTAGCAATGTACGTAGAAGAGTACACATCATACACTCTCTTTCTTGCCTTAGCTCACGTCATCCACACTTGTAGCAATGTAGAAGAGTACACATCATTCACTCTCTTGCTGGCCTTAGCTCACGTTATCCACACTTGTAGCAATGTAGAAGAGTACACATCATACTCTCTCTTGCTTGCCTTAGCTCACGTCATCCACACTTGTAGCAATGTAGAAGAGTGATTTCGTACTATAGGAACCACCAAGTATACAACCAAATGATACGAAATGTTTATTCATTGTCAAAAACAACAACCATTGTTTGTTTATTTTCGTTTTATTACCGTTGGTTAGAGCAGATTGAAGGGTTCGAAAGATTGTGTAAAAGCTTCGTTCTTCTCGTCAACTGCTCGGCAGTCCAGGTTAGAGGAGGAGGAACCCATATGACTGGTCAAAGTTACACCGTTCTTTCGGATGGGACGTAAAGCCGATGGTCCCCTTACTATTTTTCGATAGGAGTAGGGTACATGCCGGTACCAAGCTTCCCCTCCACTCTTCCTCATTATCATTCATCAATCATCACTCTTCAGGCTAAAGAGGGCGTTGTGCCCTACACTGGCCTTAATTACAATAAAATAAATCAAATATGACGTCAGCATTCGTAAGGTTGCTGTGGAACCACTTTAGAAGACAAATTATAGTGTATGTTTTAAATACTTGTTGTTGCACAGTAAATGACCAAACTAGTGCTAGGGGCAAAATATGAACAATAAAATTGTATTAGGAATGAAAAAAGTTCTCTGTGTCTCTGTGTGTTTCGCTCGTCATGTCCACACGACCGGGATAGCTGGTTTATTCGGCTCTCTGCACTTTTCTCACCCTCGCGCTTACGCCATTTCCATGCGCTTACGCACACAAGCTCACGCATACGCCCTGCGTAGTTGCCACATGTTGCCACACTGCAGCTAGATTCACACCAACCTGGTCTCCTATTAATCTCTGTCCGACCCTTTCTGGGGTCTGAGAAAGGTTTTACAGTGGGTGTTCTCGCCAAGTGCAATAATAAGGTATTCCAACAACTCGAAACCGCGCCAAATTAACTTATTTAGTAATATTAATATCTTGAGAGCCTTACACAATATCAAATAAGTGATAAAATGCCCGAATTGCGATTTTTTTACGAACAAAAAACATTGTTAAAAAAATAGTTTAATAATGACAGCTATTTGTTATGTACAATAATAATACAATATATTAAAACTTTTAAATACAAGGTCCTGGGTGTAGAGAATATTAAAATAAGTGTGGCGTAATATACTATTGGCGTTGCTAAGCGCGCTCTAACTTTAGCCCATGCTAATTTCAGGTCTAGAAACTTACAAACAGCGTGTTACATACATATGTTTTGAAATACGTACGGCAAGGATCTTACTGCTAGGTTGACAAAAACAGCAACTCGCGAACTATTCTGAAAAAATGTTGATAAATGATACTAATAATTGACACTACCCTTGATGTACGTGTCGGCAAGTGTGGGCTATAATGCCAGAGTTTTGAAGGTCTGTTCCTATCGCCTTCTCACAACAGGCGTTCAGACTATATCGTCTAAAATAGGAGGTTTAATGTTTATCGTTACCTGTCGAGCCATCACAGTCAAAATTTACACATGGGAACAAGCATGTTATCAAGAACACCCAGTGACATGTAAAATGTGCTATTGTCCATTAGAACAGCAACGCATACCTTTCTTGTTGCTAGAGATCAGCGAAAATAACAAGCCGTGGTTTTTCGTTTCGCCAGTGCAGATGGAAAACACGAGGGCCTCCCCTTCGTTCTCCCGCAAGCTGACGCACATTTATTTGTGTGTGTCAGCATGGTCGTGAGTAGCCCTACCCAACCCTACCCTAGACAGGCTCCATACATTAGTATTACCATTTCTGATATTCTGATTTGATCTGACCTGTGGATGTTCTAAGGTGATATATTAGTATCTTATTATTTTCAATATAACAAGAACACATAGTGGCTAGTAGGCCTATCATGCTTACACAATAGCTGCGTCCAACAGTAGCTCCTACCATCTACTTGAAATACGTCTATTAGAGATAATTTATGACATTGGGTTGGATACCTGGAAACTCCTAACCCAGAGGGCGCGACTAATGAGGCAATTGCTTGCACTCTACTTAGCGGAAGACTGCCTTTACGAATATATATGAAAGAACGCCAGGATGCTGTTGATTTTCTTTGAAACAGCGTGCATGAAAGAGGCAGATGGTAAGGATCCGAGGTCCCTTTGAGACCGTCGATAAGTTGGAACTTGTATAATTGTGTGTAGGAATGTTTAACTTTTGAGGAAGTAAAACTAGAAACATTCATGTATGTCTATCAAAACCCTATAAATCTCTGTCTATAAAGTCTATCTCAACGGAAATGCGACATTAAACAGTAATTAATGGTAAATTCAATGTAGTCATTCATTTTGTAGCCTCTTTACTCTGTCGCACGATCTACAACGCTACACGCAATACATTTTAACACAAAACTAATAGCTGCCTTGCAGTTATAATCTGCGACGGGAATACCCTCCACAAAATAACACGCTTAGAATGTGTGATTCGATAAATTTCGACCTGTCAACGCTGTGCTGGGTCTGGGAAGAGTTAAATAGGCGCCCAATAAATTCGACGTTTATCGCTCAGGTGGGGGAGAGGAGAGCGGGGGGGGGGGGGTGGCCTTGCTGCATGAGCCAGATTACGGCGTGAGCGTGGACGAAGTACATGACACCGTGATAGGGTGTCCACATTGGAACTACATGTATCTGTATTTGCACTACAGAGAACGAGGGGCGCATTGTTGTGCACATTTTGCAGGGAGTGGATAAGTGGAAGATTGTTACAGAACTGTGGGCAGGCAAAAAACTTAAAAATTCACACTTCTTGTCTAAGGATCAAACCTTGTAGAGTCCATACAATGGGAGGAAAAATGAAATCTCAACCTTTTTTCAGCCCAGCCTCATCAAGCGAGTTAGATTGTTGCCGACCGTCGACCGCGCGGTGACAGGCAGCCTCACTCGGCCTCACCGCTCGGCAGGAACGGCGTAAATTCAGTAACAAATTGATTGAGCAAACTAAAGACAATATTGTCAACGTGAGCTACAATAGGGAACTTGCACTTAACTTTCTAATGATATTTTGAAAATCTGTACACGATATTAACTGATATTATGTCTTTACAATTTAAAAATCGAGTCATTCTACCCCTCAAAATAATAGTTTTAGTAGCGTACACTTTTTTGGCGCGAAAAAACGGCCGCCGCCATGATGAATCGCTAGTGACGTTACATGATAGTAGTCTGCCGGTGTCGCGCAGTCGACTGCACGCGTTCGCCCACACCGCTTATCGAACATTGTGCACTATGGAGACTAAATTATCTTCTGGCGCTTATAAGTGGTGCATAGTACCCATGTGTACTAACACAAGTGTAAAAAAGACTCCAGAGAAGATATTTGTGCACTGGAACAATAACACAGTGTGCTTTTGGATATGAGAAGTTCTGGCCGTCGTAATCACATTTACTGACATGCCAACACCAGATGCAACAATAAATAACAGATCGCAATAATTATTTGAAAACCGATATCAACATCGCATAGTTACATTTTTATCTTATTTTAAATTAGATGATGAACTCAGTCTAGGGATTGGAAGGGTAACCGTTTAAGCGTGTAGTGGTGGGTTAGAGGTTATTAAATTTGTCGCAGGGTTAGCAACTGTAATTCAAGTTTTAAATAAATAAAAAGGAATATAATAAAAATTGTGATTTAACATCTGATTGATCCATAAACAAAGTATTGTTTACATTCACAATGTTTTGGGTGAGCATCTGTAGGGAGGGGGTGGGGGAAGTGTCCATGACCCTCATTCATCCAAGCTCTCGAGTATCAACAAGACTTCAAGTGTCTTCTTTGCAGCTGTGAGGGAGTACAAGGTCAAGGGATCATTTAAGAAGTGTTGGGACTACTAAACCAGCTCGTTATCGTCACGAAATCTCCCTTTCGAAATGCCACTCAATACGACGTATGGAATTTCGGGGGGGGGGGGGCGTATTACTATGTACATATTTTACATATTATTTAGTATTACAAAATGAATCATGATGGGATTTGGTTTGGCCTTCGGAGATAAATAATTAACAAATCGGAATAATGACGACAAAATTAACGTATGTATTGTAAGGCACATTGTATTTTCAAATAATTATACACATTATGTGGAAACATATCTAAGTTAAACTAAGAGTGGTTGAACACTCCAGTGAACTGATCATTTCCCGCAAAGAAATTCGCCACCATAAAACCATCTATCTGCGGTAAATTTGTGCTGTTGGCCTTTGTAAAGCCTCCGTCTGTCATTTTAGTTCATGCAATACGAGCTACTGATAACAACACGACGTTGGGCGTGAATGATCGCTCATCGTGCACTGAAACACAGCTGTAGCAGTCGCGCGCTCGCAGGCCAAACCATCATACTGCGTCACAGAGGCCGCCGACCAATCAGCGCGCGTTTCTTCGCGGCAAGAGGAAATTCAAATAAATGTGATATTCAATTCATTATTAGACCCGTTCAATAATAATTTAAAAAAAAAAACTTTTGCAAATGCAATCGTTGGACACCAGACTATAAAACTAAGTACTTGTTACACTAAAAAAAATCGTATGCATGTTCCCTATTGTTTGGCAAACAGAGGATATTCCTATACTCCTATCAGCAATTATTACAATCTGCTTTACTTTGTTTTGTTGCCCAGGATTGAAAATCACGTACATGCTAGTCAATTCTAGTAATAAAATAAAAACAATACACACATATAAATGTATATTAAAACACTTCGTGGCCTGGATTAGTCCGCCACGTCCTACCTCCATATTAAGCCGACGTTTCAGGAACCTTGTGGTCCATATCCTCAGAGCGTCGAACAGTTCGATGCCCTGAGGATAGAGATTAGAGACCACATGGTTCCTGCAACGTCAGCTTAATATGGCGGTAGGACGTGGCAGACTAACCCGCAACTATTTTAATTTTATTAATATTTATATATATATATATATTTATAAATATTGAAAGAACAGTGTCCTATGTGTAGTCCTATTATTTATACATATAAATTACTTCGTACTTTTTTACTGAATAAATGACCATCACTTATCACGTCGATTAGAATAATTGGCACAATGTGAGACTTGAGTTTGTCTGGTAACTTCAGTCTATCCCAGGTAAAATGTCATATCTGGACGCCAACACAGAGAAGCGTCGATGCCGTTGGGTCCACTCCGTCAAAATTGCTTTGAGCAAGACAAATTGCAATGCATTGATTCCTATAGAGTGCGATATATGGGCCAACTGGTGAAATATATCAAACGGGAAGATGCGTGATGATTTGATTTGTGACATAGCGTCGAGTGTGTGCTAGCTCTTATACCTCTGACGTATTACCGTGCGTATGTGCGTGGGGGGGGGGGGGGGGGGAGCACAACTGGAGGCAAACACATCTTTTCACTTCATATTGTAGCTCTGATTACTACGTCCAATTAATTATTACCTTTGGCATGCTTATCATGCGGCACTGTTATCGTTTACGTGGACCGAGTAAAATAGACCATTTATCTAAATCTTTAATGACAACACTATACAACAATAATTTAAAACTAATTTTCTTTTATTTGTTTAGTTTTCTTCCTTTGGTCAGACCCAAGATCCAAAATTGGAAACGTCATGACTCATGAGCTATAAAATGCAATAAACTCACCCATTGGTCTAGTACATGTACAATAATACATCAAGTGTAATAAAATACAGGGATATACAAAAAGTAAAATACAACTACATTCACTGAAATTACATGTAGGTTATTATTATTATTATTATTTTATTGTTGCAATACATACAAACTCGGTCAAAACCGGCATAAACATGTTGTACGGACACAAATGTCAAGTATTTCCATGTGTTTACCTTATTAAAATCTACTTAGAACTACTTAATATATCTTCTTCTTCTTCTTCTTCTTCTTCTTCTTCTTCTTCTTCTTCTTCTTCTTATTCTTCTTCTTCTTCTTCTGCTTCTCAAATGCCCACATTTGGCTATACTACTTAATATATCATTGTCCACATTATTTTTTCCAAACCGAACTGTGGATGCTATGTACGGTCGTGGCCGATTTGTACTCATCCCAGCATTCGCTCGTTGTACGGTGGAAACCACGAAAACCACCATCGGGATGGAGAACTTCTTGAAGTCTTCATTCTTCTTAGTTCAAAAATTTTCGCACTATCCTACACGTGTTCAAAATAATTGCTTTTTGCATCTCGATGTATATGTTCGGTTGGAGACCAATTAGTTTAATACTGTCATGGAGTTTACGTGGAACAATGCCATTTGCTGATATAATTAACGGTATAACAGTTACATTATTCTGCTTCCACAACCTTTTTATTTCAATAGATAATTCCTTATATCTGTTTATCTTTTCCCGCCAAGTTGTCTCTACATTGTGGCATAAAGGGACGGCAACGTCAATTAAAATCGTTTCTTGTTTCTTCTTGTCAATAAATATAATATCCGGTCTATTATGATGTATGGTTTGGTCTGTAATAACTGCCCGGTCGTAATATAATTTGTAGTCTTTACTATCTAATACCTTTTCAGGCTTGTATTTGTAATACGCAGTGGTTGTGTTTATAAGTTTATACTTCATGGCTAATTTTTGATGTACAATGTTTGCAACTTGGTTATGCCTATGAAGATAATCTGTTTGACAAAGCATTTTGCACCCAGATACGATATGTTCAATTGTTTCGCCGTTCAAATTACATTTTCTACATTTATCTTCCACTGTGACGTCTTTCAGTATGTATTTTTTGTAATTGTTAGTCTTGATTACTTTATCTTGAATAGCGATCATAAATCCCTCTGTTTCGCTGAAAATGTCCCCGGACGTTAACCATTTGTTCGATGCTACCCTATCGACGCTATCCTTAAGAAGTTCTTTATAATGTCTGCTATGTAACGTCTTTTCTGATATTCTGATCTCTTTTGCTGTGTCAGAATTTAGTTTTTGAAGCAAGTTTAAATTTCCGTCATTTAAATTGAGGGGAGAAAGCGACTTGTCTGCCGATACTATAGCTCTATGAAGTTGTGAATGTGGGCATTTTGTATAAAAGTACTTTCTCAGAATTTCAATTTGTTTATAATATAAATTGTTTAAATCAATCAAGCCTCTTCCCCCTTTTTCTCTAGGTAGAGTCACTCGTTCTATTGCTGACTTAGGGTGATGACTTCTGTATTTGGTGAATGTTGTGCGGGTGAGAATTTCTAGGGCATGAAGTTCTGTCTGTGTCCAGTTAATAATTCCAAATGAATATGTTAGTACCGGTATAGCATAAGTGTTAATTGCTTTGATCTTGTTTTTACCATTCAATTGTGTTTTTAAAATGGATCCTATTCGTTTCTTGTATGCAGAAATTAGTTTACTTTTCATCAGTTTATGATCAATTCGTTTAGCCTGCGCAAATCCTAGATATTTGTATATATCTTCTTCGTCCATTACTCCAATCCGGTTGTCTTCGTCAATTTCAAACTCTTCTAATTTCGTAATCTTTCCTTTGATGACATGAAGTGACTTACATTTATCAATTCCAAAATCCATACATATATCTCTACTGAATTCTAACGTTGAGTTAAGAAGATTCGTCATGTGTGTCGCATTTAAAGCATATAGCTTGAGATCGTCCATGTAGAATAAATGTGAAAGTGTGTGGCAAACCGTATTACCGTCCTTTATCTTGAAACCATGTGTAGATTTGTTTAGTATATGAGATAATGGATTTAATGAAAGACAAAACCATAACGCACTAAACGAGTCACCTTGAAAAATACCTCGTCGGATGTTAACTGGGTCAGTACATATCTGCTCTTTGCCTACGTTTAACTTTAATGTTGTTTTCCAACTCGTCATCGCTGTCCGCAAAAAGTTTACTATCAATGGGTTTACTTTATAAATTTCCAGTATCTGTATTAGCCACGAATGTGGTGACGAATCATACGCTTTCTTGTAATCAATATAGCTAACGTGAATGTTTCTCTTCTTGTTGAAAGCTTGGTTCATTACAACAGAATCGATAATTAATTGTTCCTTACACCCTTGCGACAATTTACGACATCCCTTTTGTTCTTCAGCTAATATATTGTGTTCTTCGCAGTGACTATATATTTTATTTGTTATGCACGATGTCAAGATTTTGTAAATAGTAGGTAAGCATGTAATTGGTCTATATTTACTTGGATTTTTGGTGTCATTATCTTTTGGTTTAAGAAATGTTATTCCTTCAGTAAAGAAATCTGGTAAATCCTTGTCTCCTAATATAAATTCATTAAGACATTTAGCAATCTGGGTGTGCATTTTTGAAAACTTCTTGTACCAAAAATTTTGAATGTTATCGTTACCGGGTGCTTTCCAATTATGAGTATTTCGTATCGTTGATTTTATATCATTTACACTGATGCCATCAAATGTCATTTCTTCGATATCACTCATTGCCTCAATTTCATCTTGAATCCATGTTGCATTGTGATTGTGCATTAATGGGTTACTCCATATCCCACCCCAAAACTGCTCAATCTCTGTCTTCGATGGTATACCATTGCCTACTATTTCTTCTTTATTGTTAATTTGCTGATAGAATTCTTTTTCTTTTTCTTTAAACATTTCGTTTTGTTCTTTTCTATCACTACACTCTTTATATCTTCGTAGTCTTTTGGCTAATGCACTTACTTTTTGCTTTAGAGTATCCAAATATTCGTTTGTAGTCTCGTTCGGTGTTTCATGTATAGTATGGATTTTAAACCTTTCAAATATGTGTTGGCAATATTGTAATATCTTTTTAGATCTATTACCCATCCTGAATTGTTCTAATCTCCCAATATCTCTCCTTAACTCGTTGATGCGTTTGACTAATCTTCGTTCCCATTTTGGAGTCTTATTTGTTTTTATGTTCTGAGAATGTACCAACTTTATTTTTAATCCTAATTGTCTGACCACTGCTACGGCTCCACAATATATTGCTGCATGCACTTCCTCAAACGACAATTCTTTCTTCGCGTAATCTAACAATATATGTGCGTTCATTACGTGCATTACTATGTCCATTTGCTTAGACTGTTTAGGTTTAGGAATTCTAGGTCTCTTGTTCGGTTCTATATGTGCAAATTCTGTCAAAGCATTTTCAAAAGCTAAATGCAATATGTTCTTTAACTCGTCTATTTCTTGTGTGTTCCCTCTTGTATTCTCTTCTTGTTCAATGTAATTAATAGGTGGATGTTGGTGATGTACCTCTTGTGTGTTCTGGCCTTCTGGTAGATCTACTTGTTCCATTAATTCTTGTCGTAGATGGTCATCGTTTCTTGATGCTTCCATGATGTGCTCCTCGTTCGCCAAATCCTCTTCATTTTCTTGATCTATTTGTAGTTCTTCCTCTACTTCATGTCTTATTACGTTCAATAGATTAAATGGTAGCATACCATTATTTACAATTATTCTCCTTTGGTCTGCTACTCTTTGTTCGGTTACATCTACTAATGGGTATTCACGTGTAAACGCTCGGTGCAGTTCTTGTCGATATCCAACTATTCTAGTTTCTAATAACGTAATTCTATAGTAGTTGCGCATCACACAAATGTTCATATTATCTGTCCATTTGATACGCTGCCTCACTCTTCCAGATTTGGTGGTCTGTTGCGATAATACATCAGAAGCATCCATAATCTGTTTGTTTATTTACTAAATGTCAAAGTTCATTGTCCTGTCAAACTAAGTTCTTTGTTATTATTATTATTATTATTATTATTATTATTATTATTATTATTATTATTATTATTATTATTATTATTATTATTATTATTATTATTATTATTATTATTATTATTAGTTGTTGGCTGTTTGTTTGCTCATTAGCTCTGTTATCATTATGCACACTTTCTAAGAATATTTGACGATCTAAAAATCATGTATCGTACAGGGTCAGGATGATCAATCAACATCTATCTATGTACTAACTTACTAATAGAGTTGGGTAGGGGGTGGGTACAAAGATATTATTATATTCCCTACGGGTGGGAGGTTACCACCATTATTACTTGGGCGCCAGGAGTCAGGATATATAAAATGTAAAAAATAAAAAAAAAATACGTCGGGGGAGGATTGTGGATAGGGACGTAAGCCTTGCACGAAACAAGGCGTCGCCTTTCCATTTACCAATCTCTTGTACAATGGCTAGGATCTTAATATAGGCCGGACGCCGTAACAAAGAAGGTGTTGTCGTCACGGATGATGTAATAGCAAGTGACCTCACACCTTGTAATACCAACTTAAATGTAGACTACTACTCATTGCCTTACCAGAAGTAAACATGTTTTGTTATTTCATAGGTTGGTGGACATGGGCCCTGGATTAAATGCTATTGTTCTCCCTCTTGGTATGTGTTTGCGGTTTAATTATGCAGGAATAAACTCTAGTTTCTTATTATCTAATTTATTATATTCACTTATAAATTAATAACTACTTAATTATGTTTGGGAAAATTTAAAGTAGTTCCGTCCCATCATGCTAGGCATGAAGGTATGAAGAAGGAACAGCTACGGACGACCTACCTTTGTCATTTGCTTTGTCTGTCTGCATATTGCCGTATCCTAAAGGCACAGGGAACGCATATGACCACTCTGAAAGATCCCGAGTAATGTTTTCAGTGTCAATGTTTCTTGATATCGGTAATAAATTTTCATAAATAATATTACAGGGTAAATCAGCCGAACACGGGCGTCACATGTTAGAAAAAACGCCGCCATGTTTCCCCCGCGTGAACTCAACTCTCAAACACGAAACGGCAATAAAAACAACAGTGAACAGACCATCAAAATGACAAAGAAATACATCAAGTATCCTAGCAACACACAGAAGTCAAAGCTTTCTTGATGGTAGTATTTTTAAGTCACGGCCTACCAAAGCTAGTATTTTCTAACACCGCCTTGCCGATCAGTGTATTTTCTCTCAAGGTCTGTCGATCTGCGCGCGCTAGTCGACAGACCTTGACTTTCTCTCTGACAGTGACAGGTATAGTGCGCGGATGAGCACTGCGTAAACGTCCACATATCACTACGCCGGCCAGAGTAATTAGTTGTGACGACACAACCTTCTTTGTTACGGCGTCATAGGCCATACTAGTTAATATTAGCAAATCAGTTTAGTTACTGAGTGGGTAGACTCTAAATGTGAATTTATTTCTTTATTTCTTTATTTTTTTTTTTAAATTTATTTATTTATTTATTTATTTATTTATTTATTTATTTATTTATTTATTTATTTATTTATTTATTTATTTATTTATTTATTTATTTATTTATCTCTAGGCACAGGATGGACGAGAGCTCTCTTTGCGGGCAGCGGTCACCACTAGGACGGTCATGTCGGTAATTCAGTTTACGGTCGGTAATGTGCAGATAGTCCTTGGCTGTGGTTAAGCTGGTGCTGCTACCTATACTAGTTTCAAGGACTATGGCTTTATTATCGATAAAGAAGTTTTCACGTTGTAAAGTAGCGAAGCATGTGGTGTAGACGTGAACTATCAACATCAACACTGGCCAAATTCAAACAGTTTCCGCCTACGTCACACATGTTCCAGCAAATCAAATCAAACTTGGTGGATTGGATGGCTCGCCACAGTCTTCTGTCAAGAGTCAACCGTTCATGTTGAGTTTACGCTCAAAGAACACCCTAGGCTTACTTGCTAAACCTTAAATTATCGTAAGTTCTTATTAATATTGTTACCTGTAGTAGCGTACATTTTAATATTTAGCAGTAACTTAGGCCTAGGCCTAGGCCTAGCCTGCTTAGTTTACTAACAACAAAATTCTATGGCCTGGGGCGCTAGGGGCCTAGGCCTAGCTAGGCCCGGTCTTTCCGGTACGAGACATTTGCGTTAAAAACTATCTGTTAATTTCCCACGGCCAGGCACGTTTATCGTAAATATAATACATTACATAGGCCCAGGCTCAGAGGCTAGAAGCTAGCCTAGGCCTAGGTAGGCAGTAGCTGGGAGGCCTAATTTAACCTACAAAGTCCTGTTCTGGGCCTAGGCCCCTAGGTCTAGCCTTGCCGTACACAGGGCTTTGCCGTGTAGGCCTAGGCTAGTAAACTTAATATTGACACTCGACATGTGCCATGTCTAACTTGTTGATGATGTACTTTCGTGAATCCCTAGGAGATATGCATAGCCTAGGCCATACTCTAGGCCTAGGCCTATTGTATGCACATTCATGTTCCAAGGAGAAGGACTTGGCTAGGTTACTCTCTTCATGTCACATTCACATTTCAAATAATTGTCAAGCTAAATTAATGGCTAGGCCTATGCCTAACTGAAGCTCACGCCCTAGCCTAGGCCTAGCCTATGGTTATCCATTTTCTTGACGTTTTTAAGTGCTTTAACTGATTAATGCAGATTGGTGTCAGCTGAACTCATAAAGCGGTTAATAACTAAGTTCCTAATTACTTGTTTAACGATAGGCTATGGCCTATTCGACAATGTGGTAGGCTAATACGTTGGCCGTTTGGCCACCTCAACATGCACATGTAGCCTAGGCCTATCTGCCAAAGGCCTAAGAGTTAGGACTAGGCCTAGGCCTAGACAGAAATCAAAAAGTGAACTTTGGAAGTTCTTTGCAGTAGGCCTATACTACACAGTAGCTGATGACAGTGACAAGGAAAGCAAGTCCGCGGCTGCACAGTGGGAACAGGGAAGTGCTTTGAGTTTGAGCCGGTTTGAGAAATTGGATAAACTATAATCGTCATTCCGACTTTCTGCTAAACAACAAAGAATATTCAAACTCCACGTTTATTTTTTGTTTAAAACGCTAAACGTTGATCGTTGAAACTAGACGATCGCCTTTAGATGTTTAAACAACTCTTCCCAATCACGTCGGATGGGTCCAAAGAATATTGCTGTAGGCCCATCGTTCTGCGCTCAGTTGGGCAAACTAATCTGTAAAATATTACTTAGTGTTTGTAAATGTATGATTGATCGATAATGCATGTTTTTGATTATCGATAATTTATATTTTATCGTTGTACCTCCCTAGTTTTAATAGTGAGCTGATGCTTTTCTATGTACTGTTTATTTTTAGCAGTGTTGAAACTGAACACTACACTGAACCCTATATACTACTAAACTCAATAGTTGAATGAGTGTGTACACTGTACATGCTTCATCTCTTATCTTCTTCTCTTATGCCCACATTGACGCATTTATGCTGCATATCTATAGGCCTAGGCCCACAGATCTATGCTTCAAGTGAGAACAAGATTGGGCCATCGTAGGCCTGTGCCCCTGTAGTCTTGAACAAAAGCAGCATATAGGCTAGGCATAACAAAATAGCTGTTATATTATTATCATGGTCCAGTTATAGGCCAGTTACTAGCAAATAGCAATTAACATGTTGTTTCTTTTTTCCAGATTCCACTTTATCCCAACACGGCTCTCAATCTGTTTAAATTTCCCAGACGCATTATAATTTTTTGGGGGGATTCAAATCATGAAGAAAGTCGACAAGCTAAATTTTTTCATGACGGACGAATCTCCCACCTTCTCCGATGTGCAACTACAGTCGTGTAGTGTCGTGGATTCTCCAATGACGGGTCTCGCAGTCAATTTTAGTGGGGCATCGTTAATGACTCCGATCGGAACACGACGGCGGCTCTCGTTGTCCAGCGATGGGACTCTCACACCCAACGTTAACGCCGGTAAGATCTGTTTATATATATTTTTTTTTTTCCTCTTATGCAATGATGACCTTTCAGCCATTCATTTTTCTATATTTATTTTTTTTATTTTTATTTTTATTTTTATTTTTATTTTTTTTTATATTTATTCATCGCTCTTAACTTGACGTGTCAGACTGCAGACAGGAGAGTGTTAAGAGGCTTGGGCAGTGTATAATGAAATGTAAGTGAGATAGGATGCCAGCAGCTTACTAGCAGTAGAATGATGGTAAGCCATGATAGAAAAAAATAAAATAGGCCCAGTACAAAACACAAACACAACTTTAAAATAACGTCTTCAGTCACCGTGACCCACCTTTAAAGTAAGTAAGCTAGGTGTTGTTGGGGAGGTGGATGGGCAAGTATCGCTCCTGTCCCCCATGGCCCAAAGCCCCCGTAAGCTAGGTGTTGTTGGGGAGGTGGATGGGCAAGTATCGCTCCTGTCCCCCATGGCCCAAAGCCCCCGTAAGCTAGGTGTTGTTGGGGAGGTGGATGGGCAAGTATCGCTCCTGTCCCCCATGGCCCAAAGCCCCCGTAAGCTAGGTGTTGTTGGGGAGGTGGATGGGCAAGTTCGCTCCTGTCCCCCATGGCCCAAAGCCCCCGTAAGCTAGGTGTTGTTGGGGAGGTGGATGGGCAAGTATCGCTCCTGCCCCCATGGCCCAAAGCCCCCATAAGCTAGGTGTTGTTGGGGAGGTGGATGGGCAAGTATCGCTCCTGCCCCCCATGGCCCAAAGCCCCCGTGTTTGATGGAGACTCAACCCCTTTCTTGGTATAATGTCTTAGCATTTTAGCCTTACATTGTCTCATTATTAGCACAGAGGTAAAAACTCCATGGGCCTAATACACGATAAAGAAGGAGATTGAAATTTGACTATTCGCCATTAAACAGAAATGACACGCTCCAAGCAGACAAAGCGAGAAGCGCTAGGGTTAGGTTGCTGTCAAGGTTTGCACGGCGCGTTCTACGGTGCACATCTTCGCTTAGGCCTACTATGATCTAACTCTTGTTGTAGGCTATTCATATTTTACGTTTAACATATGAAACCATATTTAGTTCACATACAATAGTCATTCATTATAAAGATTAGGTCTACTTCAAAATCATTGACACAGTAGTTAATTTGTTATAATGATTCACACATCAAACATGATAAAATCAGCGACACATGTTAGTTCGTTTCACGTCAATTTGCAAAAAATTACTAACCGGATTTCAACGGGAGTTCTTTGAGAAGACGTAGCAACCCTACCACACCCAAAAGCGGGTTTTACACGGAGAAGTAAGAAAAGTAAAAAGCAGAAAGTGAAGAGTAGAGATAGCGTGTAGCTTACGGGACTTTTCACTTGTTCAACATTGTCCTACTTTGGAGAGAACTTCTCACTTTTGTTCTTTTCCCGTAAGCTACACGCTATCTCTACTCTTCACTTTCTGCTTTTTACTTTTCTTACTTCTCCGTGTAACATCCGCTTAATGATCTAGGGAAAATTCGCCAAAAATCGACTAACCCCAAAACAAATTGTGACAGTAGGTTTATTTACAACATGCTTTACAACATCCATGCCTTACAATACGCTTAGCAAAATAGATTGTTTGTCCATATCTAAGAAGCTGACGTCTGCTAGCAGCGGTAGTGGTCCAACGTACAGCGTTGCCAAACATTTCTCCGTTAATCCAACTTTTGTTAAAATAGGCCTAACTCTGGAATTAGTCCAGATACACCACTATTTTATAGTAGGCCTATCACTATATTCTTAAGATATATCCATATATTCAGATTAATCCAACAATGGTGAAACTGACATGTTTGGAAGGAATGTAGCCTACCAGTACAGTTATTTATAGATACGAAAAAGTATTTTCTTGTCGGTTTTTGCCATTTTCTCTAGTTAGAAGATATAGGGGGTTTGAAGATCTTAAATCGTCAATATCTAAGAAAAAGTAATTCGGATAGGTATATTTTTCGTAACATTATGATTCAGCGCTCTTTCCTGCATACCTGGTAAAAATATGAAGACAACATGACAAAGGATTGATTGTTACAAGAGTAGCTACCTTACTTTAAAGTGTTTATTTATAATTCATTGTGAAATTAACATTAAATTTTTCATTAAAAATGTACTTCCTACAAAACTGGATTTCATTAGTGAATACGTTTTTATGGTATTTCTTTTCTTTCCAATAGATACCCTTGCCAGCTATATATTTAGGGCCCTCTTCTATTTCATTCTTCACTTTTCATCAATAAAAAAAAAAAAAAAAAAAAAATTTTTTTTTTACCCTAAACTTTAAATTTTTTCACAAGATCGATACATGTATTTATGTGTGTAACTTTTAGTCGAACTCCACCCGTTTTGAACATACTAAAACAAATACTTGACATTTCCAAGATGGAAGCAATGCTCATCTCCATTGTAAGAAGTAATTTGTATTGTATTTAGTCCATTCCACCATAATGATCCCTTACTGGAAGGTGTGTGCTAAAATTAAGCTTCCCGGAATTATGGTTGTGAAATTCCCGTCGTTCTCTGGACTAGCCTAACTGTAGTGACTTGTCCTTGCAGTTCTAGAAGGAAATGCTTTTTAAGAAATTATGCCAGTTTTCACAAAGTTCCATATTTTTACACTGACAAATGGTTTTCAGTTTTCACTTGTGCTGTAGGCTTTCTTCATCACTTCTTGGGATCCCTGTGCGCTAGTGAAACATAGGCCTACGCCTGCCTACATAAATTAGTCATATCGGGTCTGAGGTATCCGTTATGCATTTCTTTTTAAACGCGTGAAATTTGTTTTACCTTAGGATGTACCTTTCACATTTCGTGGGAGGGGTGTCAGGTCAACCCCAATCCCCCCACCCCCCCTGCGTACGGCCTTGTCTCACGAGCTTACCCAAACCTATGTAATGCAGGTTAGAGTAACTATACCAGTCATTCCTGGATTAAAGCCGTAAAAGATAGAAACATTTTAAACTTGTTTCGGAATGTGATAAACTATTTGATAGGCACCTAACCAGTTTCATATCAGAGCAACTTTAAGACACTGCAAACCTTATAGCCTATATAATAAGCCACCCCAAACGAATAGTGCCGGTTCCCTTTCATTTACAAATTAAGGCCTGTTCACAAGTGTACAAATAGTTCGTTTTTACCCTAGCGGCATTCTTGTCGATCTGCATCTGCCTCTTTAGTCTACTTATGCCCCCTGTGATCTTTGGAGTTGGGTTCTTACTTCTTACCCCTGCCGCCTTGTGTCGCGAGCGTCGCTGGATACATTTCACCCCTAAGTCAAAATAATGTAACGGTCGTCTTGCTCTGATTTGACGATCATTCACGTGGGGTAAACGTAAACTTTCCTTTGTGTCATGATTGCTAATAATTTACACAACCCGTAGGCTAGTTCGCTCGCAAGTTATCTATTTATCGCAAGAGCCTATTTGGACGTCGTAACGGAATAATGCCAGCCAATACGTATTTCGCAAGTTCGACCCCAATAAGGCCCTACAAAATAAATACAATGTTTAAAGTTAGTTTTGTCCCAAATCGTGCTCGTTATGTTGCATTCTAAGTGTCAGTAAATATCCGGAAATTTGGCCCTTTGTTCTTACACATGCCCTGGGTACTTTGTACATTCGTCTGGACTTGTTGATCAAGAACACACCATTGTGCCGTATTATGTGTTTAAAGACAATATTATATTTTGTTGTTGCGAATAAAGAATTCGTGTCTGCCAATATAAAATGGTAAATAACTAATAAGAGCATTACTTAATTAGGGTGTCCTCCAATTGCGCTAACGACCTTATTCCGATTGAGTCAACTAGTAGTAGGCCCTATAGATTTTAAAAATATCGAGAAAAACTATGCCGGTATTCTCAACGCAGGTGTATAGGGCAATAAGAAAGAAAGTCCTACTTACACAATGGTGAAGAGCATAATTCCACGGCCCTTCGAAATGCCCCCCCCCCCCCCCTTCCCCCCGATTTATCAGATAAAATATATTGTAGTAGTCGCGAACTCGATCCCATATTTCCACTAACGAATGCACTGCTCGCTGTCACTTGAGACGACTGACTTCATCCGCGTAAGGTATTTGCAGATGTCGACCATATGATTCTCGTGTCGCTGTCGCTGACGTCAAACTATCAAGCTACTTTCTTTCATCTTCACTGTTGGTCCGTTGGACATGCTTCATCTTCAATCTTGTGTTGACATTCAAGCGACCAAGGAGTTGTGTGAAATGTGGACGTGGAACGTAAAATTCAGTCTTATCATTGCTGGCGCGTATTTCATCCAAAAGATACAATTAAAATGTGATTGATAACATTGGAAAACGAAATATCGTACCCTATCGTTTTGAGTGGCTACACAACATTTCACCGTGGGGGTGGCGTTGCTCAGGAATGCCCATTCACCTGGCTTGCCCAGTCGAGAGAGGCGGGAAATTTTGCGAAATTTCCTTCACAAATGCGGGCCCAAAAGTGTGTTGTGGGTAATACTGCATTTGCATTCAAAAGAACTGTATGCTAGCTATTGTCTTAGCCGTGTTCAATTGCGCTAACTTTTATAAAATTGTAAAAGGTAATGTTATAATAAACGATGAAGTTTTGGCGCAATGGTTATATATTTTGTATTAATTATTCATCTACACTTTCGTTTAATAGCATTACCTTTTTGTACAGTACACGTAGGCCTATAAAAGTTATAGCGCACACGGCTCCTTGTTAGAGCCTATAATGGGCTATACATGACAGCCTTTACCCTAGGCCTACACATGTAAAATGTAGTTTGGATTTTAGAAAGAGGTTTTAGTAATTACACGAATTTTGTAGGGTTTCGTATTGATCTCTATTGAGACTATTGATCACTTTTTGTTTTAATTTTACACCTTGAGGTACCTTAATGTGCCGTTAATAGTAACTCTAGACAACATTGAAGATGCCGTTTTTCCCGTTAACAGAAAACGTGTTCCCTCAAAGCCAGTAGCTAGATTCATTTGCATTTCGAATTCTGTAAAATGGTTCCGATATCTTTATTTTAGGATAGTAAGGAATAAGGATAGTAACGCATTACGGTGTGGAATAAAGGATGATAACCGTGCAGTACCAGTAGGTCCCAAACGCTCGGTACGGTCCTCATTTCTTGTAGACGACGGATGGATGCAGGCAAGACGCCCGTTATGAATGAATTATACAGAGTGTACCACTCACTCTCCTAGGGTCCCCTCCTCCGAACATCTCACTGCAAAAAGTGGTCTCGGCTAGGTAACACGTGCCACTGTTCTGTCCTCGCACATGCTGCCTGCCTGCCTGCCAGCCCTGCCCAACGCGTTGGTATAACCCCCTCCCCCTCCCCCTGTCTGTGCGCATCTAAGGAATTTAATTTAATATATGCACGGTTTGACGGTTTCATACCAATCGTTGAAATAATGAACCCCCTGAATGTGTCGTATACTTTAGTGTTTTGTTACACTTTCTAATGAAGCAAATGATGAGACCATATTCACGAGAGCTGACTATTTTCCGATCAGTAGGAAGCTAATTGAGAAAAAGCAATGCTAGCTAAAAATATGTTTTTCTATTTCCGTCCTACTTTCCACTGATAAGAGAGCGTATCTCGTTACGAGAGTGTTTTTATAGTTCTATACTGGACTGAATCGCGGGAATACTGTTCTTATCACCTTCAATGCTTGGAGCCCATGCCCTACATTGCTAATATTAGTAAATAAGATTGCAAGTACTCGAGATTGCGGTTAATGTTCCAAAGTTCATTCTTCTAGTTGCAGACTTCACAAGATAAAACAAAGAGTTAGGTATGCCATGATGTAATAGCGGTTAGCGACCTCATTCAGCCGGTTCAGCGAAAATGCATTGCGCGGGAAAACTTGACTAGCTGGCTGATAACACGAGCTAAATTAAATTTATATGATTTTCTCCGTTATTGGTCCCGTGTTCGCTAGTTAGTGATTCGTGGTTGGTATTTCCAAGGGAATGGGTCGAGAAGCGTTGACTTTTGTAGGAGTAAGTAAATATACTTACACGAGTCTTAACGAAATTGTCTTGCTTACATTAATTAGTAAGGTTTATATTTATAGGCAGTAGGTACTACACCTCCCAATATAGCGCAAATCCCAAAAGTTACCATTACAGTAGGGAACAATATCGACTATAAAAATAACCAGCTGAAAGGCAACATAAGCAGCCTCCTTGCCTGTCAGTCCGTATTGAATACGTCACGTGCTGACATATTTGTTTTTAGTGAAGCATGGAGAACCATATTTATTTATTTATTATTTATTGATTAATGTATTTATTTATTTATTTATTTATTTATTTATTTATTTATTTATTTATTTATTTATTTATTTATTTATTTATTTATTTATTTATTTATTTATTTATTTATTTATTCATCTATATTTTTGTTTATTTAATGTCTATCCTATTCAGTTATGAAAACTGAACATTCCACTCCCCCCTAACTCTCGCTTTGATATTTGAATGCGGTCGAAATGTAAGATGAAAAGCCAATACAATGTATTGAAAATAAGATTTAATCTATTTAAAATAGTATTATTATTCATCATTTGAAAAACAATATTTGAAATTGATAACAATGCTCAATTTACTAATGGTAATGGTTGAATTCTAGTAAATTGTCTTTAATTTTATACTTCAATTTTTTGTTTTAAAGATTTTATAAATTAGGTCTGTGTACAAATTGTGTCTGCGTACTTGCTTCGATAATGCTGCCGCTCACATTTCAGCCGTTAGGAAAAGAATATACTAGTGGAGAGAAAATTGGTAAAAAAAAAAAATTAAAAATGGGTTGGATTTCAATATATAATATCCCTACGTATAATATTTTTATTTTGGGTTCCTGTCTATTATCTCTGCGTCGCTTGTGTTACGAGTACCGAGTACGTCACGTAACGCATTACATTACGTTAGCACAGATGATGCTCCTTGAACATAAACCCCGTATCTCACTGTATTATCTTTTATCTTTATCTCCAAGTTCACTAAAATTAAAATTAAGCAAATTATATGTAACGGGTAACGTTTTTTAATAATAACTAAAACATAGATCAACCTCAGCAATATATTATAGCATAGTACAAGATATTTTTCGTAAGTCTGTTAATGGCGCTGTTTTGATTTTAACGGGGTTAAAACGTATATTCGTGTCTGGAATTCGATGTACGCTAATTCTCAATACCTCATGTTGATTTAGCCGAGTCGCTCATGGGAAAATATTCGAACCTTGACCAAACCGCCGTGGCCCCGCGGACTGTCCGTAGACACCGCAAGGTCACACCTTGTCCACACCCGGCACATAATACATTAGTAGATATACCTGCACCAATTTTCGTACTGGGTCGCAAGAAAGCTTACCTTTTGGAACCCCCCTTTTCAAACCCTAGTATAGTAGGTAGGCCTAATAGTTTTTTCTTCTTATTTTTTAGTTGAAAATGTATCTAAAAAAAACTGTCTGTATAACATTACTTTTGCTGTAGGACCGATTATTGTTACGAATTGTCACTGTGGGCAAGTTACAATACTATGTATCGATCGATAAAAAGGAATGTTCAGTTCGAAATAGTCTTGGGAATGTGATATTTCTCCACCCTGCCACTGTGCTGTCCGTTAGTCAAGTAGGCTACGTCAGTGATGTTACACATGAGGGAATTCAGGATAGTGTATTAATCGCTCACTGATCCCTCGATTTGAGGTGTCGCTTTGGCGCCTGTTTGTGTAAATACGCCCCGTTTCCCTTTCTTGTTTGCTCAGTTCGCTTTATCTAACTCTCTTCACTCTGATGTGGGATGTCGTTGCCTTGATTGTATAGAGACCATAGACGAAAGAGGACTGAAAAACGTGGCAACAGGTTGATCGTGTACAAAAAATATCGTTTTTTTTTGCACTTCATTACGGTGACGTCGGTGAGGTTCCATTCGGCGTCACAGGGAGACTGGCACTGTACATACATTCCGGTAGTACAATAAAATGAACTATTTCACAGGTAGTGTTTAACTGTTTATTGAATGTTTGAATTATTGAGCCGTTGTTGAACCTAGAATGGCGCAAATAATGGTACGTGTGGTATGTAGACTTGCGTCTACACGTTGCTAAGTTTGGCCGAACTTAGTAAAGTAGTGCTACATGGTTGGTGTATCGTCTTTGGCGGGGAAGTCCTCTTTTGAGAAAGGTATTCCATCCCGCTGGAGTATTCTATAGCGTGTAGGCCCCATTGCAGATTATTACCAGTACAATATTATCATTTGAGTACTGATACTGTTTGCTTTCATTGAAGTATCTTATTCTTATTACTATTAGGTATAATAAATACAAGTGTTTTCGGCTTAATTTCCGTTATATCCTGATGGGGAAGTTTATTTACAACGGTTCCTTCAGTGTAATTGTATTGGTCAGTAATGCATGCATGAGTCATTTGGCTGATCACAATAATATTGATTAGCAGTGTTATTATTATTTATTGTTTTAACGACCTACTCTCCATACAACGACAGTCCTATTGGTCGCCTTATCCTGGACCAATTCTACCCCGTACGGTGGATTTTTGTCGAGTAGGCTGAAAACGAAAACCTTTACAGGTTACATTTCGAAACTCTTATTTCGCCAAAGAAAATCCGTTTTCGGCACCACTTCACACACTGATAATTGGTCCTCATTTTGTGGAATCCTGCAATTTCGTTACCTACCGTGTTTTGTGTTTGTAGAACATGTGTCTAGCTACAGCAATTTTTCCACGCTCATAAGGCGATTGGGTTGCCGACCTTACTGATTTCTTCAGTATAGTGTTGATTTTGACAACTTTGTATACTTATGCCAAAACATTATGTACTGAATTATTGAAATGATCTACTTAAGGAGCGAAGGATACCTCTACGTCAAAAACCGCAGAAAATTTTCAAGTTTTAATTATATCTCAAGATAGGAACACAACATCAAAAATCTGAGACTACACAGCGCTGTGGTTTGGTAAGCCCTACACACTGAATGATAAATGTATTGAACGTTATCATCAGTATGACTGTGATAAGTAATTCCTTAGTAATTTAAATAAATCGTTATCACAGTCATACTGATGATAACGTTAAATACATTTATCATTCAGTGTGTAGGGAGTACCAAACCACAGTGCTATGTAGTCTCAGATTTTTGATGTTGTGTTTCAATCTTGAGATAAAGTTAAAAAATGAAAATTTTCTGCGGTTTTTGACGTAGAGGTATCCTTCGCTCTTACACTATACAACTTAAATATTCACTCATAAGAAACATTATTACCCCCCCCCCCCCCCCCCCAACACCAATCCAAATTCAATTTTTCTCAATTCTATGTTTATGATATTAGGCTAGGCCCTAGTATTAGCCTGTTGTTATTATTCCATTCCAATCATGTTTGCTGTTATTAGTAATTTAGTACCTTCCTTACTCAGTTTGCTCTAAAGACTATTTGAGAGTAAAAGAAAAACAAATATTCGTCTCACAGCGGATGGGGCTCCGCCCCAGACCCCTTGTTTATAACCCACCCAAATCCAAGATAATTTCAAATATTCAGGTGTCGCGGCGCGGTTTTTCATTATTGTTCTGAATTCCATTTCTGTTAAGTTGGCTATCCTCAACATGGTGATATTTGATCGGTGGTATGGGATGGGGGGGGGGGGGGGGGGGGGGATTCCCGGAATGACGTGGCAGTTGTCTCTGTACTCTGCAGTCTGCACCGCGAGTCAACCCCGCACTTATCGCACACCCCGCAGTGCACTCGCATTGAACAGATTGCATATTGTGTGTGGATAGCCTACGCCCTTCACAAGCAATATCTATCTGACTTGCACACATCTGTTTAATGTTATTTATTTTTTGCCGTGCGAGAGATTGTCTTCAGTCGCGAATCGCAATTCCGTCAATGAACCCTCATGTGTTGTCAAAACTAACGATCGCTCGCTACGTTCTAAGCGCAACCAGCCTACCGTGAATGATATTAATTTAGTGGCTTGCATGAGGGGGGAGGGGAGGGGGCCAGGTGGTACCCCCCCCCCCCCCCTCGTCGTGTACAGCGGCATATGGCTCGTGCGAGGGGGTAACGAGCACCCGGTCGTGCACTATCATCAGATATGACGGCCGAGCAGACCATACACGTTGAAATGTGTTATCAATTCGTATTCTGTTAGTGCTAATTTATTTCCTGTTTAGTTGTGTCTGGAGCTAAGAAATCTTCGTGACCAAATATACAGTCTATCTATAACATTTCTTATGTTAAAACTTACACATGGTTGGTTATTTTCGCCGCTCAACCAAAAACTTATACTGCTATTAGCAAGCTTGTATCAAATTATCCCTTCATGTAATCTTCGGTTATATTTTGTAACTCGCCCCCATATTATGTACATCAAACTATAACGAGCAGTCAAGCACGATGAAGAACATTCAGAAGGAAAAAAGTTTGTCCAAGATAGCTGGATATAATCTTTGAACATTATGCGGTTATGCCCACATGCTCAGTGCCTTGCATTGCAGATGGCGCAAACATGCGCGAAGTGGAATGAATCCACGTGGGATACGGTTTTATTTTACCCATACCTGTATACTTGACTTCAAGAGGGTGGTTCTCTATTGGTCCGGGCGATGCCCGTACAGATAGACAATCATATATGGCCATCTATCTTTTTGTTTCTCCTTACACACATACAGAGGTTCAGGAATACACACCGGTCATAATTGCTCATTAACCCCCATTAACTTCACCAATACACAATATTATACTGAGCACTTTTTTTCTTTTAACTTTGGAGCCTTCATAGCAACATAATTGATGCTGTGAAGTCCCATCTGGGAATACTTTTTGGAGTACACAATAAATACAAATTTGTAGATATTTATTGATTTATTTATATTTATTTGTATTTATTTATTTATTTATTATTTCTGTCTTTCTTTCTTTCTTTCTTTCTTTCATTCTTTATTTGTTTATCTGTTGATTTGTTTGTTTGTTTGTTTGTTTGTTTGTTTGTTTGTGAACTGTTAAAAATGCATGCATGAGAAGAGTGATCGCCTTTCAAACTTTAGACCTGGCTGGTCTGGCTAGATGTGTTGTTTTGTTAGTGTGAATGCTTAGTTGCAAACGTATGCTGAGTGAAGCATAGTGAGAGTGTTTACTTGCACTTCTGGTGGTGAGATATCTTATCGCAGCTACATGATGTCAACACATTCCTATAGTGCACTCGAGTCGACATGGTTCTACATAACAGGATAACGTGTATGCATTTTGAGTCGGAGTTAAGCGCGAAGTCGGGAGTTACAATATGGTTGTGGTATGATTATAGAACTCCAGTAACTCAAAATTAAAGTGTTGCAAATTAATGTCTACGAATCATATGCTAAATATTGTATATATAACGATTGTCCATGACGATTCTAGAGGTAAGCCACCTCTCGCCACACTCCTCAGTATAAACCCTTGCATACAAACAATTTATTGCATACTTCTTTGTTGAAAATATCGTTGACTTTTGAAAAATATACTGGTTTTTGGTGTAATTTGACTAATCTAGAAGTTTGTTGCTGACTTGTGACAAAAAACTCGTTGGTAAGGGAGGGTAAACATTTGAAGTGGCCGTTTAAACTCTCCCTCACACCCTTGTTTTTAGAACAGGCTGCTAAGTTGGACCTATGAATATTATAAAGCTTCAAAACTCATCATGTGACACAGACTCTTTCTTAAATGGCAATTTGGATTAGCACTGCATGTATGCGAGTTATACCACAGGACACACAGATAGCTGACTACTTCGTATACGTGCGTCTGCGGCAGCTCAAAAAGCGTTAGAATTTAAGGTTTTCCGTTCCTATCTGTAAAACAAATGTTAAAATCGAAATTGTGGCCGTAGATACTGTAGCAGCTGGGCTAGATATTATCAGGGTTCACAGATAGCTAGATTCTCACACTTCTTGGTCTCTGACTGCCGCAGAATCAATTGCTATGTGTGGTTATACCTCATTGTTATACCCCATGGTTTATGCTGGGTCTTATGGGTCCGGGACGGACTAGGGCCAGAATAGCTTTGCCTGTCGTACGAGGCGAGACCTCGAGAGCCCCCCCCCCCCCCCCCCCCCACCCATCTTTCTTCGTTTGTTTTTGTACACGTTGTATTTATTGTATTCACCGTTCACAGCTGTTATCTGAGATCGGTATGAGACTTAAGCTACATTGGGAATAGTATACTGAGGGGAACCCAAAATTAACCGGAATCGCGTTGCGGTGGGCGGAGCGTCCATAGTACGCGGTTCTCCCGCTAGGAGAGCGTAAAGCGACCCCTCCCGAATGAGCCTGCCAAGCGGCGTTGCCTGTGACGGTTGTGTTTGATCTTTGTGAATTTTTTAATGAAAGCTGTTACGCCTGCTCTTCATTCTATTAAAAAATTCGCGCAATTGTAAATTAAATTTAAAAAATTACGCTGTTGTTCTTGAAGATCGACGACGTACCATTGAAGGTTCAGCGAATTGTATCGGAAGAGTTGGCGATGAGAAGGGTCGCTTGGAAGTATGCCATGGTTTTAAAGAACAGTAAACAAACGAAATGCCTTTTTTTTTTATGAGGTTCAGGCGAAACAGCTTTTCACTAAAAAAATTCACAAGCCCAAACGCACCCTTCCCAAGCAACGTCGCTTGGTAGACTCACTCGGGAGGAGTCGCTTCTGGCGGGAGAACCGCGTACTACGAAAGCTCCACCCACCGCAACGCGATTCCGGTTACCTTTGGGTACCTCAGATACTTCGCAGTGGGGGCGTTGGTTCCAATCCCCCTTAATGTATGGGTTTTTATTTATCACCCCTCATCGTCTCGAGTAGCATGCTTACAATAATACCGTAAAACAACAAGAATAACTTAGACTTCAGAAAATATGATTTGTATATCATGAAAAGTAAGAGTATTATATTTATAAATGGTGGGCATCTCGGTCGCCATCTCGTGTCGTCATAGACCGCACGGTGGGGTGAACTACTGCGGAAACGCCAGTTCTGGCCCGTAACTAATTGCCAGGACTGTGTACGCACGTGCTGGACGCCTGTGGTAGCACTCAACGCACGCGCGTAACGTCCAACCGTTTCCGGAAAAACGTCAGCAGGCTCGGTCGTTTGCACAGCTGGAATTTTGGAATCGTATCAACACGAACACTCAAAACCCAACGATGCAGCGTTAAACATTCGGTAACTTGATCTTAATATCCTCCCAGTGGTCAATATCCGTGTCATCATTAAATCTTATCCGCTGATGCCGATCATCCGTGCCTGAGTCACTAAGTACGTAGCATAATATAGTTGCCACTTCGTAAGTATTCTCATACTTATGAAATAACCGAGTCGAATGGCAAACATCTACTTGAGACCGGTCTATTAGGGATAATTTACGAACTTGAGTTGGTTACCTGAAAATTCTTAACACTGCTTGAGCTGGAATGACTAATGATTAATGAACAATCATACTTGTGACCTTGTGTACTCTACTAAGCGGAATACCCTTTACTAGTGTGTGAAAACATCATGAACCGGTTGATTTTCGTTGACTCCGCGTGCATGAATGACTTTGGAGCCGCCGTAGCAACGAAGCACATATTATATCATATTATCATATTATCATAATGGTATGAAGTCTCCACATTGTAACCTAGTGGGTAGACGTTAGACAATACAATTGCAGGTTTATTGTATGTATTTATTTATTTATTTATTTATTTATTTATTTATTTATTTATTTATTTATTTATTTATTTATTTATTTATTTATTTATTTATTTATTTATTTATTTATTTATTTATTTATTTATTTATTTATTTGTTTATTTATTTGTTTATTTATTTATTTACTTGTGTGGGCATCCAGCACTTCTCTTTTAAAAAATTGCATTCTAAACCTCATTGTTCTCATTTTTTTAACATAACATATTGAGGTTACTTCTCCCATTAATTTAAGTTAAAAGATACGAGATCGCAACAAATAAATAAATCTGTGGTCAGTTAAAAATCACAATACGTATAGTTATTTACTGACGAGTGGGGGGCTATTACTTCAATTAATGTGTGCCGAGCTTGTTTATAACAATGAGTTGCCAATCTTCTATTAGCCTTTTTCTAAATTCGTAGTCGGAGAATTATTAAATTCGCGTTGATAACATCCTCGATAACATCTATAGTTCAGTACAATATTTCACTGTTGACAAGTTCTACTTGTATGACAGATGCCACTGCGCCTGCACCTGTTGTACGGAGGTCTGCAGAGACCGTGACCGCGCGTGCTACAGTTGGGCTCTTATCATTATCAGGGCGGACCTGCACTAGGAGCATAGCAAACGAACACTCGGACCGGAGTTCCGTCATTGGGCGAGATTTCCGGCGGAAGAGGCGCGCGTAAACAAAGCAAGGAAGCACCCATACCACCTCCCCTTGGCATTTCGTCTTGGCCCATTCAAGGTTGTCTTGGTCAATGAAACTATATAAAGTCTTGTTATTTAACAAAAGAGGGATGTTATCAGTGTACACCTCCCCGATAGGCATTCTGCTGTGCTTGAAATAGTCGATGCGTGCAATTCATGAGTCTTTCTTTCTACTGTATTTTGGTCATTGCACATTCAAATCTATAATTGACGGTGTCCTAATTTGCATTGTGTCTCCGCTATGCTTCAAACATCGGCATTAATGTAATCATTCATTAGTTATTTTTAATTAATTATTGTCTGTATTCAGATACATAACCGATTTACAAAGAAGGGTGATAAATACAATTTTACAATATATGCTGTAATGAAAACAATAATAGAACTACTGAACACTAACAACAACGCTATTAGCGTAGCCTACAGAAAGGAAGAACATTGAAAAAATAAATATATATATATATATATATATATATATATATTCAAATAAATAGATTTAAAATAAGGACACCATGAATTGGCATAGGCCTAACAAGGCAAAAAATACACTCACGTCTAAAAATGTTGAAAGTAAAATCACATCACTATATTCATTTAACCGCAGAAAAAATAGCAAGAAAAAATAGAAAGAAACAAATGCTAATCGAAACAAGAAAAGGAAGGCGACGGACTCAAAAAGGAAAGGAGATAGGGAAGAAAAAATAAAACTGGTTATTAAACGCAACCCCTGATGTCATATGACCTATCGGTTGAGCACGTCGTTAAATATCAAATAATCAAATTAAACGTAACCCAAATGAAACATTTAACGTAACTACTGAAACAAACATGAGGATTCCAAAATAAGCTGCGATAGGAACAATCATGTTAAGAAATAAGGAACACGGAGTCATACACGTATTCCATCTTCTCTCTTGTAATCTCCGACGATCATCACATTCTTGGTCGAAACCGAAGAATGCCGCCAAACTGATAAAAAGATTCAGGACATAACTAAAAGTGTAGCACCACTATCAATATCATTATAATGTCATTGTTTATCCATTCATACACACCTTGGAATATCTTTACGTAGGCACGACGCGCACGCGCGTATAGGCCTACATTATTTGTATAACACGATGTTGAAATGTAAGCAAGGTGCTAATTGAAGTTGACTGGAAATTGTGTGCAGCCTACTATCTATGGTGCACGACACTGAAATTAGATAAATAGGCTATTTTCCTTCGTTGCGTTATAATGTTTTATCAGCTTGCTGGTGGTTGAAAAGCAACCGAACCGTTTGTCCCTCCTCGGGGAACATTTTTATTTTGCTATTTTTTCCATCTATCCTTTTCAATCTCAATTTGCATATGGTCATGAATACCAAGTTCCAGATCTAACTTTTCGTGGCACTACTAACGTTTTTGTTAGATAAAGGAATTGAAAAAATGTTGGTTTTTTGTTATTTTTGAACGAAAATGGGCACCAAAATAACCGTTTTTTTTTTTTTTTTAATTGCCCTTGGTTTCATTCATGCATTTGCGTCATCAAATTCGGTGTAGGCCAGCACGAAACCGAATTAATATCTGTGGGATTATTTACACGTGAACAATGACTTTTGATTTGTTTACAGCAGGGCTGTGCCTGTGACGTTACACCGGATGAATAAAATATAATTACTGTAATGTTGTGTAGCAATACACTAAAAAGGTTACTATGATAAATGATATACAATATACATGTTTAGTGATTTGAAGAAATCGGACATGCTAAGAAGTTCTAAAGATCAACATAACATACTTATGTTAATTATTAAAAATAACCCTGGCGCAGCAGTTGTGATAATTATGTAAATTGGTATAATCTGTATTTATCTGGACGTTTCAGTTGCGAATTATTGTGAACTAGATGAATGGTGGTATTCAGTTGCATACACCATTTTGATACATTCATATTATGTCTGTATGTAGAACATATTTTCTTTTACTTTCAGATGTGTTAGGGGGGTCCAAGACGGATTCTGGAGACGAGAATCGGTAAGTCTAGTTCTCTAGTATATACGCGAGTGGTTGGTTTCCTTGGACCCTACAAAGGGTTGAGGCTCTTTGGGCTGTTCCTTAGCTCTGCATATATATATACACCGTGGTGTTATGGAATGTGTTGTGAGTAACTAATAACCGATATGATGGATCGCACTCACCCACCAAGTCAGTCAGTGAGCATGGTAGGAAACCAGTTCGTGATCGTGTAGCCCCAGCCCAGCGTTTATCTATCTCCACTCCGAGCTACGAGTCCAAACACCCACAAAAACTGGCAGGCCGGTGTACTCTCCCGCATTTCACCGCCCTTTTACGCGGTACTTTCGGGTAGGAGAACTTTGGTTCAAGTTTGTGCTGTGGTGATTATATAATACAAGTAAACTATTAGATAGCTGTTAATTATTTGTTTGGCTCTTGTGTCAACTTTTTTCCCTCTGGTATCGGAGTCTTGTCTGATAAAATAAAAGATTGCACAAACGTCGCGTGTAGAACAAATATATATATTATCATAAGCAAATATACGTTAGAACATACCGTCAATATTGTTGTAGGTAGTTGGAAAGACGCGAAGTCGAGAACGTTTGCACGACGTGGGTTCGAAACCTGGTTAAATCAAAAGAAAGTTTGGTCCCAAGGTGTACATCAACCACAGTGCCCTTTATATCCGACAACCTCGATCGCTGTTGGTATCAACGTCGTCATTCATGTGCATCAATAGTGAACTATGTGAGCGTGGCCCCTTGAGCTTTTTCATTTTAGGATATTAGCTGGGTTTGAGCTGTGATGGTGGGGGGAATTTCGGTCTCCCGCTCGCCCGGCAAGTACAAATTTTATGCTGGCAAACACATACTATTTTGAATTTTTTAGACTAGGTTTTTAGGATCTTCTAACAAAACTTTGTATACATTGTAAAGGATTTCCAGTGTTAATAATATCGATGAAATTTATCCTGAAGAATAATAATATACATAAATCTAAAAAGAAAAGTGGGAAATATCGGAATAATCTTTTTTGACGCGAACTGCGCGTCCGCGTTGCATCCCCACCTCGGCTACACTACAGGTCGGGGGCTGGCACTATTATAACCACCTCGCGTTCCAGCTAACCGTCCTTGGTATGGCTGCGCATACTGCATTGCTTGACACTGTACTTGCTTCATATACATTTATGTTTAATTTGTATGGTTAACGGGATGGATAAGCCATGCAAAATTAGCGTGATCTTGATCTCAAACTTAGCGGGATCTGACCTCAAAATTAGCGTTTCTTGAGAAAAAGTGATTACTTGCCTCATTTAGTTTCGTGAGATCTAAAACACTGCGGATTAAAAAAGCTTCTAACATTTTACTCCGTACTTTTGTTATTTTGGAAATCGATTACCTAACGAAAGTCGTAATGATTGCAATATTTGAAATTGCCCATCCAGTTTTTAGTTCTTATAAAATTAAATAAACCTAGACCACTTTTTTAATATTGTAAGGTTACGAACGACCTTTGATTTGCGCGGCACGAGATGAGATAATCGAGTTATTCTTACTGTTGGTCGTGGGAAGTGGTCTCACCCACCAGTGGTCTCTCAAGTGCGGTGTTGTATTGGAATACCAAACTGCACTGAAACAATGGCGGTCTGCCTGATCGACATTGCAATACAAAGCGACCTGGCTGGGGTTGAAGGATAACCTCTTCGATCAAGTCTGTCCACAACAGAAACTAGATAATCTCGCCTATCTGGTTTAGCCCTTATTTGTCGTGGAAGACTGTTGACAAGGTACCGACCGAGTCGCCTCGTCCGGTCTGACTGAACTGTGAACACCGTTGACGGTTTCCTGTCAAATCAAGATTTAGACATGTTACCAGTTCGCCTCCTCCGATAACATTTTTCGTTTTGTCGATCAGTAATCTAGTAATTATAATTGTGTGTCAGATCAATAAAAAGAATTCGACCAAGATTGTATGTATTGATTACGTCGCTAAGACAGCTCCGGATCCACAGTACCTACTATGATTGTTGTATAAGCATTTGCAGCAGAGTTATAAACGAATTACACGTGAAAAAAATCTAAACAAAATTTGTTTCGCGACATTTGATGCTGTACATAATATAGTGTTTACAGGAACGTTGACATGATAACGATGTATATAACAAAAAAAATTGATGGAAACTCTGGTACGGGCGTGCGTACCTACCGGTCTAAAGTTTACTAACTTCTTTACTGTGAACCATCCTATCAAGTCGACTTCCGATAAGTTGATGTATCCTTATATTTTGTTCCTTCCTGTCTCATAATTAGCTTCTCAACCCACCATTACGGTATTGAGCGAAGTACTAAAATGTTATGATCACCTTGGCCGCCTGCAGATTGCTTCCTGCTCGATGGTGTCTCTTGTTGTCTAATCATGAGGCTACATGTGAATACATGGCGGCACATCTTACTCAAACCCAACATGCAGCTAAGCGAACCCACGACCCACCGCCGTTGTTTTAGCACTCCATACCTGGAAGTCGGGAGCGGTTGCAAGGGGATCGTACGAAAGGGGAAGGAAGGGGGTTTTCCTCGGAATGGAAATAGATTTATGTTTTTTAAAAATGAATTGGGTTATGAAATGTTCCTGGACAACATGACGAAATGGCGTATTTTTTGTGCCGATACTCTGATTTCCGTAAAATGGAGGGGACTGTGTCTCAAACTTTTGTACCCATGCCTCTATAATTCGCGTCTATAATTCTACAAGTGCCAACGCCTGACCAAAGATTACTGGCCTGACCAATATTACTAAATTATTTTCGATTTATTCATTCAAATCGCAATTAATTCATATGCAGTATAACATTTATCTATAAGTACTTGCAGATTCCACCAAGAACAAGTATAAGTTGCATGTTCGCTAGTTCGTCCTGTGGTCTGGCTGGCTGACTACTCATCGTGGAATATAATACGTAGGACAAAAATTCTTAGCTGCAAATAAACCCATCTGTGATAAAACGGAATTAAATAATGAGAAAAATAAATTAGTCAAGCTTCGCGCCTCTCAATTTGAGAAATAGTTGTTAAAAGGTCCAAATCTTAATAGCATGTTGTTGGCCCAGCTTTATCATCACGTTCATGTGATATGTTTGTAGTCGTAATACAAAATTGCCCAAAGTAGGACGTGAATTCTGAACTGTTCGTGGCCTCTGTGGCTATAGACACCGGTACGTAGCGTCGGAGATTCTTGGTTCGAGTCCAGGTTGTCGTAGCTAAGAGATTCATACACGATTACACTCCCACCAAACAGGACTGGTCAAGACATACTTCCAGTTGTCTAATTGCAAGTAAGAACTAGTCTGGTCACCCCCCTTCGTACCTCATAATAAGATGTCGTGGTCGGTGATGCCAACCCACCGACCAACGAAAACATTGAGTCACAGTCACAGGGTTTGTAGTTGTTTTCGTTACTTATCCTGAGTCATCGAGATACCGAACCGAAAATGTGCAGGTCCTAACACATGTACCGCATTCATGACGTATTGTATATAAAAGTGTCATGTTGACCAAATACATCCCTACGATTCACTTCAAGTTCAAGTGCAATGGTAGAGAAGAAAGAATTAGTTTTTTTGTCGTCAAACTAACTATGAGGAACTACGAAATTTTAAACATGTTGTGACTAAATATTGTTTTAGTTGTGTAATTTATCCTCCGTTTTCAAACAGCCATATAAAGTAAATCGGAACGGTTGCTTTAGAAAATATGAAAATACGTCGTTCTCGCCTTGAATGCTTTTGTCCGCATCAGGATACTAAGCAAGTAAACCTTGTTCACACTTTGCCCACTAACAGAAGTTAGGGTACTAACAGAAGGTAATGTGAACGGACGGAACGCAGTTAGCCTAACCTACGTTAAGCACTAACTTCGTTTGGCGAACGTAGTTACGGCGCTAATACTATGTTCACACTAGGCTCGCTAACAGCAGTTAAGCCACTAACGAATGTAATGTGAACGAACGCAGTTAGCCCTTACCGCCGTTAAGCACTATAACTTCGTTTGGGGAACGTAGTTACGGCGCTAGCTTAACCTCTGTTAGTGGACAAAGTGTGAACAATGTATATAAACTGTTAGCTTAACTTCTGTTAGTGGACAAAGTGTGAACAAGGTATAAGGATACACATATTTTGTCTTTGGGTTTGCAAGAGACATGTTTTGCTGAGTGTAGGAGATTGGAGTGGGGATGTAGATAAATTATAACACGTGAATGATTTAAATTCCTATTTCTCGGGATAGTTTAGTTGTATATAAGTGTGCCTATTAGTGCTGATGCGGATATGCAATGCAATATTGACTCTCCCGACAGTTTAATGGCATTGCACCAGAGTTTATGATTGTTTTATTGATTTGTCTTCAGATATTCATAAATCAAGAACCAACAATAAACTGTTGACAAATTGACGCGCATTTCAATAGACGCGGGTTCGAAGCTAAATTTTCTCATATGATTCAATTGTTCCATTTCAATTGGTTTCAATCAAAATCACTGATTGGGGCACTTGGCCCATCATACACATGGTTTAACGATATTCTTCCTCTTCCTTACACAAGAATATTACTGTACCATTCCCAATGCATTGCGATTCCCATACCAAGCTTTTTTTGGGGGGGGGGGGATCCAGATGCATGAGGTAGTCTGGCAGGGGTTTCGGGAGATACAAATAAACTACATTGAGTAACGCATTTATAATCTCTGAAGCCGTTGTTTCAAATCCATGGTTGTGCATGGGCCATCTGCGTTTAATGTGTCTTATAAAAGAGCGATTCTATTTTTCTTAGATTATGCTAATATACTGTACTACAAATTACCAATGTGCCATAAATCCCATAATGCCAAGTGGTAATTTGTTTCTTGTCAGTATAGCTATAGTAAGTAGTGCGCTTGTTGCGTGTGCAATGTGAAACCGCCAGTGTTCCCAGCCAGAGCCAGGTGTATCCATCCACTTGTGAGGGAGGTTTTCATCTTCACAGCCACTCCCCCTCACGGCATTCCTCGCCTACCTGCAGAGCGGTCTTTACCTGTTGCGCTCTTTTTTCCCTCGGGGGATCAAGTGAGCTGCTATTGAACAGCTGATGTTTTGTTGACTCACAGGTGGTATTCTTTGTGCGGTACCATTGGACGTTTCCAGACATTGTTGTTGCTTTTTCAAATCGCTGGAAAGCGTACTTTACAAGGTTCACATTTTTGGGGAAAATCGTTATTTGTCAATGGAGGTGAATGGGGGTGGAACGCTGAAGGTTCGATATTATGTATTGGTTCGAGAGCTTTGTTGCCCGGCTAATGGTTCGCTTTTTATTTGTTGGGACCGAAAGCAAAGCATGCATGTGCGTGATTTTATCAAACTGCCCGAGAAGCCCGTGTGAACGATCAGCTGACGCACCTCGGCATTGCATTACGGAGTTTTTGCTATTGCTTTCATGAGCCACCTGGCCCCACTAGTTGCGATTTTTTTTAACATTCATTAGATTGGCTCTTGTATCGAAATTAATTTTAGGTTTGAGTTGGAATTTGACAGATGGCGAAAATTCTAGAATAAATAATTGATTTCTTCGACAGATGTTTTAAAAAAGGTATACAAAATAATTTGCAAATAACCGAAGTCCAACCTCTGTGCTGGGGTGTTGGCCTAGAACCGAGATTTGAGGTGCGCCCGTCTTCAGAACGCGCCATCTGCCTGACGCAAAGACTGCCCTCGCCACCTTGAACCTTCTCGCGCCCGCGCACCATGCAAGCAACGCCAAGCAATTAGTGGCAGGACTATTTGCTCTAGTTGACGGGGGAGGAGGTCTGAGAGAAGAGAATCAGTGGTGGAATACAATTATCCCATTGCAGAGTCCTCAAATGGATGAAACAAAAGAACCGTAGGGGGGGATATCAGTAGCTCTTTCACGAACTCTTGATTACTAGAAGCAAAAGTATAAAAACTAGTTATTAGCATATAAGTAAACGTATGAAAAAAGGGTTGAGAATATTGACGGGTATACGTAATAGGTAAAGAAACGCCGTAGAGAGAACAAACAACACATAATGATTAGTGACTAATGCGTTTGGGTGGGATGGGGTGGGGGCGGCAGTGCAGTGCAGTGATAGCGGCGGGAATGCCTCCGTGTGGAGTTGGCGCGAAAACGTCTTCGTCGCCAACCTGGCCCGCATCCTCGCTGAGGGTGGTGGGCACATAAAGGACCCGGGAAACTGCTACTCGCCTTACATGCCAAGCTTGTAGTACTTCACAGGATGTCTAGTTCACCGACTTGGTCCCGGGTTGATGACACCCACTCATTAGCATGCAAATAATACTTCCCTGAGCCCGCATCAGCCCACACGACGTCTTGTCCCTTTCGCAGTGAGGCTAATCGCCCGGTGCGTGCGGGCATAGGAGTTACTCGCTTTATATTACATCATATCGTAGGTTGGATTATATGGGGCATCTTTACGGGCGTGTTTTGCCACTTATTTCCCTCCACTAAACTCCTTTGAATATTAGTCCTCATACTCGTCTTCCTACTTGTCCCGTTTCCCAATCACCCCTGACGTCATATTATCACCTAGTTGTCGAGTACGTCGTTGAATATAAAATAATCAAATCCTCCACGCGTACGGGATATTCCACGTAAACATGAACACTCATCCCTGCCACCGCCAGACACAGGAACACGTTTTCAAGGGTATGTGTGGCGTGCTTAGGGGTCGGTCCATCCGACAACCATCCACTTACTAAATTGTCAAATTCGTTACAAGTTTGGTATTTATAACCTTGAAATAACCAATGTGAATGAGTATGAGAGCTCTGTGAGACTATGGGGAGGCAAGAAAAATGGGTGATTGTGCCACTAAGACCAACCAGAAAGTCAATCATTCCAGTTTTTTATTTCTTTTTTTGTCTTCACCGATAATCATTATTCTCCTTCTTGTTCTCCCGTACCTTCCCACCCCTCTCGCACAATTTTAAAATACTGGTAGTGGCAAACTGTTCGGCTGGAGATGATTTTGTTTTATCCCTACGTTGCACGCGATCCGATGAGATTTGCTTCTGCTTTGTCGGTAGCAAAGGGTCCAGGCAGCGGTCGACAGAGCTACAGAGTTGCGTTGCGTGGATTACAACGTCTTGTAAAGCAATTATGTGGCTCGCCATCGCCGGGGGGCGAATGTTGATGCGGTCACGTACGCTGGCATTGTCCGCTCGGCCATGACTCCTTCGCGCAGGGCATACCCGTCGGCACGTAGCCTACTGCTGTCGAACTGGTCTCTCCTGCTCCAGTGTAGCCGTTCGCGCGGTGGCTCTGAGGGACTTCGAATCCCGCATAGGGCATGGGTTGTTTTTTCCATCACCCCTCGTTGTGTAGAATAACAGAGACGGGAAGCAACAAGAATCGAATCCAATCTCTCCTGAACCGTCCGGCATCCGGGAACGTGGGGACTGGTACACGCTGGAGGGCGAAGGAGAAACGAGAAACATTCGATCAAGATGTATACAGTCTAATTACAGAACTCAACGACACTCAACGCAGTCCCAAGTAAGTGAATGTGACGTGTGAATAGTCAATGAACTTCATGGGTGTTTTGGAGTCAGATAACATAGTCACCATTGACTTCTACATGTGCGTTGACCAAACGTTTGTTAAACTTAAACTCGGCTTTTGCTTTCTTATCTCCCCAATGTCTACCACGTACCCTCCCACTACACACATATTACTCAGACTGGGTGTCTGAGTAATATGTGGGTATATTTCGTGTGTGACCGATTCCGATAGTTTGAGTCGCCTGTTGCTACTGGTGCCCTCGTCAGTTGCATATCGTTGTTTTTCGACCCGATATCGGATTAAATTGCGTCGAGTGATTATACGTACCACCAACCCCAGCGAAAACAATACTTACTTGAACCTTGATTGTAGATGATGTTAGTGATTGCTGGCCAGCGTGGATTACAGCACATCGTTGCGGGCGCCCTGCGATGAGTCACAATGGGGGCCAACCAACCACGCAAGCAAGACAGCTGCGCTTGCTCCCCACACGGCGTCGCGACGCACATGCGCGCGTCCATCCACCTTCCTCCTGACGAGGCATCGCGACCTAGCCGGAACCCCCGGTTTATGACGGTTAAAAACCCAAATATGTCATCCACTAGACTAGAGAATGTATTGGTCGGGTGGGTCGAGATACAGCCTTATTTTAATGACCACCGGATATTTTAATGAAATTCTACATTCATTTTGATTCGAGGTTTGTTTTTGCGCAACGGTCTCTTATCGCGACACCGCATGGGCATCGCTCGCCCACCTAAGCTTTGCGCGTGGGCCTCTTGTGTGTTTGCATATATTGCAGTATTAGATTCTAGTGACGAACCTTGGCTCTACAGAGCTCAGCGACCACATGGACGGTAACGTCGCCCACAGACCAAATATACGTTATACGCTTCGACCCTTCGCATGAAGAAGCCGCCCCGCCGTTGGTTTGTCGCGTTTACTATTCTCAACGATGAGACCGTGTCTTGCTGGCGAATTGGGTAATTGTTTGACAATTATTGGAGAAAAGACAATGAATTCATATTTTTAGTATGCTTGTTGATAATAATAACACTAATTAGCAAGCTCTGTTGTTTACGGCCAGCGTAGTTGGCCGCGTTCAATTACGCGTTGGCTAAGTTTAGTACACGGTTTTATAGTAAGCCACGGTCACGGCGTTCCAGCGGTTCCAGGTTCGAATCCTGGCTCAGGGCTTGGATATCATGTAGCGTTTTCTCACCCTCATAATTACCCACGCTCCGCCTTGATTAGCATTGCTGGAAAAAATGTGAGACGTAAAGCCCAAAAATCATCAGACAGCACTAGTTTTACATACTTACAATCGTAGCCTAACAGTTTTTTGTTCGTCAAGCTATTGCCCCCCATCCCTGGAATTTCATGCGCGCATCTTATTATTATTATTTATTTAACCAACAACAGAATTTAGATCATTCCAGATACAATTGGATATAATAAAGTACACGAAGATACAGCTTACATTCGTTGCAGTATAGTAAAATAAACAAAAACACTCACGATTCAAAACAACAACTCAAGTAAGCGGTATCCCACTTTTGTCAGGAACATAAAACGTTAAAACATTTCGACTTTGTCATTAAAAACATCAATATGGGTAAATAAACTATTTAACTTATATATGGTGCGTGGCAAAGTTAATATTTAAAAAGGTCCAATCTAGATTTAGGTGGATGAAATAAAACTGTGTTGCGAGACCGTCTTACAGGAGCATTTAAAGAAATTGATTCCAACAAATCAGGGCAATCAAGCTCACCCGATAAAATCTTTTTAAAAGTTACATTGTCAAACATCCACAAGTCCATATAGACGACTAATTAATAATTATGAATTAAAAGAAAGTCTCAGTTAAATCTAATAGGCCTACATAGCTGAGAGACGCTTCTGTACGCACAGTGCGTGAAGCATGCGTCGTTCACACTTGGGGAGGAGGAACGTCGAACGCACTTGAAAAGTAACGGCTACGATGCGATGCCAGTGCCACTACAGCGCGTGGCCGGGCGAGCGGGAGTGGGTGTGGCGCACGCGTGCTTCGCGTTACGTTGAGATTTTCAAACTGAGCGTTATTTTCAAACTGGCCAATCACTCTCGCGCCGTTCGTCTGAAACGCTCCGCGATTGGTCGCCTCGCATCGCCAGCTGATAGTGGGTGATCGACACTCGACAGTGCGGTTCACCTGCTGTTTGTTTGTCGTGTGTCTTGTTTGGGGGGGGGGGGGGGGGGCTGACTGGTGCATCTCACTATGCACGTCGCGGCGCACCTTGTCTTATTGTCGTGTGATAGACACGGGTAAAGGTGCATTTGTTTGTGAGGTACCCTACCCACAGACTGGTACACATCTGCTTACTACCTCGAGAGCACATCAATCACAGCATTCGTGCACGCTGCTTTAACGAGAATCGTCAGATTCCTGGCGTTCTTTCACGCATTCGTCAAGGCGGTCTTCCGTAAATAGTAGTGCTCAAATCGACCACGACCAATTATGATTTTATCTCGGGTAAATAAATGAATTTGTATCCACTCGACACAAGAACTGATTTTCATTGAGGGACATTATATAATTTATGTGGTTTGTTGCGATGATGGCTCCAATGCACCGTTTACATGCATACCAGTAACACAGAACTTTTAAAAGCCCAGCCCGAACCGTGAATCGAACCCTAGACTTAGTACATTGAAAGCAGAAATAAATCTGGAAGACCAACGAACCACGCAGAAAGTAACAAGCTACTAAGTACAACTCGGATAATGTGATCAGCATTGTTCTACCACGGGTAACAGCTCTTACATATCGAAATGGAAAAGGTCGTACGGGAGATATTATTTTGTATTCAGTTCTAGTAGCGTGAATTAATTAAACCTCGTGTGGTAATGAAAATGATACGTAAGCTGTGTGTTCCAAGTTCCAACCCTCTGGGTCTTGCCAGCCAGACAAGAAATCCAGGTCAGATTCTACTACCCCAAATTCAATATTCTCTCACGGTCGTTTTCCCTGGGCCAGACACAGAACCGAAGGTGCTCGTGTTACTTTTTGCCATTCGGAAACCAGTCATCTTTCAGCCATCCCATTATCTCGCCAGTCGCATATGCTTTCGGCCAAGTCACAACAATCACGCGTACAGACAATCTGTAATTTCTATTGCCGCCCTCGCCCCCCCCCCCCCCCCCCCCTCCGAACTTATACCTCGTAATCGCACACTCAAAATAGTTTATATCAACATTACGGAAGAAGCTATATTTGAGCAAACTAGCTAATTATACAGTCATTTGATTGTTATACCCAAGAGTAACCAATGAACGACGATTGACAACGTGTTTTCATTTGTTTCAAGAATTGTGTCTATATTATATTTATTTCAAAGCATCCCTCTCAAAAAAACACAAAAGATGGAAAGAGTTGATGATGATTATATTGTGGCTTAACGTCTCATGTTTTGGCGACGATGCTAATCAAAACAGTGAGTGGGGGATTATGAAGATGTAAAAACGCCACATGAAGTCTATTTCCAAGCCAGGATTCGAACCTAGAACGCATGGACCGTGGTTTACTGCCTATAAACGACCGCGGCCAACTACGCTGGCAAGGAAAGCGTTAGATACGAGTGGTATTCATTTCGATCACCTGTTGTGATTGCAGCTAGCAAATAGTAGGCCCTACTATCGAAATTGTTATTTTGTTCACTTTGTGCGTGTTTCCTACTCCGTATGCTCCTGCGTTTTATTGACTTCTATTACGTGCAGCCTGTTCCCTCCCTCGTTTGCATCTAAGCAGTCAGCTGCCGTAAACTGTGTTATCAGCTTGTATGGCAGCAGGGGAAAAAATCGTCAAAATGCAGTCGCCGCTTTTATTACAATCAAGCTTGCATAACGTAATTGCAATGCAACGCACTGCAGTTTGCATTCGAAATGTGTGTATGTATACCCATTGTTGGAACCAGTTTTACTTGTCCATCACGGCTTCAGACCAGTCCTTCGCGCCGCGCTCTGCTCTTTCATACAACGTGGTGAACGGGCGCGGTGCTCTTGCTCTTTTTGGAAGCGACTGTACACCGGCAACGGCTCTACGCATAATATTAATTCAACACAATTCAAGTAATGCTGTTAATTGAGTGTGTTTCAGACAATCGGAACAATAGATCATTTTTATTCCACGACATTGTTTGAAGGTTATCAGGTCTATGACATTTCGTTGGGCGAATTTCGCTTTTTATTTTGTTGATCCACCAGAAAGTAACCGACGCTTTCTTTATATTTGTGTCATCGATCTAGATGGGCGATAGTACCTCGCATTTTACTGATCGTTTAAATAGTTTGGCGTTAATTGGTAAAGCTAAGTTTGATCTTGTGCAAAAAGGTAACATCATCATATGGGCCTCAATCGCCACCATTACCATTAGTATTACTTTTTTAACTTCCACACCTCCTTTCAAGGGGAAATATCGCCTCTTTTATATATCAACGTTTTTAAAACTTATCAATGAAGAATTTGCTGAAATATATAAGTCCCTTGAAAATAAATATGTATTGTTTATATTATATAATACAAATACAACGAGGATGTTACTTTGAGTTATTTAGCTATGTTCGAGGCGACTGCTCCCCCCCCCCCCCCCCCCCCTCCGTACTTCTCTACAAGAATTATCGGAGGGAGGAATGAATCGGGTGCAGAAAGATAAAGTAGGCCTACCATATTTATATTATTGCCATTATAACTTGCAGTAATGATTTTTTTAAATATTCTATTTATATGGCGTGTATTTCATTTCAAACGAGATGGCATCGCAATACGTGAATACGGAAAATGCGGTGGCATAACCACAACTAATTTCCGCTGTTTCCCCCCCCCCCCCTCTCCCCCGCCTATAGGTGAGATTGAACTTACTGTTTTCAAGCGAGGAGTGTCATACGAATGAGAAACTTGAGTCTAGGATGATGGAATCCGGCCATATCTATTCATACGTGAAACTTGGAATTTTTGTAGGTTTGATGGCTACAAGCAACCCTATACAAGTTCTTGCTGGAATGCTAAAGTTTACCGTTTCTACTTTCTAGCGTTTCATGGCAATATAAGGACGGTAGAGAAAAATTACTTTTCTTGCTTTACAATGTTGATAGGTGAGCATGACGTTCGTATTGTGTTTGTTGAAGGAATTCCCCGTAAGCTGTCAGTTCCAGCTTAGGTTCCCAAACTGTTGTAAACTGTTAGTAGACCCCTGCACGATTAGAACATGTACTACCCTCGTTACCATTAATACAACGTGTATATGCTTCAACCATGCATACACAACCTTTCATTACAAATTGTTATATCGCCATATATATATACATTTATTTATTAAAATAACACATTTTTTGGGTAAACCAATTTTTAGGCTTTATTTTATTTTTTAAATCAACGTTTTGATTAGGTATAGACCTGTTTGTTTCTAGATAAAAAAAAAAAAAAAAAAAAAAAAAAACTATAAACAATTTCCAAACCCCAAACGTCGAAACGTTGATTTAAAAAAAAATGAAGCGTAAAGATTGGTTTAACCGAAAAGTGCTTATACTTTTACAACATTTTGCAACCAACAAAATTTAAAAAATATTATGTATGTATATATCGACTGACGTTTAGATTCAGACATGTCTAAAGGTGTCGTTGTAGTAGCAATTGCTTTTTATAGTCCTAAATGGTATACTAATTTTTCCTTCGCTTACTTAGGCCATTCCATGTAATCTTTCATTTGAGAAGTAGTGGGTCTCGTGTTATTTGGGCTCCATTGATAATTGGTAGTTTTTTTAATTTTGATTTTTTAACTGGAAGCCGTCAGCCCCAAACCCAAACCCCAAAAACCAAGGTTACAGTTGAAACGGTTGCAGATCAGAGAACCGCAGAACGCCACCAGTCACGCAAACTACTCTCGCGCCGCATCCGAGTAGTAGCTATTTTTTAACACTAAGTGTTCAACTTGATTTTTCTTTAGCGTAGGTACGGTACTTAGTTTTTAAAAAAATATACTCTTTTACTAGAAAATATTCAACATTATCTTTGACATCCAGAATTGTTACATTCTGTAAATTTATATTCGAATGTATCAATGCTTGTTAGTGTTCTGAGGCAAATATTCAAACTTCGCGCTCTCTGGCCTTGTAGCCAATCAGCGATTACTTGATAGTCCAACCCCCTCGGTACGCTGAATAAAAGAGGGGGTTTAGGTGGTTTCATATGAGGATCACTTGTCACTTACAAAGGAATTGCTCTCCCCTCATTCATTGTATACTGTTGGAAAAGTGCTCGGCGAAAAGCGCCCTTAGAGTGTGTACAGATGGGGCTATGTACGGTCGACGAAGCCCGCACGTGCCAGACTTTCCCACCCCACCACCTTTATGTGTGCACCTTTCTGTCTGGACTGGAGGGGGTCACTAAACTGTCTGGGAGCTAAGCAGGGGTTTCCCGTATTGATTTTATTTAGGGTGAATTTTTGGGTTGACGTTCCCGCCATAGGGCGATGTCAGATGTCGACAAGGGTGTTCAAATGTTTCTGTGTGTGTGTGTGCATGTACTATTACCCTTATCGGAGGAATCATCTCTACGGTTGTCCATCGACATCGATTTATCGGCTATTTCTCGAAGCCGATACAAATTTCTGATGTCGATTTTTATTTTTGATGTTCAAATAATATTTGTAAGTGAGCAGCCAACGAGGGCGCTCGCGGTGTTGCTCAGCTGCCCCTCTGTACGTCGTACGCAACAATGATGTGTGCATTGGTTTCGGTTTTCTGTTTCCTGCACTTTTATTTTCAAACGGATTATGACATCAATATCCGTGTAAAATCACTGTTCGTGAATGACTGCGACTCCCTCCTTGGCTTCCTGTTGGGAGCTGTTGTCACTTATTTATAGAACAATGGCTATAGTTGTAAAATCTTCAGAAAATGAATAACATACTCCAGGTTCACTGATATACTATGACATTGTGGAACGTATTTAACTTTGTATTATTATTTAATATTTATTATCCTAAATTATAAATTAGGCATAGCAGACTAGACGAAATTTAATTTCATATATTAAATGCAAATTGTCATGGGTAAAATCTGAAAAAAAAGGGTTATTTCGTTCATCAATATAATTATTATTGGTTACTTATGGCTCATACATGGCTGTTGAGTGTTGACACCGTGCACCGTGTTTCCCGCCATAAACAAACGCGTAACTCATTTAAAAACATGAAAATCCCTGCTACGCCATCGAAATTATAAATTTTTCGGTTCAAAGAGTTGATTGCGCTAATCTTGTGAAATAATAACAGAAACACTTGCTAGTTCCTATTGTCGTTACTATAATGTAGCCATATACAACGGTCCATGGGCCATAGCCCGGCATAGGCGTGACCGCACCCACTAAAATTAATATCGACCAGATGTAAAAGGACTAGTTTCTTTTGCTCAATCCAAATTTGTCCTGGTAATAGAAAGTGTTGAGAGTAGCTCTGTCTGTCGTAAGGCGCGACAAAGTGCTGGGACGTCATTTCATATTATGATCCTTTTCATATTGCCCACGGCCAACTGTTGTAGAAGTAAAGCTGTGCCCGATACATTTCCAATTTTGAGATCTATAAACCAGTTCTGCGTATTAGCCAGAACACAGCCTATGGCAGCCTAGATGTCAATATGTTTCTTAAAACTTGACACTTCTCAAAAGCCTAAACGAAAAATGTTTCCGTTTTTCCTTCACCATTCCTACAGCCAGCAGATGGTCATGTTGACTACCCCTGTGTGACCTTAATATCTTATTGTTATCAATTGTTATCAAATTCATCCGATACAGCTGCTCCCCTCCAGCCAGCACCGATTCCTTCTTCCGAGGTACGGCTGAGCAGCTGGTATTCACAATAACGTCTTGGAGTTCCCCAAGGTGCTGCGATGGGACCACGCATTGTCTCCCTGCCGCGGGACGCGTGCGCCCGTTATTACACGAAGGTACCTAGGCTACTTCCGATTTCCAGGGGTCTTTCCGTTCCCCTCCGATGTTTTCCCATTCTTCTCTCGCATCGCCGTCTTATGTTCTTGCAACCAGCCCCTGCCCCGACCCCGACGACATTTCAGTCGGCAGCCACAGTTGTACATAGTTCGACGTCCCGGAAGTAGTTTGTTAATTAAATTTGTAAATTTTCTTATTTTTCTGGTATGCTTTATTGTTGTATTTTTTTTTTAAATCAACAAAATTGGCGTGCTACTAATTTGCAATATGTTTTATTACTAGTTTCCCATTGCTTAAAATTATGGACATGAACATTGCACAAGAGTACGGCTACTCTACTCCATCACTAGAATCCACAAAAAAGAAATAATAATTTTTTTATTTGTGTCTCGTTTCCAATCCTTCCATTCGATATGGTGAAGACGCATGGTGAAGACTAGTGAGTTGATGGGAGACCAGGATTACAAAACCCATCCATTATCCCGTACAGGATTCGACCCCTAACTGGTACGTCTAGGAAGGTTTAACCAGGGCTATACGGCCGTTCGTTATAAAACATATATGGTTGGTTGTTGAAAAAAAAATTAAGCTTTAAAATAAAATTATCTTTTTACCTACTCTTGTGTTGCTCTTTATCTTAGCATAATATGTACCTCGCTGGTACGGGGTTACCTTAACTATGTATTATATTTTTCTCTTTTGAGGGGGGGGGGGGGGCATATAGTAATAATAACGTTATGTTCTAGAGTAGAGAGTAAATTTAAAGAAATCGAAACTGCGATCAATACCGCGAGGGGGGGGGGATATTTATTATATATACCTGCAAATATAACCCTGTTTGCTTTTTTTTTTTTTTTACTCATAGTGACTTCAAATTTATAGAGATCGAGGAAACAAAGAATACCACTGTTTTTGTGATTTGGGGGGGGGGGGGGGGGGGTTGGAGGAGCAGAAAGTTATTTTTTTGTGGGGATGGTTGAACCATCGGCCATCGTAATACGGCATTCCTCTGCAATCACACCACTGCGCAAAACCTACATACATCAATATTCAACCATATATCAAATCAAATCTTTGTTTGCTTGGTCAAGGCTCACATGGCAATTGCCGTCTCTTAGGAGGTAGAGTTCTTGTGGTCAAAGTATATCATCGAGTAGTACAATTCGGACCGGCGTGGGATGTAGATTATCGTGACTCGTTATGAATGATATTCGGCATCTAATCTTGTCTGATGAGCATTCTCTGCATCTTCACTGTGGTCGAGGATCGGTGCTCGCAAAGAGGGCTCTCGTATAACTTTTGTCATCAATGTTATCCCAATCATATCATATTTCCATCATATTTCCTATTCCAGCTTTCACATTCTTTCACATGCCGATCCTTTTTACATTATATGTCTCTTACTGCGACCCTCTTTGCGATTCACAAGCATACCAACCCCACGCTCCCTAAAACCCCTAACTCCCCCCCCCCCCCCTCCCCCCTTATTCTGGATTCCCTTATCACGACCCCCGCGATGTGCAATGGATGGGATTCAGTCGACGTATTATGACAGCTACTAGCCCAACGTAAAAGTCTCTCATACCGATCTACCATGCGCGCTTTTTCATCGGACATCAACAAGTTCCTGGCGTTCTTTCACACATTCGTTAACGCTGTCTTCCGCTTAGGAGAGTGCACAAGCCTGATTAGTCACGCCCGCTGCTTGTTAGGAATTTTCAGGTATCCAACCCGGTTACGTAAATTAATTATCCCTAATGGACCTGTTTGAAGGAAATGTTAGGAAGTAGAAGAGTAGAAGTTGTAGTGGTAGAAGTAGTTGGTACCATGAACTCGGCTGTTTTGTAAGTATGAGGCTAATTAAACTAACAAATGAGTTTCACGTCGAATGGCGCCAAATGCCATAGCGCACGTCACGGCACCTTATACCGCCTGGCGGATATTCACACGGTGCTGAATGAAAGCCTGGCTTCCCCCGATGCGCTGGATGGCATGGGGATGTTGGCGTGGAAGCGAGACGAGCTCCCCGTCACACCCGGCGATATTCCCATGCATGGGGTCGCACCACCCGATTACAATATTTCGATCATTCCCGTCAGCTGCGTGCGATGAAGTTTTCGATGCGAATCTACAACGATTTGGTGCTTCAGACATTACTTTCATACTCGTCAATGGTCAAGGGAGCCGGAAACATGAATTGCTGTGCTGAATATAACATGGAATGGTATAAATTAGTGGTGGTCGATTTGTTTTCATAATTCAAAAATAATATTTATTATAACAATACAGTACAATGTATATTTCTGATTTATACAAAGCCTGTTCATGCTACTTTTGATGATTCACTTAAATTTTATTTATTCATTCATTCCAAGGACTTGTTTGAAACCCTAAGCCGGTTCCCATATACGAGCATCGAAGTTAAGCAACATCGGTCTAGGTCAGGAGGAGGGTGGTGACCGCTCGACTCTGAAACACTAATAGTTACCGTTGGTTAGAGCAGATTGGAGGGATCAAAAGCTTGTGTTCGTTCTTCTCGTCAACTGCTCGCAAGCCATGTTGGTGGAGGAACCCATGACTGGTCAAAATTACATCGTCCTTTCGGATATTTGATGTAATGTACTCACAAGAGACAAAACCATACTCTAATACAGTGTCCAAACTTTGCAATTAACTGCTGCTAGTTAATTAGTCTACCTGTGTGGAAGTTTTTCAAACCGATTAACCAGAGTCGAATTAACTTCGGGATACTACAACCAGTTAATTTCCTAATTAAAAACTAAACTAAATTAGTAATTTCTATAAAATCACAAAATCTAGTTCTGGATCACCATGGAAATAGTTGATGTTGCACTGATCGAAATGAACATCTTCAGTGTATACCGCAAAGTGTATACGACCACGACGATAATGACCGCGCAATTGTCTGTCCCCCCCCCCCCCCCCCCCCCCCCCCCCGCCCCGCCCCGCCCGTCTGCTGTACGTCAGTCATTCACTCACTCGCACAGTGCAGTGAGTGTGCGTGAGTGCGTGCGTGCAGAGAACCAACTCCCGCGTAGCCTTGAAGCAGTGTAGACGATGAAATAAGCAAATGAAAGTGCATTGCACTCGTCTCACTCGAGCAGAGTCGTTCTGCCGTCATCCTGTTCCGACAAACCGCCACCCGTTCGTTACTACATTCAACAAGATACGTGTCGGTAACCCGTGGAACTAAGTTCTCAAATTATTAATAAAATACAACGTGTGCCACACATCATAAACAACAAATTGATACCAGTGCTAAAGTCTAGAACCGCGCGAAATTACCGTTGTTAGTAACATCTCGAGAATGGTACTATCATCACAGTATAAAGAGGATACTGTGCTATCATTGAGTGAGAGTAACTCAATGGTACTATGCGAAAAACTTAGAGCTCCTTAGAGTGTGCTGAATATTTTTTTTTAGAGATGAGATGAGATTAGGTCCCCCAATTCCTTTTTAAATGTAGTGCCTCCTATACTTGGTTTGAGCATTTGGTGTTTTACCTCAACAGCTAATATCATAGGTCATATGATGTCGGCCGAATCATATCCATTCCACAACGGGGTCGTCTTATAAGAGAATCCAAATAAAGGGGGAGGGGGGAGGATTACGGGCGTTGGGAGCTCTAACTTCAAATACCAATCTTTGATAGGTCACGACTCACGCACGAACGCATCGGTAAGGTTCGCACTGTCCAATCACTGATTCATATGTTTCGTATTTGAAATATCGATCTTTGATTGGTTATCGCTCACTCGTCGATGGTGTTCGAAGCCTACAGGGTTGGTTTAGTCACTTTAAATTAAAGTCCCCCACTGCAAATCAGTTTAGTTACTGAGTGGGTAGACTCTAAATGTGAATTTATTTATTTATTTTTTATTTAAGGTTGTTTTGTTTGTGCTAGTTCCGTTTCCTCCAATCTCCTCCCGGCCGTTTGGCCCTGCAATATAATATATGTCCAGCGTACTGCGTAGCCACAGATAAGGGATTGTAGCGTAGCTCTGCCTGTCTTGAAAAGCGACACAGAGGTTTACATAACGGTCGGCTACGTCGTTAAAACCAAATAATAGTATCATGTACAGGGGTGACGCTAAGGGGAGGCGAGGGGGGGCAGTCGCCCCCCCGAGCATCGCCTTCGCCCCCCCAGTCGCCCCCCCAACCAGTATTTACTACTTGACAATCGTTATGCATTCAAAACCGCGTTCAATTGTCAGATACATATTTTATTTATTTACATTTTAAGTGTGTACTGTATACAGTAAAGGTATACTCTAATAGGGACTAATTATTTAATTAAAATCCCAACTCAGTAATCTAACCGACCACGTTCTGATGACATAACGAAGAACGCAACGAACATTTCATTACACGAATTGTTTCCTTACACGGTTGAATTATTCGGTGACTATTAACAGTTTCTATTAATTTTACGTGACTTCATTAATTGTTATCCTGCATCAAGCGCAGGTTGCGAGCGCACCTTCCCTTGTCTTAGGTTTGCAACAATCGCCTTCGAGATTTGATAATATTATCCATTGAAAAATCAATCGTTAATGTCATCAATTTGCATCAAGTTGTCCTGCGGTTTGATGCTGAGCACCAGAACGAGCATAATCACATTTTCTTCCAGTTTAGTACAATAATCCGAAAACCCCAAGGGTTCACGATGCCGGGGGGGGGGGGGGGGGGGCGGTATTTTACACGTCCAGATTGCGACAGCGTTTGCGCCCCCAACTGGCATACTCGCCCCTGAATCGCCACCCCTAATGTAACATCCTAGCGTCGCCACTGATCATGTATGATTGATTGATTGATTAATGAGGCTTAACGTCTCATATTTTGTGCAATAATGGCTAATCGAGACGATGAGCGGGTGATAATGAAGATGAGGAGATGATCCGAATCACATTCATTGTAAGTCGCGTGGGTCGTCATGCGGGAGTCCAGCAAGGGTGGGCAGGGCGAAGTGGGAGGAGACATATTCAGTGGGACAGTGGGGGGGGGGGGGGGGGGCAAAGGAAGAGAGTCACTCAGGGCCTATTCTTCCCCGGGCCCAGACGGGCAGTATCATGTATGAGACCTTAGACCTTATTTTGTTCCTATACCTTTCTGATCATCGCTTCCCCTAATTTTCTCAAATTGTGAAATAGAATGATTTCTGCCGGATTTTGTATTTTATTTGTGAGTACATGGTAGGCATCGGATGATGCTAATATCCTCTTCGCCTGGGCGACATTTTCTCCTGATTATAGTGGGGGAAGGGGGTTGTAGGCCTACTCGTTTTGTTCCTAATTGCAGCTAACCTATTGAGACGACGCCATTTCTTCGCCACGCTCCCGTTGCCGATGTGATACACTTGTATCAGTACAGATAGGTATCACCCCCCCCCCCCCCCCCGGCTCCCGTTGCCGATGTGTAGAGGTAGTGAAAAATGGTGTAAACGAAATTCGCGAAATTTTTTTAATTTACGTTATTTCCCTAAAATATAATGTTGTCGACGATTTACCACATTTTGAAATCGTGAATTTCGCGTAATCTCACCTATAGCGCGAAATCGCGAACGAAATTGTATAAAACTGGTCAAAACGCGAATTAACGCACGAAATTGATCTTTTGGGGCGTGTTTTATTCTTTTTATCGCAAACTGCGAAAATCAGTTAGTCATTTCTACAGTAAAGCTGTTAAAAATGTAAAGCATTGTAATTACATAATTAAAGTTGACTGTACAGAACATATAAACCTTATTTTAATAATATTACTTTATAACTCCCCCAAACCTTTTTTTTTTTTTTTAGAAGCGTTTTTGGCCATTTCTGTCACATCGCGAAAAACGCGAAATTTGGATTTTTCAAAACAAAATTTAGGTTTTTGTATTAGGTACCATTTCTCATTATCTCTACCGATGTGATACACTTGTATCGGTACAGACAGGTATCACCCTCCCCCCCCCCACCCCCCACCCGCCTCCCGTTGCCGATGTGATACACTTGGATCGGTACAGGTATCACTTATTGCTGTCCTGGCTAGTGATGTAAAAAAAACGCGGGAAACCGTTTGACCGCATATGACCCGAGTACGTCAGGACCACCGTAGCCAATATCTTTGGTCTTGACTATTATAATAATAATTTTTCGATTATCCTGGCTTTCAAACGAATAATACGTGGCAATTTTTGTAATTAAATGCAAATATAATCCACCACTTGGAATATTTATCACTATCAGTATGTAGGGACGAATTCAGGCTACTTAATTTTGTTAGCTGCAAATCATTATAATTGTACCTAACCGCGGGGCAGGTGTTCTTTGCCCTCAACCTTCATGCATTACCTCACGCGCCCATCTCGATTACCCTCGTCCATAAAGAGGTGATTGACAATATCACTATCAAGTACAATGAATGCACATCACCTCCACCTTGAGACATGGACGTTGAGGTACCTTTTATAGTTACCTAATTAATTCACCTATAACACGAATGTTAGGTTTGCGTTGGTACATTGACTCCTATCCTGTTCCCGCCCCGGTCGCCAGCAGCGTGTGTCGATCTTATTACGAGGGGGGGGGGGGGGGGGGGTATTTTGGCGCCCGAGCTCGAAGCCGCGGCTGTGGAAGTGTTGAGCGGCAGTCGGTGACGGGACTGCGTGTCGAGTAGACCTATGCGTGTGTGCATCTCCTTGCTTCTGTCATTCCTTCAGAGACAATGTCGTGGGATACTGTCATCACGGATTGCTGTGAGGTGTGCGATAGTTGTTCAAGGTAGGGTGTGCACTTTTATACGCGAGTATTGCGAAGAAGCGTTGGTGAGACCTTTGTTGTCTCTCTGCTCGGACGTTTGTTTTGGTTTAGACTCGACCCGCCCGATCGTGTTGTGGTGGTGGTAGATAGCACGGTGTGATAACGCACTGTGTTTACATTAACCCAGTAGCAAGTGGTTAGTGATTAGTTGTTATTGAAACGTCGCGACCAATTTTCTGAGAGTGAACCCCCTGCGCAGGATTCAGGCGGCAACTGACAGAAACATATTATTGATAACGATTTCGCGAACAACAGTTTGGATCATGGATCGGATCGGATCATGGAAGATTGTATTAGTTTTTTATTATTATTATTTTTAATGTCCTCCACTGAAAATCAGTTCTTGTAACTGAGTGGGTTGGAGACAATAAAAACAAATTTTTGTACGTACTTATTTATTTATTTATTTATTTATTTATTTATTTATTTATTTATTTATTTATTTATTTATTTAGGTCCAGTCTAACAATGTCCCAATAACTACTTATTCGTCGAATAGCTTATTTATTTATTTATTTATTTATTTATTTATTTATTTATTTATTTATTTATTTATTTATTTATTTGTCGAGTTTGCTCCTTGTCGTGATTACTTGGTCCAAACGGTGTTGAAACGTGAAATGACCTTTTACTCTTATTTTTCTGCTTAATTGCTCTTTTCCACAGTCATCTTAGGCGACATTTTTTTCATTTTTTCCGTTCGTTTAGTTCCGTCAACATCACCCCAACAATGATGACGTAGATAATAGACGACGACGCTGACATTTCGGCCTTACGTCGTATTTTGGCTACAATGCAGGCTAATCGAGACGAGCTAATTTCCACAAACTAGCGGCTTCTTATTCTCAGCAGCTGCTATATACTTGATACATTTACCACAAATCAAACATTCCATCGCCCTCACTGAAATTTCACACTTGCCAACAATTAGGTGTTGTAAGCTACATAATATTTTCTACGTGAACTTCCTAGCTGCTTTTATCTTAACCATCATGCACGTTTGCTGATAAACATAGTTAGGGCCTACCTAATCCCTGCAGTGACCAATATTTACAATCTTCAATTTCCCGCGAAAATGCAGTTCCTTCCTTTTTGGGTGGCGGGAGAGGGGGGGGGGGGTACATTCAAAATGGCCGGCTGCTAAGTTTAAAATTTATTTTAGTTTTAGATACGGTACCAAAGTTAATAGTTATTTATCTTATTTGTGTATTCACACGGTTTCTTAGCTATAGCTATAGAACCATTACACACATTACACTGTATACATATGTAATGTTTTCAAATTTTATACAGTGATATACTTGACTGCAGGCCTACTGTAACCCTTTTCATTAAATTTTACAAAAAATAACAAAAAACTGCTAAACAGAGCACCAGAAAGTGCTTAATAAAACACAAATCTAGTATCCTATAGATTATAGAATGTATGTATGCATAGATTACTAATTAGTAATTACTCTATAGGAGACCAATACCAAAAACCCTAACGCTATCTAGAAAACAATCTTCTCCGGGACCGATTTTGGGCATCTTGTGCTGTGTTTTCAAAAAACATAAGAAATCCGGAGTCCCTGTAAAATTCATTTTTTATAATGAACATTTGTAATTTTTTTCTTAGCTAACAAAAACCTGTCAAATGTCTCATACACATGCATTCTTTTATATTTCTTAACATTTCATTTTGTTGAAATTCAGTTTTAAATTGAATGTTTCCCCAAATATAATCAAATAATGTAATTTTAAATTGTTAATGTCACTTAATTTACTTCTTCATGAATGAATCCGTCACCTGCAAATGAATTCTCCTCGCCTCTCTTCTCTTAATTCTCTATTCCACCTTCATTTCTGTATTCTCTAGGCTAAATCTCAAGGTCAACAACTTGGGGTTGCAGAATGATGTGCATTTATTTTTATTTGGAAAAACGAGATCGTGTTTAATAGTGGATTCACCGAAATTAGGCAGCTGTAATATTTTTAATTCCTACCATGAAAGTAATGTTTTAATTTAATTAATAAGCTCACGTTCTGTCTCTTTTTTTCAGACTGTTGAAAGGTAGCGTCAAACTGACCAACGCAAATCGAGAACCAGGCAGTTTAAGTCGCAGTCGAGGATTCTTACGCCGAGTCAACGTCAACTCGCCCTACAACGATGAGAACAAACCTCTGGGGAACAAAGGGAACTGCATCTCGACTAACATGCAGGTCTTCAGTCCTGTCAAGGTACCGTCCACTACCATGCACGCACAATACAGTGTTTTTCACTTTGTAAAGCAGAGCTCCGAATAGCAGAATCAAAGATCGTTGCTATAGTGTTGTTGTTTTTTGCATGGAAAATAGCACACATGAACAATTGAGTATCATGTTGCATTTCCAATAGGCTATCTAGAGACTATATAAATATCCGGGTCTTAAAACTTGTTAATCTGGACACAGTGTATTCAGAAACAAATTAAGTTGTATAGATTAATGTTCATATGGCAATTTATCAACATTTTATGAAATTATATTTGAAGCCCTGCTCCATAGCAATTGGGGTTAAGGGTATTTCACTGCTACAATAGGTTTGTTTGTTTTACATACATAGTGTAGTGTTAACGTGAAAGTGAGTGTAGGCCAATTGTAGGCTTTTACACTTGATTTTGCTTCACGTCACCCAGAATAAGAAAACGCTTTTTGTCTACACTTTACACTAAGCTTTACACTGACCCACTTACGTTTTGAGGTTATGGCGTGCATGCTCACATTATTTCCGTATATAGTCAAAAAAAAACTAATTAACATTTACTATCATTCAATTTTAAATGCATTATTTTATTATGAAAGTGCTGCGGTTTTACCATCGGTGGAAAAAAAGCGTTTTTCATGATTAGTGATCTCCTTATTTTGAACTGACACATTTGTTTGGCGCCTTTTAATTACACTACACTTCCTGCATGAGCCGAAAAGCAGTTGTAGAAAGTGCTACACAAAGTATAGCACTGAGGTAAAACAAACGCCTTACACTTGGCTACACTTAATACCCAAATGCCTTTTAGAGAGATTGAGCATACACTAGTGTAAAGTGTAGGTTAGTGTAGGTAAAACAAACGAACCTATTGGTGATGTAATTATTCACATTGGTCACATTGAAACATTCGGTAATTTTACAAAAAAAAAAAACGTAATGAGCCTAGTAAGTCGAGTGGGATACTATCTAATATAGTTATCTGTCTTGGAAGACATATTTTAAATTAATTACGAGCTATGTTGTTTAATGGAAAAGTAAGTTTTTAATGGGCTAAGGAACTTTGGGAAAAGAAAACTACCGTACATTCTACATGTGGTTAGTCATTACAAAAGATGTTTTCGTTGTCTTTAGTTGGTATTGATACGTTTTCATATTTAACGCTAAATCCCGTTGCCAAATAAAAATAAATAAATAAATTCACATTTAGAGTCCACCCACTTAGTAACTAAACTGATTTGCAGTGGGGGACTTTAATTTAAAGAGACTTAACCAACCCTGTAGGCTTCGAACACCATCGACGACTGAGCGATAAGTAACCAACTTACTAGTGTTTTTTCTTTTCCTTGCCAAAAGTATTCTTATATTCTAAACTTGCAAAGATTAGGCCTCCGTTAGATTTTATTTCAATGCCCACATCCATAAAAATCCTGCTTTTATACATTATAATAGCAAATAAGAGAAAAAATCGTAAATTACCATGCTCAGTAATATTACCAATTCCAATGTGACCGGTAATTTTGCATCTCTACAAAAACATAATATTACATGCATTCCAGTCTACGAAAACCAGCACAAAGCTATTATGTATATACTAAAATAATAATAATTACAATAGTCAATGCATAGTGAATGACGATACAATCATAATGCTCCGTTACACAATAAGCTGATAACAATGTGTTATTATGTTATGTTACAGTCACCCGGCTCAATGCGGCAGCGCCACCCGTTGGAAGATTACGACCCCAACTCACAAGATAGTGGCTACAGCACTAGCTTTCCGGACAAGGACAGTGGTTTTCGGTAAGTGTACTTTCATTTGTTTTCTCAGTATGTAGTCTTCACCCAGAAGTAGAGTACTTTTTCTTAGCCATTGTAGTCGAGTATTGAGTATTGTAGATGTGATAGGTAGCCCTATGAATATCAAAATTTACAACGTGATGAAATCATATTATTATGTTGTGCCCAGGGCTAGAATTTGATATTTTTATAAAATTGAAAATTTTACAATAAGCCTATGTTTTTACAAACTTATAAAATGATATTTAACAGGAAAATATGACCAAATAATGAATGTATTTATTTATTTATTTTTCAAATTAAATTGAGCATGAGGTCTACTTAGCCTATATATATCCTATGTGTGTCACACGCAAAAACTTACTGACCCGAAATAAATGTTAAAATATACACGCACAATTTTAAAATGGTAAGTTACCAAGGCCACTTACTTTCAAGACCAATGAATTTTCGGAGTATAATTTATACTCCTTCCTCAGACCCTCAGACCGAGGACAACCACAAACAACAGTTATCCTCCATCTGAGGAAGGAGTAGAAACTAGTATAGGCCTACTCCGAAAATTTGCCGGTTTTAAAGTAAGTGACCTTGGTGCCCTTCAAAAATTGTGTGTACCGGTATATATATATATAGTGTATACTTGGAGAGGCCAAAAGGCTGAGTTAATTGGAACTCAGAACAAGATAAAACATGTTCTAGTGAGGGGAAAGGTACAGAAGGACGACAGCTTACCTGAGAATGTAGATAGGCCGCTTAGAGAAACGTATAGATGAGATTAAAATATTTACGGGTTATTCCGCCACATCCTACGTCCATATTGTGCCGACGTTTCAGGAACCTCATTGTCCCTATCTTCAGGGCGTCGAACTCCAACTCCCAAAGACGCCCTGAAGATAGTGACCATAAGGTTCCTGAAACGTCGGCACAATATGGAGTTAGGACGTGGCGGAATAACCCGCAAATATTTTAATTTTATTGTTATAAATCCTGGCCACGAAAGTTTTAGTGTTTTAATAATATATATTTATATGTTCTTCTACTCACGCTGAGTGATCAAGACCACTAGTTGGCCGAAACGTCTCAGTTTATTTGTCTTCTCATCTATATGTTTCTCTAAGCGACCTATCTACTTTCTCAGGTAAGCTGTTGTCCTTCGATACCTTTCCCCTCACTAGAACATGTTTTATCTTGTTCTGAGTTCCAATTATATATATATGCCTAGTTATGATTCCTCCGGTGTAAAGTGGAGAGTAAATTTTGCTTGACAAAGGGTGGAATGGCAGAGTCGAGTTAAGTATATGATTTGTTTATGGTTGCTTTTGAGTTTGTTCTTCTTATGGAAAATAATAGCATGTAATAAAACAATAACATATAGCAACAAATCATGTAGAGCCTACTTAACTTGACAGTTGTCTGTGCATATCGCCCTTAGTGCGTCAGAGTTTGATCACCACTGAGATATATTAAAAACGTAGGCCTATATGCTTTATAAAGTTAAAATTGTAAATGTTATGTTTACTATAATAATTTTATAATAAATCATGTCAATAACTTAATACCACTTGAAATGTAGAAACTAAAACTTTTAAAAACGTCCATAAGGTTAATGAACGAATGAAACATCATGCATTTTTTAGTGTAACATGGAAATCATAGATTTGAATATTTAAAATCTATTTTGTTTGTAGGCCATGGGAGGGACAACTTCTTCAAATTTTAAAAATTGTGAAATTCAGTTGTTTAAGTTTATAACAAAATTACTTTCTATTGTGTTTAGATTTGCAGAGCCTTTTGGTGTACCTCCTCGCAGGCAGTTTGTTGAGAAGTCACCGAGGAAAGAGAATTCGACCTCTCCAAGGAGACTGAACATGCAAATAACGAACTCCCCTAATTTCTACAACAGCAACAGCAACAGTATGTCCTGTGGATCGGTCGGAAGTGATTCCATGGATGACCCTTTTCTGGAGCTATATGACAGTGACAAATATTCCGAAGATGCAAACTTACCATTTGGACTGAACAGTCTTCTAAATAAACCAATAGTCAAGGCTGAAAATGTGATTAACAATCCAATTTTTAACGACGAAAATGCTGTTAGTAATGAATCCACCTTTTGCCGTGAAGAAAGACCTAGGATTAACTTCCATCGTAGTTTTTCTGTTGGAGATAACACCACACCTAACTCAAGTCGGGTAAGTCAGTTAAGATTTTCTTGTAATTTGTAATACAGACATGTAGCATTCACCATTATTTTCTCATTCATAGGTTTTTTGTGCTAAGTATTTCCCACTACTGGTTCAACCATTTAGTAGTCAAGCAGCAATAGTAGTAAGGGCAGTAACTGAAAACATTGACACAAAATATGGTGAAACTAAAACTGAATTATTTTTATTATTATTTTTATTGTCTTTGGGTAGCAATCGTTGTAAAAATGGATCCTGGCTGGGAATTGAACCTAGAACTCTGGGTTAACATGGACAGCAACATGGCAGTCTTCTGTTTGATGTTCATCATTGTGGCAACAACCAATACGTAGCAATTTTGAGTAAAGGTTAGGTGGACAGGTAGAGCCAGTGGTACTGGGTTCGAGCCCCAGGCTTGGAACACATTTTCCGACAATTAAGTTAAGTATGCAACTTATGCCAACTGCAACTTTGTCCCTTAAAGCAGCCTATTTAGCAATGATATTCTCAATATTTAACGTACCATACTTACTGTACAGCTTGCAGTCTAGAGTGCAACAAGAGGTTATGTTAGGCTAACATTGATTAGGAAATAACTGCTGTAGGGCAGGGCCTTTCACTTGTACATTATAATATGTAACTGTAGTCTTTTTTTTTTCCTCTTATGCAATGATGACCTTTCAGCCATTCATTTATATACTAATGTGTTTTATTTAGATGATAGACCACAAGTTACAATAGTTATAAGTTACTGTTTGCCATTTTTCCCATTACACAATATGATCAATTTCATCATTCAGAACTCAGATTAAAAAGCACAAAAACAACTAGTATTGCACACTCCTTAGAAACTTTCATAGCTACCAAGTACCAACTAATACAATGTGCCTGTACTATACCATATGGCTGTTTTTTCTTTTATGCTCAAGTGCATTGTGCTGTTTGTTCCTAGGCTCGAAGCTGTCTGTTCAAGTCTTCTAATGTCTCTCCTAAAAGTAAACCCAGCTACAAGCAAACACCAGACAATGCGTCACATCCCTTTGAGACGGTGCGGTGCGTCAAGCGTCCAGAACCTTCCTGTGATAATAGTCCTTCGAAAGCCAAACGGCGCAAATACAGCACACTACACAGCATATCGGAGAATGAAAACATCGTAGACTCGATCGTCACGGGATTTAACTTCAAGAGACAAGTAAAACTTCAGCGCAGTTATTCAGAAACTGAGGCTACAATTATGCATGCTGTACACAGATGTAAGTAAAAAGAAGGCAATAAAATACTGTGTGTAAAATGCTGCAAATTACTTTGTCACAAATTTTTCCAGAATGTGATAAAACATTATTTCCATATCATGCAAAAACATTCGTGAAATAAATCTAAATACTAGGTTGTCAGTTTATGTGAAAATAGTGATCAATAATCACAAATGTCTAGTCGATAATCATATCAAATTCATTTACAAATTCATAACATAGGCCTAGGTACTAAATGTGTTCAACACAAATAGGCCTACTGTAGCAGGTAGCTGAAAAAACATGAGAATTAACTTTTCTACTAGGAAAACGCTCTGTTTGACGCGTTGATAAGCGAGCGCGTCATTATCTACGAACTTTCTGGCGAAAAGATTTCAATGCTAATACAAACAACAATTAACAACAATTCAAGAATGCGCATTGCAAAAATGTTTCTAATTTCCATAGCTATTATACTTCCCGACATTGTTGGATGCAGTGCAATATGCGTTGCTAAGAATTTTCGCTGTCATGTTTTCGCCGCGGTCCGCCACCGTTACTAACAGTTATTGACAGCAATAGAAATGTAATTTCTGCCTCTAATATGTATCAAATCGCGTTTACATTAGTATATTCGTGACCGGACAAAAATTTACTATAAGATAGCCACCTCACATTTTGCTGTTACTGTGTTTCAGAAATATATTTTCGAGTAACTTTTGTGTAACTTTGCCAATACTTATCAGATCGCCATTACATTAACATATTCATAACCGGAAAAATCAATAGAAAAATCTGGCTATCTCACATTTTGCCGCCATTTTGTTTCAGAAAAATATTTCGCAGTAACTATGGTGTAACTTTGTAACTTTTCGAACGATTTTGCCTCAAAACTATACACCTTCAATCCACATCGAGGCTTGTGGATGGTCCAAATTTCAAGTTGATCGGACTTTCCGTTCGACCGCTATCGACGGACATAAAAACAAAAAAAAAAAAAAAAAAAAAAAAAACACACAAAAAAAAACAGAACGAAGTGCCATAAGAGTCAAGTGGAGACGCTCGCTTCGCTTGCTTAAAAATTATTTTTTCTTTTTTTCTTATCTTTAAAATAGCATTTATATGAACATTTTTTATTATTGTGGGATTAGATATTATCCTGGGGCAATTGGTTACTGTCTAACTGGAAAAGTAGATGCAGTGGCCTACTGCATTTTACTACATGCACTGAATTTAATATTGTTGAGAAATCTGCAAACTGTCTCTGACAGTATCCCTAGTATAAAATTAGCTGGAGTATGTGACACAATGCCTCATGGCATGAAAAGAGTGACTTCACTGGTTAACACTGATCTGTCCTAATAGTACTGGTAATGTAGACCTACCTAGTAGGCCAAATATGGGTATTAAACTATTAATTTAATGGGTACATAGACAATTATCCTTGAAGATGATCCAAAAATATTTAGTTTCAATTTACGTAATTTTGATCTTTTTTTAGTATGTTTCCGTTGATTCGCATGGCAATTGGCATTCAATCCATATGGAATTTTGAGACCCATCTAAGCTACATAATACTCCATGTGACAGTAGGCCTATCACGTACCAGCGTTTCAATATGATGCTAAATTGTAAATTTTAAATTCACCTAGCATGCTCTGTTACCATGCAAGTTGGTTTTAATTTTGTTTAATTAAACATGGTTTGATATTATGCCTACATGAAAGCATTTATACTTACGTTTCCTGGGTTAGGTTATATTTTGTTGTTTTGTTTTCATTGCTTATCTTGTCCTGTTGCAGCATTTACTGAACCAGATCTCATTGGAGACTTCACAAAGCCATACCTATTACCGCTAGTGACCGGCCGTCATCAAGATCTCAAGACTATCTCACCTGACACGTTGTCTGAACTGATAAGTGGGAAGTTCGACGAAACAATCGTCACATACTCCATTGTTGATTGTCGCTATCCGTACGAGTTTGATGGAGGCCATATAAAAGGCGCTATAAATATTTATACCAGAGATCAGATGTTAAAACATTTTGTGGATGTTTGGAAGGATGCAGGAAAATGTGAAACGTCATTGACTTCTGTAAAACGTAAACATATTGTGGTTTTCCACTGTGAATTCTCATCAGAACGAGGACCTAACTTGTAAGTACTACATTTTTTACTGAAGTACTACTACACCCAGCCCACTATTAAAGAATTATTTTTACAAAATTATTCGGGATTTAGCATAGTAATTTTGAATTTTGATTCTCTTTCAAAAAGTATCTCAAATGCACAAATGGTATTAATAATGTTTTAACAAAGTTATTCACTCAGTGCCTAGTTTAAGTAGGTCTTGATCTTGACTATAATAGCCTACATAGAACCATTGAAACATGAAAATACTTAAATTTTTAAAGGTTTTTGGCCAGTGACACTGAACATTGATTGTTCCTAAATATTCAGCCTACCTGTGTTCCCCAATTACAGTAATAACTAATAAGACTTCGTTTTGCCATGTAATGCACGTTTCAAAACAAGTCTCCCACGAGATTGTTTCTGGAGTAAATATATACAGTACGTACTTGCATAAGATTTTTGTGTTCCTTTCTCCCCATTCCCAGCTATTGTCCGTAATGTGCATGCAGCCATTCTATTCTCAGTTTACCTCCGGTAGAGAATTGTTTTTATAAAATTATACTGGATTTAGCATAGTAATTTTAATTCTCCTTCAAAAATCATCTAAAATGGTACTAATGTTTTAACTTTTAACAAAGTTCATTCAGTACCCTTAGTAGGTCTTGATCTTGACTACTTTTTCTAAGGGTGCTAGTAATTATATAGAAATCAATTACTGTAGTATTGTCAAACTTTTTAGCAACTAAGTTAGGCTAGAGTAAGATCGGTTTACACACTTTACTTTCCTAACATTTAATATTTTGTTCCACGCATATAGTTTTCCTAACTGTTTTACTCGGGATCGCTGCCATTGGCCAGATTTATAAAATGTTGCCTCTCATTGGCTGGGCTAAGAATTTTAGGTATATGAGCTAAGATTGCTGTGGTTTTCTTAAATTTTAGGAAGTTGTGTGAATGCCATAATGCTTTTGGCTTGATTGAGCTTTGTTAACCCTTAAATCTTGCATCTTAAATAAGTGAGTAAACCAACCTGTATGCAAGTATCTTGTTGTAGGTATTTTTTATATTGAAGGCTTACGTTCAGTTCAGTTCAAATTGGTCAGTTTTAATTATATCCCTTTGTCAATTGTTAATGGTATGTTACAATGGTAACAATGGTATGTACTGTATATGTTACAGATACCGCTTCTTGCGCAACTGTGACCGTGACCACAATAAGGAGTGTTACCCAGCTCTGTTCTACCCAGAGCTCTATCTGCTAGAAGGTGGCTATAAGAACTTCTTCCAAAAACACAGTCAGATGTGCGATCCTCAAGCATACCGACCTATGCATCACCCAGAAAACGAAGGTGACCTGCGCCACTTCAGGGCAAAATCCAAATCTTGGAACGGTGACACCAAAAGTAGACTTGCTCTGCGGCATAATCTCAAGCGCTTAGGTCTTTAATTCTTCGGTTATTTAGGTTTTATTAATGCAGACTGTATATTCGTATTATATCAGATTAATTGATCTGCTTCTCTTCAGTTAAATAATTTTGATTGGCCAGTAGAAACATTATCTTTATATGTGATGGAATTATTACAAAGGGATGGGCAAAACTATCGATTTTATCGATGGATAATCGATATCACAGATTGAGAAAATGTTATTTTTATATTGGTATTAAATTAACTACTATAAAGAGAAGTAGGCCTATTGTGTTATTGAAATAAAAGGTATAGGGCATACCTTTTATTTCGATAACACTATAGGCCTACTTCTGTTTTGCACGCTAATGGGGGATTTACCCACTAACAGTATATTTGTATTTATGATGTAATTCCGCTTTTGAGTCAGTTTCCGCACGTAATTGAAAATGGGTTTACGCGGCATATTACCGCAGTCTGTTAAGGTGGAGCCAGCAGCAGTCTGCCTCTCGTCAACCGTTGCTCACATTCCATGGCTTTGACGTGTTATTTTCCTATCTAATTAACAGTGGCGGCACTACGGGGGGGGACCTTCGCACACCCGAAAATTATCTTGTCCACGTCCTAGCCCACCCAATTGATTCCGATATATGTTTTCTACCAAGAAAAACAATCCCACGATGATAGTAATACCTAATCCCGAATCAATTGACATTAGTTTGTGTTTAAAGTTCTCTAATTTTCCAGGATATTTCTTTTTTGTGATCTCACCCGGGTTACTAACTTGCTCTCAGCAAATACTGTAAGTGTAAGGCATACAATTCATTTTTTAAAAAAGTTAAAATGCAAACATTCCATTCCCTTTCATAAATATAATGGAGTTCTAATACTATGTAATGAAAAATAGGTTCCCCATTTGAAAATTATATTTCCCACACGATGCCCACCCCACCCATGTACTTTCCTCTAGTGCCGCCACTGCTGATTAATGTAATCTGAAAGCTGTGTAATAATATGAGTAACACAAATCCCAGGAGACCTGAAATCCTCCCAATTTATATTCTAGCAATGTTATCCCTAAAGTGTACTTTTAAGAAATATATTCTAATGTGATCGATCGATAACGTTCATTTGACGTTCGATTATCGATGCCCATCCCTACTATTACATTTCAGTCAATTGGGAATTCATTGGCGTGTTAGTACACTGGATATCATTTTCATTTTGTAGTGCATTTAACTATTCTTGGATTAAACAGATATCAATGACTGGTTATATATTACAAATTTAGTTCAAACATGATTGGGATCAGGGTTTATTTGTTACATACACATGCAATGTGAATAATACACCTACTAGACACAATTTTTGTGTAATGTCGTAATGGCTGTTCTTCATAGATTGAGAACTTAATGAATTTGTGGTTACAATGTTGAAATACTAAAATACTACCTAATCATACTATGTACGTACTTAAGCATTCCCAACACTAATAACTAAAAAAGTTAAAAAAAAAAAAAAAAACATTTTTAAACAAGGCAGTCTCACATTTTTGTGTTTCAAAATTTGTCATATGTTTGTATCCCAAATTGTGTCCTGTTGTTACTTGTTGTAGAGTCATTAAAACAGCCTAAAAGTAACATTTCATGGCAATGCTCAGGATAATTGAGCCATTAACTCTTACTTAACTTAACCCTTTTTGTCATCTGTACTATAATATGTTACTTAGGCTTATATAATTAGTGAATAATGACCAGTGGTATAGTCATTAAATGGCACTTTAATTTTAAAATTAACTGATTTCTTAAAATGTACTGGTGCAATTGGTCATCTCAAGAAATGTTTGTTTTGTACGTAGTGTATACCCAATCTTAAGCAATATATGCGTGAGTCCTTAATTATAGCCAATCAAAATTATCTTTCTATTGTAATAGGCAAAGCTATATAATGAAAAATGTGCACCTACTATATTGTACATTTTGTCTCCAAATGTGCTACAATCAATTAACATATTTTATGTGACAGTTAAAGTGTAATATTATGTAAATTCGAATGCTATACAATTCTAAAGAAGCATACGTGATACAGACTGTTTTCCTCAACTAAACTGTCTGGGTGAATAGGATAAATTCTTGTTATAATATAATATATTTTAACCAAAAAGTTGAAAGCTAAATAGAACTGGTAGACTGGTAATAGGTTAATAATATATGTATGTAGTATGTAATGTACCTAATAGAAGTGGTAAAGAAATTCTGTACCATTGTTCTGATTTGTTCATTCTGTATTCGTATATTCATTGGAATGGGATGTTGTAATATTCTCGTGGTACGTATGTACTTAATAACGTAATTTTAGGTACACGCAAAATCGTGGTGCAAAGTCATGCACTTCTGGTAGTTGTTGGTACAACATTTGTATGTCAGTAATGAACTGATATTGTTTGTGATTATCTTAACACCATAAAGGTAAGCACATGGACTGCTCACGTAGAGCAACAGGGCTCCAACATACATGTTGAGACGAGTAAATTATGTTTACGTAGAACCAACCATTGTGCATAAACTGAAGTTTTGGATTTACCCACATTATAGACCCCGTGTTTAATTGCTGGTACCGTACCTAGTATTAAAAATATCTGAATTTTACTTTTGGGCAAATTATGTTTTCCAAATTGTTCATGCCCTGAACGGGCTTATATGGCGTGATAGCGAGGATCTCGCTGGCTTACTTTGAGCTCTAGTAAGCCTGTGAAAGTTTGAAGATCCCATGCATTAACAGGGAAGGATACCTCTACGTCAAAAACCGCACAAAATTTTCATTTTTAAATTATATCACAAGAATGGGCTTCAAAATCGAAAATCTGAATCAATAGCGCACTGTGGTTTAGTAAGCCCTACACATGAAATGCTCTAAGTTGTTACTTATTTATATTATAATCAGTATGTTTTTTCATAAATAATAAATTTTATTACTAATTATCGAATTGTAATGAAAATACTATGCTAATGGTTATAATATTTTATTCAGTCTGTAGGGCTTACCAAAGTACAGTGCGCTGCTGATTTAGATTTTTGATTTCTTGTTGCAATCTCGAGATATAATTTAGTAATGAACATTTTCTGCAGTTTTTGACGTAGAGACTACCCTTCGCTCAAGGCACATCAGAGTGTTTCTTAAATAATTACATCCATGCATAAAAATATTTTTTTCAATTTGTCACAAGCATCTTTTAAAATTTGACTTGGGAGGTTCGTGTTCGTAAACTTTTTTCTAGCTACAGTCTACAATATAAATTATTGTAATTAAAATGAACTTCAGTTAAATTATTGATAGTCAGTCTACATGCATTGCTAGTCTGTCTTCAAAAATCTAATATACAGAAGTATATTTCCTGTCACAAAATATAGTAATAAAAATAATGATCATTAATAACTTGTTTTTGTACTTCAATATTATAAATTTCTCTTTAAATCACATTGTTGCCATAGCAATTACAACAATTAGGGTTGCTGCCGAATATCGATTATCGATATTAAATAATTGCAATCAGTTAGCAATTGATTGCCGATCTGTGTATTTTTCTGCCAAGAGATTCCAAAAGTATGGGCTAAAAAAAGAATCGGTAGCTCAAGTTGTACGTTACGACGTCTCTGTCTTATCAATCAAGACCTTAATCAATCAATCAATCAATCTTCACTCGCCAACACTGCAACAAACGGGCACCGCACCGACCCTTTGCAGCGCCACAGCGGGCTCAGTTGCACGCATGTCTTACAAAAAACACAGGCAATGTGCCAGAGGGAATGAACCAAATACCACAGATTTTACATATTTATTTAGAACCCATTTTTTTTTATTAGTCAATAGTGATCGACTCATTTTCAGTTATCAGACATTGCATCAAATGGCAACCCTAATAACTACATAATTACAATCACATATTTATCCAGAGTATTTACATACTCAAAAGTCATAATACAAAAAGTAGTTGGTTGATTTCCTTTGCCAGTGTTGGTAACTCATGAAGTCAGCAACAAAAACTCTTCCTTGTCAACATGTTTCCTACAGCGGACCAACAACAGACGGTAGGCCTACTTCCCGACTTTCAACACTTTTAACTTGCAGCCCCCAATAATGTGGGTCACAAGGTAGTAAATTTACTTAAAAATTACATAAAAAGATGGTAAAAATTCTTTTCAATCGATCAAAATATAAAAAGCATTGATTTTATCAATTTAAGTGCAAAACCGAAATGTACATACATGAAAAAGCATATGTGGATGTACTGTCAGTACAAGCAAACATCAATTTAAATTTTCACCGGCATTAAGTACAAACCCTAAATTAACATATGCAAAACATCGATTTTCACCAGTACATGTACATTTTTGGGGGTAAATTCCTAATATATTGCCATGATTAAACAGCATAACTAGGCTGTTAGTGTATTGCATTAATTGTCAAAAAATCAGAACTTTTAAATGCCTCCCAAAGTCCAAATATCATTCACATAAGAACATACCAGTAGTATACAGTAAAACTCTTCTAGGAATAACATTTCCTTGAGTAACATGTCCCCCCTTTACAAATGGTGCAACCCCATACTGTATATATGTACTATCTTGAGCTAGTTCCAATTATGTATTGAAAAACACAGTGTCAATGCTAGTCTCTATTCTCTACTACTGAATTCAGTACTGTGTATCAAAATTTGATTCTTTGACTGATGTAAGCATTGTGTTAAGCCATGCTTGTCTTAAATGGACAGTTGCTTACAAAATTATGAATAAATTATACATTTTTATAACAGTAACAAATGTTATTCAATATTATGTGTGTTTGCACTAAATTCCATATTGTCTTCCCTTATCAAATGACTAGTAATCAGTAATCCTAATCAGTAATCAATGATGCAATAAGCAATATTGAGAAGTAAATTAAGAAAATTTATTCGTGATTTTCGATCATCCATCATTGTAAATTCGAAAAATACCAATATAGAATACAAATTCAAATCTAGTATCCCGATATTTAACTTTCCCTTTATGATAAGAATATTGTTATGCATAGTCAACTACTTTCAATGTGCTTGCTGCAACAGCTGGTGAAGAAAAATGTAGTGTTGGGAGGGAGCGCACTAGAACCATCGGAGAATAACTGGTCTAAATTGAATTAAATTGCATGCAATATCGGCTTTTTGTACGGAGAAGGTGCTGATTAATGATGATCCGATTATCAATCGATTTGATAATGTGTTCAAAATTGATTTGTAATTTAAATTGTTGGTCACTTGTCATCCCTGTATTAGTGAGCACTGAGCATAATAGGTAACAAACAACCCAAACTGGAAATTCACATTATTTGTAATGTCACACTAAGCATAAAGACATGACTGCATTGCATACATAGTTGTAATTAAAAGAGAAACATGATACAAACAAACAAAAGAGCACCCCCTATATCTAGATTTATTAAAATTGCTTAATGAAATCCAAATGTGAAATGATGATTCATAGCTTAACTAGCTGGTCAACATTGTATCAGCTGAAACTTTAAAAAATCCAGCTTGGAAAAATTTGAATTTAGTATGTAGGGAATAATACTAACGTCGAGAAAATATGTTGGCATTGTTTGTCTTGAAATTTTTATTACAATACCAACACCCACTCTTGGAAGACAGTTAATATGATCTAGTTGTTATGCAATTTGGTCGATCTCAGTTCGGACTAATGTTGCATGCACTACTGTGATATACCAGTACGTACGTACATACTGTTAAGTAATGTAAGACGGTTGTAAATACATTTGTGCTGTAGTGGAATATGAAATTTAAATAGTTGTGTGGTGTGCTTGGTACAGTTTACATGGATTATATTATTATTGCTTTTATGTATAGTCTTCAATAATATCTTCTTGAATTTTCTTTTATTTCCTGAGAAACTACTGCAATAGTTTCTCTAAATGTGTTTCATTTTTAGTGAGGTTAATGTCAAATTGAAATACACCAACTTATCGCAGTTTGTCCCCGACATCCAAATCTGTGTTTTGGGGGGGGGATAGATTTTCAATTGACATTTTGTAAATGACAAAACTGCAAATTTATGTATAGCAATAGATATCAAACATGGCTTCCATGGGATGGCAACCTGAATATTAGATGGTGTCTTTCTCTTAAAGCATAACTTGTAATTGTTTGAAAAATTGTGTAAAGTTGTCAATTACATGATTCAACACGATGAGTAATTTTTGTCGAATAGTAATTATAATAAAAGTAAGCTGACAACAAATACTACTAGATATTTTATTCTTTTCATATGCCCACAGCCACATTACTAAGTTATCATGTGTCTATGCTTCCCGCTCCTTTCTATCCATGTCCTCGGGCATTTCATTTGTCAATAACTTCCGTGAACCTAGCAAATAAAAATACGTGTCCTCTGTCCTGCAATACACACTCATCTGTTATTTAAATGTACCATTTACCTCTAGTTACTCAGTACGTGCAGTCGTGATTTTAGTGTGAAAATCACACTTTTGCCAGGACATAAGGAAAAACAATGAAGGTTATATAACATTAGTAAAGCTTTTTATCCCTCTTCCCCATCATTCTGTATCAGGTGCAAGTGTGTGCTCGCAATTAGGTTAATGCTGAGTTTGCCAAACATAGCCAAACATCGCAACAACATGAATGGTGACGTGGGCGGCTATAGACTGAGTTCAACCTGGTCTCCAGCTGTTAACATAGCAACCAAACAGCACTTGCAACAACTCCAACAACAACAACAGCTACAACAGCATCAGCAACAACAACAGCGACAACGAACGCAGCACACAACGAGCGAATGGGGCGCCACCACCAGTGCCACACCCACCTGTACCCAAGCTGACAGTTACCCCCTCAGTGTCCGGCGAGAACCTAGGCGGAGTGGTCGACTTAGGGAACGCGCTAGGCACTCCTGAAGATGTCCCTCACAGAAGGGACGAAACGTCGAGGTAAGCCACCTTATCACCCACGACGCGGCGAAACATCCCGTTCAAGTTACAATTTTATTTCATTATTATCGGGCCGCGAAATTTTAAAATGTGAATTAATTTTATTGTTGTTTTCCTGTCCCATGAAAGGACAGGATAGTGTGTCACCAGCAATCTAGGACAACAACAATAACACCAAAATACTGACACTTGCATAATAATGTAACAACTTCGCTGTTTCAGGGGTTTGCCCGGTGGCTGCTGCTCAAAATCAAGTAAGGGCTACCGAAATATAAATACTTTACCTAGTCGGCTCCGGAACAGGCACCTCAAATAATTTAACATCAATAGATATGGAAGGTGACCGTTAAGGTGATGGTGCGTGTGACAAATTGGAACCTGTGCCGATTGTGCTCAAATCGTGCAAAGGATGTGCGTGGCTTTCTTGTTTTGCACGACAAAAAATACACTATGTCCGTTATTTTTTTCTGAAACACTCAGAATGCACTCGAAAAGCCAGGTTTTAAAACATTTCGCCTACGACGCTATTATCGGGACCTTTGCCCAATCCCCCTTTGCTTTTTTTTTGCCTGGAAAGATGTGTCCCTCCAGCTTGAGTTAAAAATATGGCAACCGTACCCAAAACCAAAAAGAATTATTTATGCCTATGGCTTGTGAGAAAGACCTTATGAATAGACTAGACTTTGATAAAGTAATCAACGAGGTATCAATGATGAGTAAATTGTTAAAAAAGCAATTCATTTACCAAAATACCATGTGCGCCTCCAACTAAGCCATGTGCATTTCGATTAGTGTCAATGTCTGTAAACATAATATTTTGTAAATGTGTAATTGATACCCCCCCGGAATCAATTATTTTTTATTGGCCTGAATGGTGGTAGTTTTGCCCGGCCTGCTTTTTAGCGCCAGTCCGCCCTTGCGGACGATACGGAAGTTCAGGTAAAGACGACTACAGGGAATGGAATGAAATAGTGTAATCCAAAGATAATACAATACCTACTTCGTAATCTATCTAAAAATAGCCAACGCAAGGTCCTCACCTCATTGTCATGGGTAGGCATAATATAAATGTGCTTTGTTCATTATGCGGTTCCTCATTGTTGTTTCAACTAAGACTTGTTATTCTACATACAGAAATCCTAACGAATTCGTGAGAAATAGAGTTGCGCTCCCATGCAAGCTTTATTGTTAGTTTTTTAGCTTTACGGGTGAACTCGGTACATAACAAAATGATTACACACACGCATGTGCCGTGACCCAACTGATTAGTCCACGTGTATGAGAATCAGTTGATCACAGACTTGCTGAAATTTATCCAATCGTATGTCCACGTATGAGTATCACAGACGGGACAAACTAATATTTATATTTTATGTGGAGCTTTGTGACTAGCCTATATTTCCGAATGAAAATGAAAAAATGCAATGTGCAACATTAATTTTGAAATCATGCGCCACATTTTGATCAATAATTGATCAAAATGTGGCGAAATTAAAGTTTGATGATGATCAATTCAAATGATCAATTATTGATCATTCCTTCAAAATCGATGTCGTCTGCACGAGTTCAGTTTCGGTGTTGTGCAGCTGCTGTCGTGTTTGCAATTTCGTTTATGGGTTCAAGCACCTACAATCCGTTATCTGTGGTTCAAGCTTTGAGAGTTTGAACGAAACGATGTCTACATCTTGGTCTCCTAACCAAACTTTAATCCGGCGATTTTCTGTTAATCGGAGATCAAAAATGGCGCCTGGTAGAAGCCACCATGCATATTGTAATGTTTGTTGAAACCATGGTAACCATTACCAATCCGAGATTAGTAAATCGGCCGATTAAAAGCGAAGGATAGTCTCCAGGTGAAAAAACCGCAGACAATTTTCATTATTTAATTATATCTCAAGATTGCAACAAGAAATCGAAAATCGAAATCAACAGTGCACTGTGGTTTTGGTAAGCCCTACATACAGAATGAAATATAACAATTAGCGTAGTTATATTGATTATTAATAATTCGATAATTAGTAATAAAATTAATTATATATAAAAAGCATACTGATTACAACGTAAGACAGAACTAAGAGCATTCAGTATGTAGAGCTTACTAAACCACAGTGCGCTGTTGATTAAGATTTTCGATTTTGAAGCCCATGCATTCTTGTGATATAATTAATAAATTAAAATTTTGTGCGGTTTTTGACGTAGAGGTATCATTCCCTGTTCAAGTCCGAGTTCACCAAACTTTTTAATCGGACGATTTATTAATCTTGGTTTGGTTATGGTTGCCATGGTTTCAACAAACTGCATACAAGATGCTTGGTAGTTGGTGCACTTCTACTTGGCGCCATTTTTTATCACCGATTAACAGAAAATCGCTGGATTAGAGTTTGGTGAATAGGATGTGAATGCAATATTTAAAAGATTAGCTTTTCCTATATTAACATCATAAACATATTTTCATTTTCAGAAGCACATATTCTGTAATATTTAAAAGATTAACTTTTATATATTAACATCATAAACATATTTTCATTTTTATATTTCCTTTCACAATACATTATTTTAAAACGTCATGTCACTCACTCCTGTGACGTCACTATTCAGGTGTATGAAGGAATGTGTTGCGATTGATGGTAAGTGACATCACATGCAGACAAACAATCTGTCTACTCCTGCTGTATCTTTCTTTGACTGGTGAACATTCAGGCGCGTAACAACTTTGTTTTAAGTTGGACAGGGGCACAAATATAAAGACACAATTTTCACAACAATTTTGTTATATAGGAAAAGAATCTGGTATATGGTTGTAGAATCATTTGTCATGCTACTTACTGCAGTCGATTAGTTCGCACCTTTTTTAACAACGCAACTTTTCCCTCAGGGGGATGTCTAGCGTATCTACCAGGTTCGTCACCACGGCTCGACAAATAGTTGATTGACATAAAATATATTCAGTATAAACCTACTATTAACACAAAATAAAATCAGGAAAGTATTAGTATTTTGGTTTTTGCAACAGTGGGAGCCCAAAATTTCATGCTACTAGTGTAAACGGGGTCTAGGTGGAGCTCCAGCAGCTGACGCAAAAAAAATCATACGATATTCTCTTCTCAAGTGCCCGGAAAATGAGTAGATTAATTTATTTTTCATCCAGAAGGATTTTTGTGAGTTATTATTACTAAACTAAAACCATATCTAAAACTATTTTAGAGAGAAGCGATGCTGGGTTTTATACCACTATATATTAGTACCGTGCAGTGCACGATTAAACGATTTTGGACCTTTTGGTTGGACAATTATGGGGGGCGATTCGCCCCCCCCCCCCCTTCCCTGTAACCGCTAACTGCTACTGTATATTCATTATAATTACCAATATATTTTGACTTGCAAATAAATTGTGTTATTCACTGTGATTGTTTATTAAAATTGAAAATAAAAGACAATATTCAAACGTTTTTGTATATGTATAGATATAGTTCGAAACTTTGTTACTGTTGTAGACCTAGTGGTTTTGCCAGATTATCCAAGGGGTGCTTCAGCCCACCCTGACTGGGGGGGGGGGGTCAGTGAGTAGAGTGGGGGCGGGGGGTCAATTGCCCCCATTCCCCCCCCCCCCACCCCCACCCCACATGAATATTTCTAGAATCGTAATCAACATTTTTAAGTTGTTTAAAACACAATCAGTTTTAAGGCGTATGGTTTAAGGTTTAAGGCGTAGTGAATGGGGCTTTGCACGCAAAGCTTGACGTAGAATGCGCCACCACCGTCCAAGCCCAAATCCATGACCTGCTGGATGGATGAGTAAATCAGCGCGGACAAGGTCTACTTGACCCATCCAGCAGGCTGTGATAACAGCATTTTGCCAAAGAAGTAGCTCAAGTCCAGAGCCTCCTGGATGGGTAAATCAGCCCTTTTTTCATAGCTAAAAAGCTATGCGGAAATCAAGTAGACCTTGTCTGAGGGCTGGCACTACGCTGGCGCTGCGAGTGGGAGAATGTGGCAGTGCAAAGCCCCATTGAGCAGGGCAGTGAGATTAGAAAAAGGGGAAGGGGAGATAACAAACTCAGGAAGACATGTAAAGCTGAACTCTTTTCTGGAAAGGACGACACTGGATTGGAATGGATTGATCGAAGACTAAGGTTGGAATTCATAGTCGGCCCCTACACCTAGGGGCACCCATTGTTGCTATGGATTTGTTTTGTTTATGGGAAATAACATGGAAACAACTGTTACCTTGGTAACAATGGGCGCCCCTAGGTGTAGGGGCTGACTATGAATTCCAACCTAAGTGGGACAGAGGAAAACATGGGGAAAGGAAGGCAGAGGAGGAGGATAAAGTTGGAAGGTCAGAGAAAGAGTGGATGCGCCCGCCACTGGTCCGGAGGGGTCATCTTCGGGATGAAACAACTACCATACATACAACAACCATGTAGTTGCTAGTTATAGTTATATACTATTGATGTAGAAAATCATAAAATAGGGGCAATAATTATAAATTTTCATTGTAAAAAGCGGAACTCATTTTGGTCAATAAATAAATTCATAATGAACTACTACAACTACTACTACTACTACTACTACTACTACTACCTGATGAACTACCTAAGATGGCGGAGGAAGTGGAGAGCCTGCTGCGTCGCTCCCTGTATTTTTACAACAGCACCCCAATACAGGACAATTTTGAGTGTAAGTTAGATCAAACTTATTATAGTGAAACAATATTAAATAGCCAAAACGGGGTCAGTCCGACTTCGAACGTTACGTCGCCGTATAACTCGTGCCGAAAAGTTGGCCTAGGCGTTGGCGCGTTTTCCGGAAGCACGATGTACAGGCCTTGGCCTAGTGGTCAAGTGAACTCAGATCTTTGCGATAACCAGCGATTATACAGTGAAGTGTTAATAAACAGTGAAATTAGCCAAAACGGGATCAGTCCGACTTCCAATGTTACGTCGCCGTATAACTCGTGCCGAAAAGTAGGCCTAGGCGTAGGCCTAGGCGTCTCCGCATTTTCCGAGAGCACTAGTGCTCAAGTGAACTCTGTATTATGCGGTAATCATCGACCCTACAGTGAAGTGTTGATAAACAGTGAAATTACGCCTAGGCCTAGTAATAGTTTATCATTTACTAATAAAAATATTGATGGACAGAGCGATGAAGTAGGCCTACATAACCTCAAAGCGTCGGAGCACAGAAACGTGACTATAGCAACAGATCATCACATCCACCGCCATCTAAATCACAAGGAAATCTCAAGCAACGTGAAGGCAGCGTCCTCAGTGCACAGACAAGCTACAACCTGCTACCAACCGCAGGAAAACAAAACAACTAAAATCAAACCAGTTCCAATCACAAAGATCAATGACCAACACAAGACACCATCGACCCTACAAATAAACGGAAACCCAGACCCGCGCCCAAAAATCCATGAAATAAATGGGAACATACTCAATACCCCTGAAACCATGTCAATTGCACACTGTGTAGCAGCAGACCTAAGAATGAGTGCAGGTGTGGCTCGAGAATTGAGAAGAGTTGCCAGCAATGACAGTGCACTAAAGCAACAAAATAGAGATGTGGGCAAGGTACCAGTTCTGTATAATGGAAAAAGATATATTTTTTACATGATCACCAAGGAGCACTCCGATGGAAAGCCCACTCTTGGCACCCTATTCACTGCTTTAATGGAATTAAGCAAAAAATGTATGACATATAAAATAAAAAATTTAGCTATGCCTAAAATTGGGTGCGGGCGTGACAAGCTAAAGTGGGAACAGGTTCGACTCCTTATTGAGACTGCATTTATGTTCACAGAAACCAATATTACCATATACAATTGGCAAAACACAGTAAGCACGTATGAAACATGCCAATCAACAAATAGGCCAAATTCGTGCGCGGTAACGAATGGAGGAAAACAGGATGTTCCGCATTGGCCTATAGGTGTAGGTGCTAATTTTCTAGACCATAGCACAGACTATCACGATAACTATAACGATAACTACCAGTATCATCGGAAACAAGCAAAAGCTCGTCATGCTGAACCAAAGCCACATCACTATCCAATAAATACTTCGGGTAGGAACAACAAGCCTGACGAAAATGGCCGTAAAGGCCCAACATCAAAAAGTACACAACATTCCAACCCCTCTCAATGTAAGCTTACAGGTACGCAGCCTAGCCTATCAACTAGGAACCGGTTTGACATCCTGAGGGACCACTATTCAAGATCTGAATGTAGTAGTTCGGAACAAGAGATCAACCCAATTAGGCCTAGATCACACTGGCCACAGACAACAGCTAGGCCTAATCAACAACAAAAACAACAGCAACAACAACATGTCAGTAGGAAGATGACAAGCTGCAATAAGACTCCCCAGATAACCATAACAATAGATGCGGACAGCCACGGACGCAAACTCCGCCACAGATTGGAAGATCAACTAGGCCTAGGTCAAGAAAGCCGGTTCCGAGTTAAATCGTGTTTCAAACCAAACGCAAAAATTAAGCAAGTTGTCGAAGGTTTGGAAATTCCGCAGAGCAAGGATGAGATCAAAATTATCATAGGTGGGACTAATGATATTGAAACCATACCCCAAACGATCGACGCGAACGTGACCAATCTAACAACCAGTCAGAGACTCCACATCAAGGAAAACATAGTAGAGCCAATAGTTAACCTGATAGAGCAAACCGGCAGCCGCATACTTCTTACTTCAATACCTTGCAGATATGACAAACCAGACTTAAACAACATTATTATGAAAGCAAATGACTTTATTCTACAGAAAATACTGTCATTAGGCTTAGCAGAAGGAGTCAACTATATAGACCTGAATAGCATTCCACTAAGAAGATCTGACTATACACAGCACGGCCTGCATCTGAATCACAGTGGCAAAAGAAAACTCTGTGAGGCTATCTCCATAGCAATAAGAAGGCAAGAGGAGGGAGAGAGAGCGGCCGAGGGTCCAGCCAAGACGTCTCCAGTGCACGGCGAGATGACCGAGGGGCCAGCCGGGGAGATGCCAGCGCACGGCGAGATGACTGAGGGGCCAGCCGGGGAGATGCCAGCGCACGGCGAGATGACTGAGGGGCCAGCCGGGGAGACGCCAGCGCACGGCGAGATGACCGAGGGGCCAGCCGGGGAGATGCCAGCGCACGGCGAGATGACTGAGGGGCCAGCCGGGGAGACGCCAGCGCACGGCGAGATGACTGAGGGGCCAGCCGGGGAGATGCCAGCGCACGGCGAGATGACTGAGGGGCCAGCCGGGGAGACGCCAGCGCACGGCGAGATGACCGAGGGGCCAGCCGGGGAGACGCCAGCGCACGGCGAGATGACGGAGGGGCCAGCCGGGGAGACGCCAGCGCACGGCGAGATGACTGAGGGGCCAGCCGGGGAGACGCCAGCGCACGGCGAGATGACTGAGGGGCCAGCCGGGGAGACGCCAGCGCACGGCGAGATGACCGAGGGGCCAGCCGGGGAGACGCCAGCGCACAGCGAGATGACGGAGGGGCCAGCCGGGGAGACGCCAGCGCACGGCGAGATGACGGAGGGGCCAGCCGGGGAGACGCCAGCGCACGGCGAGATGACGGAGGGGCCAGCCGGGGAGACGCCAGCGCACGGCGAGATGACCGAGGGGCCAGCCGGGGAGACGCCAGCGCACGGCGAGATGACCGAGGGGCCAGCCGGGGAGACGCCATCGCACGGCGAGATGACCGAGGGGCCAGCCGGGGAGACGCCAGCGCAGGGCGAGATGACCGAGGGGCCAGCCGGGGAGATTCCAGCGCACGGCGAGATGACCGAAGGGCCAGCCGAGGAGATGCCAGCGTACAGCGAAAAGATCAAAGAAACCGAGGAGTCAGCTAAAGCCAGGCAGAGCAGCGTGCCAGCCAAACAGACCAAAGTGCCAGCTGAGCCAACCGGCAAGACAATTGAACCTCAAGGGAGGTTCCTCGTAGTGAACGCAGCCCAGGAGAATCCAAGTAGTCCTACAGGGGGTGTGGCCCAGCTGACCAGTGTGGAAGTAAAGGTATTGGGACCACCATCTTCGCCAGCCAAAGTGAAAGATGCAAGTAGCCAGAACATCCGCACACAACCAAATAGATTAACTAAAACATCCCATAAATGTATTCCTTTTCGGCTTTTCCCCTTAGAAGTACACAAACCATAGACACTAGGCCAAATCCGAATCCTACATACGGAAGCACAACTACTCAATCAATATCCCTAGATCCAATTCAAAATTACCAAGTAATAAATCTAAAGGGGAACAACAAAGGCAGTAGACCTAATGGAGCAAGCCCAATCCTTAAAATTTTACACCAGAACGTCCAAAGTGCTCGTAATAAACCCCTTGAGCTACAAATACTTGCTAACGAAGAATCTCCGCACATCATGTGCATGTCGGAGCATTCACTAAAACAACATGAAATTGAGGAGTACACACTCCCGGGGTACACTTTAATAGATAGCTACTGTCGCTCCAAAAACAGGGGTGGGGGGGTAATGATTTGTGCAACACATGGGTTAGATATCACTAAAATAAAATGTAGACCAAACAAACAGTTAAAAAAAGAAAAAGACTTCGAATATGCAGGTGCAGTAATAAATCACTGCAATAGGAAGATAATTTTAATTACAGTATATAGATCCCCATGTGGAGATATTAATGTATTCTTTGACCACATCTCACAGCTTCTAGACATAATAAAAGGAAATAATCATGACATTATCATCTGTGGAGACCTTAATATTAATACACTTGAAATCAATGCAACCACTCACAAATTAGAACTTTTTCTGAACACGAATAACCTTAAAATGACTATCAATGAGCCAACAAGGATAACATCCACATCTGCGTCACTCATTGACAATATCCTTACCAACCTAGAAAACACTCGCTACAAAACGAGTGTCCTAAACACAGCCGTGTCAGACCACTATGGGCAGGTGATAGAAGTTTACGCTAGGTCAAACCAGGTGGGATCAAGCAATAGGCAGAACCAGACAAAGTTTATTGAGTTCCGGGATATAAAGTCAAACCTACCGTACCTCAAAATACTTCTAGATAGGGAACAGTGGATAGAAACTTATAGTGCCATTAGTCTAAATACAAAATATGATGCATTCATAAGTAGATTTACCCACCTAGTGAACATAGCATGTCCAAAACAAAGAAAAAGAGTTAGGGGTAATCCAGGCGTAAGCAGTAAAAATATGGACTGGATCACAAAGGGAATCCTAACTTCTAAAAGGAAACTTAAAATCTATGCTAAATGTGTAGCCAAAATAAGTAAAACGTCAACACAAATTTATGTAAGGAATTACAAAAATACGTATAGGAAAGTAATTAAAAGAGCAAAGGCAAAAGCAGTTCAAAGGTACATCTCTAATTCTGAAAATAAAATTAAGGCACTTTGGCAGACAGTCAACAACGAAAGAGGTAGTAAATCTAAAATCGATAAGTCAATAACTTCCATTGTCCATAACAACACATTGTACACAAACCCAAGTGACATCGCCAACACACTAAATGAGTACTACGCTACAGTCGCGGAAAAGGTAGTGAGTAATGACATTAGAAAAACTTACGAATCAAGTGTTACCCTCCCTAGTACCCTAGATCATGCAATGACTCTTCACTTCGTTAGTGAATATGAGGTGAACAAGATTATATCTGAAATGAAAAATAAAAGTTCATTTGGTTACGATGAAATTCCACCCTTCCTAATTAAGGATTGTGCAACACAACTTCTTAAGCCACTTGTTCATCTAATCAATTTCTCCTTCATTGAAGGTGAATTTCCTGAAAAATTAAAAATTGCGAAAATCATACCAATTCCCAAAAAAGGTGACTCAGTAGAAATAGGCAACTTCAGACCAATTGCATTACTATCATCCTTCTCGAAAATTTTTGAAATAGCTTTTAACAAAAGAATAACTAGGTTTCTAGAATCACGAAATTTGATCTCTAAACATCAACACGGTTTTCGTGGAAAAAAATCTACTACAACTGCGACAGCAAATTTCATAAATAGTGTACTAGAAAATATTGACAACAAAAGTAAAACCATGGCAGTATTTATGGATCTTTCAAAGGCCTTCGATTGTGTAAACCATAAAATATTAATAAAGAAACTAGAATGTTACGGTATAAGGGGCGTGGCACTGAAATGGGTCCAGTCATACCTCACGAATCGGACGCAATACGTAGAATTAAAACAGGGAAACGGACATGGTCAAGTGCAAACCTACAAGTCAAGCATACAGACTATGCATCACGGTGTACCGCAGGGTTCCGTAAATGGCCCTCTGTTTTTTAACATTAGTATTAATGACATACCAGAGAAAGTAGTAGCGGGAGAGATGACTCTGTTTGCCGACGACTCTACCCTCAGTATGGCTCGTAAGACAATAGAGGATCTTGAAGTAGACACATATATCGAAACTAATAATGTAGTGCAGCAATTTGAATCCAACTGTCTCAAAGTTAATACAAGTAAAACTAATATTATGGTCTTCAACCCCGGAAACAAACAAAGTAGGGAAGTAAACATTTTTATTGGGGAACATTGTCTGGAACAGGTAAGGGTAACAAAAATGCTGGGGTTGTATATAGATGAAAACTTATCGTGGAATGACCACGTTGACTTTATAGCCAAAAAGATAAGTTCAGGAATTTTTGTAATAAGACAGCTAAAGCAATACTGTAGTATGGACATACTTAAATCTGCTTACTATGCTTTGGTTGACTCATACATAAATTATGGCATAGTACTCTGGGGAAACAGCAGCAAAAATAATACCCTGAAGATATTCAGGCTTCAAAAGAAGGCTATACGGTATATTCTAAACTTAAAACCTACACAATCATGTAAACATTATTTCAAATCCCTAGAGATCCTTACGGTCCCTTCCAAATATATATATTCCACTTTAGTTTTTGTGCGTGAACATCATTCAGAAACCTTTTTAAAGAACGCAGACACCCACCAGTACAACACACGAAACAGGAACAATCTTCACATTCCATCAACTAAACTAAAAATAATTGATAAAGCTCCTATCCATGCAGGGAAAATACTATTCAATTATCTACCTGAGGACATAAAAAATGATGCAAACATGGTCACGTTCAAAAGAAAGTTAAAAAGCTATTTATTGGAAAAGTGTCTTTATACCATAAGTGATTTTAAAGAAACATGACTACAATAGTGTGTATCCTTGATATGTATGTATGTATGTATCTATCTATCTTACGTGCACTATTTACCAAGCAATTGTATGTAGGCCTACGCTAGTACGTAATGAATGTAACTGTAACACAATGTATGTATTTGTAACTCAATGTCTGTAACTACTACCCAATGTCTGTAACTGTAACCCAATTTGTATATACTGTATATAGCTTTAATTTAATTTACCAACATATTTTGACAACGCTCATGTTGCGATGCATGTACTTGCTGCTGCATCTAATGTAACCAAATAGCCGCTAATAAATACAATACAATACAATACTACTACTACAACAACAACAACAACAACTTTCGGCCTGTTGGAGTGTTGGAGTATTCAATGGTCGCATTTTTCGTACACGCAATTCGACTCTCGATATAAATCGCAATTCACATACGTAAACATGACGTTTTCAGCAGTGACACCCTATAAAGGCCTACTATTTTATTTCAGTTTTAAAATTGTGTTTTACCTTTTCACCAGTTATGGTAAATTATGAAACGTGTGAGTAGATTAATTTTGTATAAAATATAAAAACATTATTTGTAGCCTACCCAGACGCTTGTAATGCTAGAGGCCTAGGGCCTAGGCCTAGGCCCTACTTGCTAGGCTAGAGCTAGGCCTAGGCCCTAGGCCTACCCCCAAAATACTATCCCTGTGTATCAACAAATTTGAGGGAAATAGCCAACGTGCACTTACATTGTTATCTGGGAACTGATCATAGTGGGGCCAAAACACACAAAGCCTTGGTCTAGGCCTTAGGGCAATTGCATAGGGCCCTTGGCCATTGTAGAGTGTCATGTAGGGTCTAGGCCTAGGTCTATCTATAGGTAGTGGCCGAGGCTTGACAGGCACATCAAAGATCAAAGTGTAACCTCTGCAGCTGTCATTTACGGTCTAGCCTAGGCCTACCCGTACCATTGAGTTATGCGGCAGAAAGAGAGGAAGACTACGGAAGAGATGGAAGGAGACAGTAGGCAGAGGTCTGGAGAATTGTAACTATTTGACTGTCTTCATTTTTCAGGTATGCTTAAGACCAGTTGGGGCCTTCTTTTTCATGAAGAGAGGAGAGAAGATGAGGGATTTGGAAGAGAGAAGAGCATTGGAAGATCTGGATGTCTATTGGAGTCAATCAACCCTGCCAGAGACAGGAAATCGGGATACATTGTAAGGGTTCATTTATATTAGCCATTCTGATTTTTACTTCAGAATGTTTTCTTAGGTATTCTCTTAAAAAGTAAACCTGTAGGCCTACCTAACAAATATTAAGTGGAGGCCTACCTAGTAGAAATAGTTACGAAATGAAACGATACAACAGAACTTCGAATTCAATTCATGGGGGTATGTTTGTAGACCTCCGTGCTTTTGTATATTTGTGTACATTTTAAGAAAAAGTTCTGCAATGGTGCTGGAACATCTGAGGGATTTGAATGGATAGTGGGAGATTAAATTTAAAATCAAGGGTTTTGATTGTCATTGAATCTAAAACATAAGAATTTTGAAAATATAAACATTCAATCATTTATGTTTTCAGCAGTCACGGCATTTTCTTCAACGGGATTCTCTACTGTGACATCTACCGTCTCAACTGCAGCAGCCAACCAACAAACCACGTCAAAGCAGTGGTAAGTGCAGCTTAAGTTTGAATTTAGGACTAAGTCAGATGATTATACGATTGGATGGTATTTATTGTAATCAAATTAAAAATACCAGTAGTAAACATATTAATGTTTGAACATTTAATGTTGTTTTCAGCAATCATGGATTTTCTTTGATGAAGATTCTTCACTGAACCAATTACCTTCTCAACTGCAGCCACGTCAAAGCAGCGGTAAGTGCAGCTTAAGTTTGCCTTTTAATACTGTTGAAATGTTATTGTTATGCCACAGCCCTCTATGATGTAATTGGGGTTTGTTCAAGGTCCACTAGATCACAATTGTAGGAGTAAATCCAGTAGGCCTTGGTGTTTGTTAATATAAACTTTGTTTATAATATGCATCCATGGCAACAGTTGCTGTCAACCATTCAGTCAATGTGGTCTTGCTTTATTTTCTCTACCAGTGTCTAATAAATCATATTCTATTCCACCTGTATAATCTCAATAGGTTATGGGCCCAGGTAATGCAAAGAATTGATTTATAGTGATCTTTAAGCAAAAACTGTTTAATAATTGTGGTCAATATGGCAGTGAATATATTGCAAGTTGAGAGGTTGGAAGGAGCAACCAATTTCAGTGCATGGAAATTTGGTATGAAGATGCAGCTTATACGGGAGAAATTGTGGAGATTTATTGAAGGTAACTTAAATCTTTCTTCAGAAGATGAGATTGCATTAGACCAGCGTGCACTTGCAACTGTTTGTTTGGGTTTAAAGCCTCATCTGTACATACATGTAAACTCATGTAAAACGGCCCGTGAAGCATGGTTAAAATTAGAGTCTGCTTTCGAGGATCGAGGACTAGTGCGAAAAATTCACCTACGTCGAAAGCTGAACAGTATTACATACAAAAACTGTATTAATATGGAGGATTACCTCAACCAAATGATGACTATTGCTCAGCAGTTAAGTGCAATAAATGCAGCGGTGACTGATGACGAGTTGGCTATAATTATCCTATCCAACTTGCCAGACTCATTTGACCCACTTGTGATTACACTTGAAAATTGTGGCCAGGAACTGAACACTGATGTCGTCCGAGCTAAATTGCTACAAGAAGAAACAAGACGTCAACGAGGTGAGTCCATTCCTGATGAATCTGCTCTAGCTACAAAGCCATTTAAGAAGTTTAAATGCTACAATTGTGGTAAAGTTGGACATTATGCTAAATATTGTAGGTCACATCCAAAACAAAGCCCGAAAGGTGACAAACAAGACAAAAAGGATAAGCCTAAATCCACAGTTCTTTGCGCAACGGTTAATCGAAATGGACACAATGCTGAAGACTGGTGCGTTGACTCGGGAGCGACTAAGCACATGTCAAATAAAATTGAATGGTTTGATTCAATCCGAGATGGTCAAGAAACATCATTATGTATGGCCGATGGTACGACCGCTCCATCTACGGGAAATGGTGATGTCGCTGTAACAATTTCGGTTAATGGATCAATACAAGAAGCATCAATCAAGGATGTACTATATGCTCCAACGCTCAAAACTAATCTTTTGTCGGTGGGTAAACTCACAGATAAGGACTACAAGGTTGTGTTTACCAAACATAACTGCCAGATCCATAATGAAGAAGGAAACGTCATAGCCACCGCGAGTAAAACTGGAGGGTTGTATAAGCTAGACACTCCGGAGACTAACGGTGCCATGGTAAACATTGCTGCTGTGGGGGCCACAAACCGTGAGTACATGTTGTGGCACAGACGCCTCGCTCACCTCAGTCCTGGTGGAATGAAGCGATTAGCAGATGGTATGGCCACTGGCATAGTGATGGGACAGCCTCCTACTTCACCTTGTATAGGCTGTGCTGTGGGAAAGCAGCATCGTACCCCGTTTCCAAAAGGTAAGGCAGAACGAGCTCAAGAAAAGCTAGGCATTGTTCACTCAGACCTGTGTGGACCAATGAGCGAAGAATCCATTGGTGGAGGAAGGTATTTCTTAACATTTATTGACGACAAGACAAGATGGACCAAGTGCTACATTTTGAAGGAGAAGAGTGAAACTTACGAACGCTTCATCGAGTATCAGGCAGAAGTTGAAAACCAGAGCGGTATGAAGATCAAGATTCTGCGTTCAGACAATGGCCGTGAGTACATTAATAAATCACTATTAGGCCATTTAAGAAAATGTGGGATACGTTCTCAGACTACTGTACCACGGAACCCAGAACAAAATGGGGTTGCCGAGCGGGCAAACAGAACGATAGTAGAGAAGGTGCGATGCATGCTTGAGGAAGCTAAACTACCTAAACGCTTCTGGGCTGAGGCAGTAAACACTGCAACCTACTTAAAGAATAGAGCACCAACAGTTGCCGTGGATAGCATTACACCGGAAGAAGCGTGGACTGGGAAGAAACCGGACCTTGCTCACCTAAGGACTTTTGGCTGCAAAGCGTATGCTCACATTCCAAAAGAAAACCGAACAAAGCTTGACGCTAAATCGTCGGAGCATATCTTTGTTGGGTACTCCGAAACCAGCAAGGGCTATCGATTGGTCAATTTTAAATCAAGAAAACTGACTATATCGAGAGATGTGATCTTCTTGGAAGATAATCAACTAGAAGCGGAAGACAACGTGGTTGATGGTGGAAGTGGGAGCATAATCGTCTACTCGCGAGTCAATAACGAAGATGATGCAAATGTAAATGAAGAAGATAACAATGCAGAAGTTACTGAGGAGGATGGTGTTTTTGACATCGAGAATGAACAAGAAGCCGTCTTCGAGCCAAGACGTTCACAACGGAACAGACGTCTGACAAGAATTCTTAGTGATGAGTACGTAAATTTCATCGCAGACGAGCCCGAGAACCTGCAAGAAGCATTCAGTGGGAGCGAGGCTACACAATGGCAAAAGGCAGCTGACGAAGAGATGAAATCAATTGAACATAATGAGACTTGGGACCTCGTAAACTTACCAGAGGGAGCCAAAGCTATAAAATGCAAATGGGTCTTTAAACGAAAGGTCGATGCTGAAGGGAACGTGTGCCGATATAAAGCCAGGCTAGTGGCTAAAGGATACACGCAGAGAAAGGGAATAGATTACGGTGAAACCTTTTCACCGGTCGTACGTTTCGACACCTTAAGGACAGTTCTCGCATTGGCAGCTGAGAATGACCTGGAGGTTCATCAACTAGATGTAAATACTGCATTTCTTCATGGTGAACTTTCTGATACCATTTATATGGAACAACCGGAGGGCTACATTGACCCCAAAAATGAGCAAAAGGTGTGTAAACTAAAGAAATGCTTGTATGGACTCAAACAATCGAGCCGTATATGGTATGAAAAACTTGATACCGAGTTACGTAATATTGGGCTCAAACGAAACACAGCTGATCCATGCCTATACCATGGTACAATAAGAAATGCAAAAATCATTGTGTGTGTTTACGTTGACGATCTTATAGTGTCATCGGAAAGCATAAACGAAATAAATCAGCTAAAGAAACAACTAGCGGCCAAGTTCAAGATGAAAGACATGGGACCTATTCACCACTGTCTTGGAATTAAAATAACAAGGGACAAAGACGCGGGAACGATTGAACAACAATATCTTGAAGAGATTCAACATGTCTGAAGCAAAGCCAGTATCTACCCACAGGAGAAATGATCGCAGACACTATGACCAAGAGCCAAGAGCTTACCCCCTGCAAAGCATGGATGGTGTGTGAAAAATCTGGGACTCTTGTGAAGATATGTTTATTGTTTAGGGCTATGGCAAGTGGGAGTGTTGAAATGTTATTGTTATGCCACAGCCCTCTATGATGTAATTGGGGTTTGTTCAAGGTCCACTAGATCACAATTGTAGGAGTAAATCCAGTAGGCCTTGGTGTTTGTTAATATAAACTTTGTTTATAATATGCATCCATGGCAACAGTTGCTGTCAACCATTCAGTCAATGTGGTCTTGCTTTATTTTCTCTACCAGTGTCTAATAAATCATATTCTATTCCACCTGTATAATCTCAATAAATACATTCCACATAGGCTATCCTATGCATATGTAGATATAATACATAGGCTACATGTATCTTCTTATCTGTCTTTCTTTTTGTTTCAGAAACATCAAGATTCCCTCAGACCTTGGACGTCTCTGGTCTGTCAACAAGAAGCCAAGATTATAGAATAGGGTTTTGATAGATTCAGATATTTCTTAATTTACTTGAATTGTGTTACTTTTAAAGTTATATAACTCACATTAAGAAGTAAAACCGAACAGTATTTGAAACATAATTTTGAAATCGGCATCAAGACTAACTTCAGTGTTTTATAAAACCTTAAAGAACACTTAAAACTAATGTTATGAAAATTGAATACATAATACCTCAAGAACTGTGGCAGAAATTGACTGATAATATTCTTCTGATCCACATGAATTGAAACTTTAGTGTTGTGGTTCATTTCCATGCACGTATGTGTGCATGATGTCATACATGTATGTTTCTTTACCAGCAGCTTAGGTCAACCACACACAACACCGACCTTGCTTATTAGCGGGATTTCTGTGGCCACTTCTTGGGGAAAATGGTGAGAAGATAGTTTTGAGTTTTGATTAGTCTACTGTACTCCCACGTAAATTCGAATTTCAAGGAACCCTAAAAACTACAAATTGAATTACAAAATTTTGAATTAAAAAAACTTTAACATTAAGAACCATACCCAAATCTTCTGCTGGGACTCTATCAATAGTTGGAATTATAAATAAATTTGAATCAACCCAGATTGAATTAATGAGGGACTACTGTAGTCAGCCCTTTCTTGTCTAGTTAGTTATGCCCTTTGAAAGTATCCCAGATGTAATAACATGATCCATGTAGGATTTTGGCCCCGCGGTTGTCGAAAAGAAAAACGTTGGCACTTTCAAACGACCTAGGCATAAACGATACTTAATTGAAAATATAGGTGAGAGATCGTTATCATTTTGAGGAAAATTCAGTACCGGTCCTACTGAGTCGAGTCAGATAGTTTTAATTCCACATTTTATTGCCGCTCGTTTTTATATTTTAGATCTACTATTTCAACAATTTTGTTTTTAATTTAGACTCTGTTTTAAAATATTTTCCAGGTTAAAAACATTGTAGCTTATTTGATATTTTTATATGGTAATATAGGCCTAGAGGTCCTGACATTTTTTTTATTGATAGTGCCTACTGTAACTTAAATGTTATTTTGTGCTTCTTAAGTTTTCACACTTAAAGTCGTTCCATTGATCAAACTACCAGTTTCAAGCAATGATTTTAATATTTGTTTAAAATCACAAATAATTATTTCTTTGACAATTATTATTTTAAATTACTATAAAATGTAAAATATATTCAGTAATCAAGTAAGAATACTACTTTAAAATCCAGTATTTACACGAAAATGCAGTTATTTATAATGGCATGATTCTAAACACTAGTTTGACTGCAGAATAGCCAATCCCTAAAAACGAAATTAGTTCATCAAAACTCCAAATAGTAGTCAACTTCTTATCTCGCTTTTGGCTTTAATTACACCACAACACATTCACAAATTATAGACTCTATAATGGATACAAATCTAAATTGATTTACAAAGCCAAGGAAACAAAAAACTCGTTTTTAATATTCATCGACAAAGTATTGCCAACCTGCAATATACTTGGCAACGCTGCAAAGACATTGTTATTGTCAGATGATGAAAATGGCGTCAAAAAAATACGAAGCGGAGGACGTTTTATTACAATAAAAGAAAATGATAGGATTGTATATTTTGTATCGTATCATGTTGTTTGTGCAATTGTTTACCTGACGAAGTGATCTCAAGTAACTTAAGTCCATCTAGGACATGTGAAGGCATGCAATGGATGTAAATTATTTCAAATGCGTGTAGGGGGGCTACATAAATGGTAGGCCTAGGCCTTGCACATGTCAAATGATCACGAAACGTCCTTGAGTGGCCTTAGGGCTTGGCATATTTTCTTTCATATTATACAGATGCCTCCTGGCATACTATACTTAGCATATCTACATTGGGGAAAATGTTTGCGTTTACGGACGTACAATACATGAATTTCATTTCGGATCAGGCAATATAGGCCTAGGCCTAAGTCTAAATAAAGGTGGCCTAGGCTAGGCCTCACGTACCGTATTCAGATATATTCCCGTTTCTAACTGTGCCTTCAATTTGAATTGAGTGCATTATTTGTATGACGCAAAATGTTAATTGGAAATAAGCGACAACAAATGTAAATAAGAAAAAGTCCAGTCACGTCGCATCGTGGAAAGGTGACAGCCAGCTCATGTTTTGACGTGAGGCGGAGGCGGGCTCAAAGAGAAATGACGTCATCGCACGCAGTGTTGCCATAGTTTCACGGCTCGCCCGATTTCCCATCAAATGTTCTTGTAGTGAAGCCAATATTGACCGAAAACGAGTCGAGAGATTGTATTAATACATACATATTTAGAATTGTCGTTCAATTATCTTCAAATTGAGTATAAAATAAAGAAAATGACAAATGTTTAGTATCTACTTAGTCGATGCTTTATATTCGAAAGTGTATGATTTTTGACAGTTTCAATGGTAGGGGATAGGGAAATTGACGGATTTCAAATATTTATATTAAAAAAAGTAGTCGATGAAACTACTTTATTTTTCGCTAATATTTAACATGATATTTAAGTGTATATTCAACATGATTTGTAGCACAATGACAAATAGTTGGGTATACAGTGGATCGACTTTAATAACTGCGCATCACGTTTCAGGCACTGCGAGTCCTTCGGCAAGTTCGAGACTGCGAGCATCGACACCGACTGTTGGGGTTGACGTAGACCGAGGAAACTTTGTGTGTGAGCCGGTCGTGAAACCACGACATACTATGAAAAGACCTGAGCTCATTCCATTATCGCATGCTTGGTAGGATAATGGAGTGGGCAAGGCAACTTTGAACTCTGTGGCATTGTTAACAGTTAACGCTGAAAACAGGTTCATTATTAATTTGTTGACTAGATTCCAACACATCTATTTATAATACATGTATATTAACGCAGTATGCCTAGTAGCCCTAGTGTTGCGTTGTTGAACTTGACTACATAGGCCTGTGGTAAAATGTAACATATTTGAGTGGTACCGGTACTGTAGTTGTTCATCTTAAGTCAAACTTTATTTCAAGAACAGTGATTGACAATGTCATTGAGTTCAAAGTTATGACATTTAGTAATGTCATAGTATATTATGTGGTGTACACTAGAGGTTACTTCCCAGTTCATGCGAGAGTAATGAAATTGTTATTGAAAAGCCTAATCCATCCAGCTATCCAGATCTACTTAGTTGTTGTAGGATGCATATTCATGTTGCAAAGTAACTAATATAAGTACTGGTAACTGAGAATAATGAATCAGCAAATTGACGGAATAATCACTGTAGGCCTGGCCTACATATAGAACAAAACTTGAACTTGCGAAATCAGTTTGAACTTATGAAGTTTCAAAAAAGTTCGTAATGTGTACGCAACTTAGGAGGATGATATAGATGAGTGATTAACTTGTTTGGCCTGCATGAGGGAGGGGGGGGGGGGGGGGGGAGGGGCAAGAGTAACTGTTGCCTACTCGCGTAGTTTCACCGACAGGAAGTGTCTAGATGGGCAGTGCCAGAACTAGGCCTAAAAGCTTACCTTTGTAAATATTACCATGCATTTCATAAAAAATTTTGCAATGTTGTAATAGTTTGGGAACGAAAAGAGATTTGTAGGCTTTTGTAGTAGCAGATGAAGATCGCGTTAACTTTGCCTATAATTGGGATCTTTGTCGATAATCTTGTCCACGTTTTGCATTTTGTGAAGTCGATTTTATGAAGTTCTGTTTTATATTTTGGTGACACAATTTTTATGAGATTCTGTTGAATGATTGACTATCATGTCCCATCCCTAGTTGTAGGAGGAGCTATTACTGTTGTGCTCGTCGTGTGATTGTCACAGCCGACTATAGCTCAACTAAAACATGCAGTAGGTTATGACTTATAGCTCAACTAAAACATGCAGTAGGTTATGATAGAATGCCCATAACAACTGTCACTTCTCTTTTTTGAGACAATAGATACTAGTAATGCAAAATGAAATTACGTAAAATATAAAATCAACAGCTTAAGTAAATAAACCAAGTTGTTGCGTTAAGTTACATTACGATAATTAGTTCAATAGTATAGTACAAAGAGTTTAGTAAAGATAAATATCTAAGCATTCTCAAATAGAGTTCAAAATACACCAAACCATAAAGTTTTTGGCAGAACTCTGTCTGCTATGATTTCGAAGAGAAAGGTCTCTGTACTCTGTAGCTCCACTATTGACTACGCGGCTCTATTCAGATCGCTAAGTGGCTCAAATACAGTGGCATAAGGCACGGCGGCTGACTTCGTTCCCCATTCTGACAATTATAGTCGGCTGTGACTGTACACGTGACTACAATGGAAAAATACAATTAGCTCGAACCTTGGTAGCCTCGAAACGAGTGTAGTTACTCACCTCTAGACTGTGGAAGATTTTAGGAATTCCCTCCCAGCTTTGTTTTAATGGTATATTGCTATTAAACGAGGCCACACAGATCCTAACCCGATGGGCCTCCTACTGCTCTCTTGTGAACTGTGTTGTATTGCCTAGTGTTAACTACAGTAGTTGGTGGTGGGTATGCCAGTGGTGCAATACAGGTACACAATCTAAAGCTGCTGTCGGTGGACACACCCTACTACACTACCGTTAGTAAAGCAGTATAGAAACAGGACTAGTACATCAAACACTTGCATATTAGGGTTATTAGCCTGTCTGCTTACCAAAACAAATTATATATTTGTGAATTTATTTGGTTAGAAAAAATACAATTTGTACTGATATTGTAAATCGAATATTTGAGTAAGGAAAGCATCAGGGGAGGAGTTAAATGTGAGAATCAGCAGCAGAGAACCTTCTCCTTTAGTGGGGCATGATTGGGAGCTGCCGTGAAGATTGTGTACGCAGTTTACCATACCAACCAGCTATACTTCCATTGTGAAGTCAGTTATAAACTTTGTTCATACTTTTGATACAGCTAAGAAATGAAATGAAATTAATTTGTGTGCAAGCTTTTCTGCTAATACAGGGCTGCTAAGTAAGTAGGTGCAGTTTGTTATTTTAAGGGAATCTTTACAGAGTTTTCATTCAGCTCTGTTTGTAACATAGGAAACTTGAAATTTTGTATAGATTTGGGGCAGTGAAAGCAACTGTTAAAGCAACGTAAATAATTATTGTTTCTTTGACTTAAACATTTGAAAAAAGAAATAATGGCAACTTCTTTCACTGTTTTGCTTTTACTAAGCCAGTCCTACACCTTAAATAAAGGTAGGCCTATTTACTTTGGTTGCTTGTTTCCACGCTGTTTTCCTTTTTTTTTTTTTAATAATCTAAGACACTTTCTCAGTTATTGGATGGATTACAGAGTTCCTTGCTCTAGGCATTTTGCTGCTTGTATTTTATTATGATTATTATTTTATTAGCCTCTTTAAAAACTCGTGTGTACATTTATAATTTAAAATGTGCAGAACATTTTAGTTGTCAATAGATTAAAAGTAAAACACATAATTAATTACAGCTACTTATTATACAACTATGTACTTAAAATATGTAATATTTAACTTATTAAACTTCTTGATTTTGTACTCCATCCATAAACTTGAACCACACACACACACATGTACACAGTAAACTATTTACGTGAACAGCAATATTCGTGCACAAGGGTGTCATACTCGGTCGGTCCGTCAAAGCCTGAAGCCGAGATGTGGAGGTCAGTGTTGTGTGAGCGCAACTACGTAGTGGCCCGCGAAAGTGGTTTCAATTAATAGCGAGTTCTGGTTCTATTGAGTCGATGGTCAAAACTGTATTTCCACAGTTTTATACATCATGTTGCCTGGACAATAGTACATGTTTTTAGGTGGGCACTGTTCATTTACACTTACGCATTGATACCTTACCTGTGAAAAAGTTAAATGTGATGTTATAAAAATTAAAAAGATTAAAAATTTAAATTCCATAATGTTGTATGCCGGTAGGCTACTGATAAATTAAAAAAAGTAATAGTTCATCGTATTTTAATTAAATGAAAAGTTTACATTTTTCATGCTTTTCGGTAATACGAATACTGTAATGTGGATTTCGCTGTTGTTGTCCAATTACCGGCATACCAATATGTATCGATATTTTGTTGGTGCTTGATTTAATTAATTTCTGCTTTAGAATTGATCAATTCATGCTTCTTTTGGTAAATCAAAATCATTGAAACTTTTCACAATCCCCTCAAAACAAGGTGCTCACAGTAGGCCTATATATTTATACCTTACACTGCACAATTGTGCGCTGCTGCATACTTTATTTTCTTCCTCACATTAAATAGGCTAACGGTTAATAAAAGCGAGCAACTGGTTTCGGAAGTAACATGCTCAGCAATTGGCTGGTCATCTTGCCGACATCCCTCGGTCGATCAGTACCGGTATTTTGATGTTATCGTAATTTGCTATTGTCACGGGTATCCACACACAACCGTGCTCTCGGGCGTGTCGTGAAAGTTGGAACTTATTTTGGTTTCAAAACTAGAACCCCTTGATGCTGTTCACGAAAATATTTTGTGCTAACAACCTAAGAGTTGTGGCTCTGCAATCATGGCCAAATGCAAATCTAGAAGTAGAGTTGCATTAATGTTCATCAATGAAACTGATTAGTGATTTCTTGTACTTTTCACGGACTAGTTTTCTCACATTCTACTTTGCACCTGGCCGTGGTTGTACCTGTGGTTCCGTGGCGGCTTGCATGATTGATTGTGTATCTAGTTCTACTGGCATACTTAGAACTTACAATAGACCTGTTCAGTTTGGCTATGCACCAATTTGCTCAAAGTTTCTAACTCATGAGGAAGCGAGGGTAGGAAAATATGCTTACGTATAATGTAGACCCAGGTATTTGTGGTTACAAAAAATCAAATGGTTGTGAAACAAGCTTTTCTACATTTAAAAAAAAAACACAATTATTTCTTATAGTAAGAATGTCATTTTCAATTTTGAAAATCTGTATTAAACCAGAATTTTTGAAGTTCCCACTTTATTAATTTTTAGCAAACCTAATTAGGTGTAGTAAGTACTATTAAGTTTTTGGTTTTAAAACTCAAACTCAAACATGACAATTTTCCAATTTGAATAACATTTGTTGCCTTGAACGAACATTTACACTTAGCCCTGTATTCAAACCTTCTATAGGGACTTTGTTATATTTATTATTTATTTATTTATTTATTTAGCTTGAATTTACAAAATTTTGAGTTGTCAGATAATTATTGGGACTAGGGTAATACTATTGCTTAATATGAGCTTTACTTTGCAGTTATGACAATACATATATATATTTTTTTAATCCTCATCTATCATAATGTGAGAAAATAATCAGCTGATGGACATTTGGCCAGATTAGACAGACCAATAATACAATTATGTAAGGCTCTAGCTAGAGATATGGCTTAACAATGCTATGCATTTTTAAACATTACGTTTTAGTCAACAAATGCTCTAAACAAGACCGGAGCCTAAAGTTTGCAAAAAACAACAAACTTAAAACTGATTAATTTTAAATTTTAAATAGTTTACACAACCAAAGTGAGTTTGTAGTCTTTTAGGCAGCCAAAAATAATAATTGTCTTACCTACAAATACCTGACTGCAGATACGTGTAATGAATACTAGTTGGTAGATCGAGGGAAGGTAGCTCTGGAAAGCTATTATATCGTAAAGTGTACTCGGCAAACGTAAATAGGGAATGCTCTTTTATTCTCAGTATTGTATTGGCACAGTTATGTAAAAGACCCGTCTACAAATATTAGGAACATAGGTAATTTTGAATGTTTTAAAGTTTTTCTTTTTTTAAAGATTTAGAGACAACAGTGTTTAAGAAATAATTTGTTACTTGTCTGCATTCTTTTGTTATTTTAGTGACTTCACAGATCTTTTAATCAATTTTTTCCTGAATTTATTTCGTAGGCCCTAGTTATTATTTATTTTATAATTTAACTCTAATTATTAGCTTATACATTCTAAACCCTTGAGTACAGTTCACAAAGTATTTCAAATTAAAGCTGAGAAGTAGCTATTGTCTGGATTAGTAACACATTTGGTAACATGAAATGTAGATTCATTACACTTGGTGTGATCTGATCGGTCAAACATGTTGATGCCACGCCTTGTTTTTCTGCCATAGTGACGCGTGAAAGAGCCGATTACTTCTTTCACTCAAAAACTTGCCTGTAGGTAATTTAAAATCAAAATATTTTTCCCGTGGAGTATACTCTTCAGTTTAGAATAATAAAAAAATAAAAAATGTAAATTACGTAATTAAATTATAATTAATTGTATTGTAATTAAATTGTGTGTAATAAAAATGTTGATTCAATATTCTTGGTGTGATCGATCAAAGAAGTTGATGCCACGCCTTGGTTTTCTGCCATCATGACACGTGAAAGTGTTAATTACTTGAAAAAAACTTAAAATAATTTTAAATCAAAATATTTTCTCCTTGGAGTAGGCCTATCTGTATAGGCCTACTCTTCAATTTAGTTTAATAAAGGAATTAAAAAATGAGCATTCTCTATTGTTTAAACCGAGGATAGTTTCTTGGGCGATCCAGACATTGTGAGAGTTGGAATAGACCATTTTCAAAATTGATCGAGGACCCTTGGACTGAGTTCATCATGGTCCTCTTAATCTTCAATGACAACAATGCACAACAATTAGAAATTAACCCTGATTTAACATTTGAAAACTAGTTTTTATTGTTGTGCATTGTTGTCATTGAAGATTTAGAAGACCGTGATTAACTCAGTCTAAGGATTCTAGATCAATTTTGAAAATGATCTATTGTATTCTCTGGGCACCTTTCCTCGCGGACTAGGACTCAGTGTTTGCACAACCTTTCTCCCAGGGGTTGGAGTGAGCTATTGGTCCATAAAAAATAGTAGGCCCTAGGTGATTACTCATTATTGAGTTTACTAAGATCCTCTTTTTAAATATGGTCTATAAAATGAATTGGTGTTGCCAAAATGAACAGATCTGTTGTTTGTTGTACGCTACAATTTTGAGTATAAATAGATTTGGAAGCACATAATAATTCACCGCGAAAAGATAAATCCGCTTTTTAACCAAATATGCAACCCTCAAAAATTCGCTTTGTTTTGACATTGGTGCAAAGTAGCCTAGAGTCATCAGAAAAGATAGGCTATTAAAGAATTCAGGGAAATTTTTTTGCCCAGAGTTTTGCTTTTTGATTACAAACTGAAAGGAAACTTGTAGGGCGTAAACGCCATCCGCAATTGGCATGCTTTTACTGTCGTCATTAGCGCGAAGGAAAAAATAAAAAACGAAATTCAGATTCGATTCATTCAAATTTCTTTTTCAATTGAACTGGTGTCGCGGTGTAGGTTCTCTATAATTAGAATCTCGAGTCCTTCTTTTTTGATTACTAATATTCAGTCGTCATCGTGACGCAAACAAAACTTGTTCGAGTATCGTTGTTTGAACCATCTGGGCAAAATAGAAATTCAAATAGGGTACTACATGTAAAAGCTGAGTAATGAAATCTTGAATTCTTCACCAGTTTCGAATGCAAAACTCATGTCATTACAGTCGCGAACAGGAAATTTGTGCCCAAGTGTAGTTTCAAACTAGATCGTATAATTGACGTCTGCCATTACTCGCGAGCACCAAATTTGTGATTTTTGAGAGTTGCCTATTCTTAAATTCAATTCACTTGCATTCAATTCACAATTCACGGTCAATTCACTTTGCTGAATTAGGTTGCAATCTTTATATGACTCTTTGTGTTTGGAGCTGTGCTCTTTTATGCCATTCATTGTTGTATATAATATGAATGGTTGTTCTCTTTTATGCCATTCATTGTTGTATATAAGATGAATAGAAACATTTAATAAATAAATACTAAGTCCATAACTAGTTCATGTTCACTAATTAGGTCGCAACCTCTAGATGCCCTTCAAAAAAAATACTAAGTCCATAAATTAGGTCGCAACCTCTAATTGACCTTCAAAAAATATACTAAGTCCATAAATTAGGTCGCAACCTCTAGATGACCTTCAAAAATATACTAAGTCCATAAACTAGGTCACGATGAATTCGTTGCCCTATCTGTGCTTCCAAATATTATTCATGCTCGTTATTGTATGCGTATGTAGTGTGGTGCTGGTATCTTTGCAACCGTTCCTCTCGCTCAGACAGGACTGATGATGGAAATGCTTGAAAATTTATCGAGTTCCGTCGTCAGTCCTGTCTTGGCGTTGGGGAGAAAACTCTGTGAAGCTAAAAAGTTTCGACGTGAAACCTGGTCGCTTGAAAAATGCAAAAAGACTTAGGGTATATAAAAGGGCTTTTTTTGGCATATTATTCCATTTTTTGCTGATTTTTCCAGGTTTTTTTGTTGAATTTTGTAAAATTTATAAATTTTGTATAAATTTTATAAAATTTTATAAAAATTTTCATAAAATTTATAAAATTTATAAAATATTTATAAATATTATATTGTTTTGTTGTATTATTGTTGAATTAAATATTATTTGAAAAGAATGTTTTGTGTTTTGTTTGTGTTGTGTGCTAGTTCACGAGGTGAACTAGATGAGGAAAGTGAGGAGGCAATGGGAATGCTGTAAACAAGGTGCTAAGTATAAAGTACTGTATACAACAAACGGCATTGGTTAAACAATATTTATTAAACATGGCACTCAAAAGTAGACTAAGTCCATAAACTAGTTCACAAGCCAAACTAGGTCATGAACTAAGCATGGGAGAGAGAAGTAGGTTATTGCAATGAAATGAACACAACAGCATGAGTTGAATGGCATATATTGAGTAAATCAATACATTATATTCACCACAGCAAGTAGGCTGAGTCCACGGCCTTGAGAATTGATGTTGTCCGGGATCGACGTTCGAAACTTGTCGAACGACGTTGGAGACTTGTCGAACGACGTTGGAGACTTGTCGAACGACGTTGGAGACTTGTCTAACGACGTTGGAGACTTGTCGAACGACGTTCGAGCAAGAAGACGCATGTGGTCGAAGGAGGTATAGAAGTTCGGCAAGTGATGTGATCGTAAAGGGTATGAACCCTTCAAGCCACCTGGAACCAAGGACAAGACATGAATTAATGGATGTAGAATGTTAACCAAGTACAGACAACTTTTACAATTACTTTGGAAGCGTAAATGTACAGAATGTTCCGTGCACCTTTGCTACGAGAGCTCCAGTCGATGAGTACAAGGTAAGCTGGATGTTTGCTCGTATTCCATTACCTACCAAAGTAATTTAATTACTGAACATAGAATTGTTGTATATTAACTGAACAAACATTGAAATGATAGATTTTAAATAGCAAATGCTAATTAAATCTGTAAGACATGAAACTCTGCCAACTATCCAATTCTTTCTCTACTTTGGTTTGACAAAGCAAATTTGAAATTTTGGACTTGTTCTCTTGAATGCACAACTTTTAATTCAGTAAGTATTATTAGTTAGCAAAAGAATTAAGTTTAAAGATTTCTCTTTTGATACACCATAGCTTTTAATGTATTTTTCTATAATCTTTGTTTTAATCGTGCTCTATAGAAATTAGTTGAGCAGGATACATTATATAAGGCAACTGATTTCTATATTTTAGAAATTTCGTTAAACAGTTTCTCTCATTACTAACATATTTTGTGAGAAGGAGTGTGTGGGATCATTATGTCCCCCTGCCTCCCGTGTTTTATCTTGAATCTTCTCAAACCAAACACAGTGATCATTGACTAAATCCCAAGTTATATTTTAGAAAGAAAATAATTGCCATTGACACCAGTCTCCGTTATAGCTTTCTATTTCTGGACTAGAACTGTAGACCCCACCCATGTAAACAAATATTTCAATCCTTAACAACCAGCCCACCTGATTTGTAGCTTTTCCCTTTGTGCAGTGTATACCTAGTGCCTGCGTAATAGACCGAACCAAATAGCTTTGAAAGGTAGTTTACTCACCAAGCACACTGAATTAAGACTGCGTGGCAGAATCTCTCGAGGTAAGCTGGATGTCTTCGATGCTGATTGCAGAGTTATCAACACGAGCTGGCTCTATACTCGAGGGAGGCGTGGAAACAACTGCGCATTGTGCAGGTATCTTCAGTGCTGCCTGAAAACAAAAATACAACAGAGTTAAAATAAGTTGGGAGCTACGTAAATATTATGTGGTGTTATATTGGCAGCATAATGTCTCTAGTACACTGGTAAATTAACTAATGCTTAATTCATTTTTTGGAAAATTATTTTCCTGATTACTAGATTACTGTATTTAGTGCTGCTTTTGAATTTGGAAATTTAAGGTTGTGTTGTGCATCTTGTATAATATATGCAGCTTGTTGTCTCAACAAAACATGTAGTAACAATTCTACAAATTATATAACTTTACATTTTATTATTATTTATTTAACTCACCGAAATACTCCAGGTGCAATGCCGTATATGACTGCGTTTCTCGAGGTAAGCTGGACGTCTTCGATGCCGATTGCAGACTTGTCGAGACGAGCGGGCTCGATGCTCGAAGGAGGCGCGGAACAGACCTGGGTTGTGCACGCGCACACCAGGTATCTTCAATGCTGCCTGGAAACAAAGATACAGCAAGAGTTAAAATAAGTTGGGAGCTACAGTAGTATTATGTGGTATTAAATTGGAAGTATAATGTCTCTTGTACACTGAGCAATTAACTTATCCTTAGTAATTTTTTGAAAAATTATTTTCCTAACTAGAATACAGCCTCTCACTTTATTTGTGCTTCTTTTGAATTTGTGGAATAAGTAAGTTAATAATACATTCAAATTTGATTGATTTGAATTACTAGTTTCTAAGAGTAGCTGCGGTTCAAATTACAGTAGAACTGTGATACCCTGGACCCATTAGGATGTCAGGGGGGGTAAAGCCTCTCCAACCAGCGTTATGGTGCCCCTTTATATGAATTCCTCTACTCCATAAACAAGTGAAACCCCCAGATCCAAATTTCTGCCTCAATCCCTCTATTCTGTGTTTGATTAATATTTCCAGACAAATAAATAAAAAAAATGCAACTAAATGAATTAGAGTTAAAATTATTTTTGAATATTTGAACAATGTGTTTTTATTTAAGTGTTTGAATACTCAAAAGATATGTGACTGAAATAAGTAACTTACCAGGCAGGTTCATAGACAAGACTGTATTGTTGTGAGGGATGTAGCCAGGTGAGCAGTTGACAGGCGATGACGCGGCCACATCTGGGATCCCCATCGAGTCAAGTGTTCCGATGTCTCTTCTTGCAGGCGGATGTATCCATTTCCGTAGCTGTCGAGCACTATGTCCATAGTCCGACTAGTCTGGAAACAAAGATTCAAGATGTCATTTTTTCGAGAAACTGAGCCTTAGCAGGAAAACCTAATTTTTATTTGAATTTATACATATAATTACCAAAATAAAACACAAGCACAAACACAAACATGTGTAAAATTTACATCACTCTAGAATGAGCTTAACTGATTCAAACATAGCCAGGCAATGCCAAAAAGGAATTTGAAAACTGGACCAATTAAAATTGAATTAAAATCGCAAGCAACGAATAGAAGGTAATTTAAATGTGAAACCAAAAGTTTTACTCAAGAACTCACCGAATCACGTTGATGCTAGTAGTCGTTCCACTGCTTAACGATCGCTCTCGAGGTAAGCTGGATCTCGGCGTAGCTCGACTTGTAGCTGGCTTGTAGCTCGGCGTAGCTCGGCTTGTAGATCGGCTTGTAGCTCTGACGTTCCATCCACTCTGGAAACGGAAAAGATGAAATAACAATAGTAAGTTTGCTACATGTGCAAGTTAACACCTAGATATAGCGCTCAATGCTATAATGTCAAATAAATTTACTGTTAGTAAATATTTCCCTAAACAATACAATTAATAAATATAAATAAATATTTGTATTTATTGTTTAATCCACGTAGGCTACTCTGCTATACACAAGAACTGATGTTCAGTGGGATACATTAATGTGCTTTGTACCTATGATTCTCGATTAGCCTCGTTGCAAAAATACGAGACGTAAAACCCCAAATATCATCATTGTAGCTATGACGGCTGGAAAGTCACCAGCATTTTTAAAGTTAATTCCAAAATTTAAAAAAATCAGCTCAAACCAGGAATCGAACAGTAACCTTGATCTTTAAAAGCACTCACTGCATTCAAATGAATTATAATACATAATTAATGTCCTATTTCAAATATAACTGTATAGCAAGTGGATGAACAGTGTTACAGGCAAGCTTACCTGTAGCGTGTCGAGGACGTCTTGTTCTTGTGTTGGCCACCCCTGCCTGGTTCACGTGTCCTCCCTGGGCGTCTCTCGAAGCGGCCCTCGAAGCGTCCCTAGAGCGTCTCCCTCGAAGCCTCTCTCAAAGCGTCCCTCAAAGCATCTCTCAAAGCGTCCCTCTTAAGCGTTCAAGGGACGCCATCCGAGATGCGTTGAGGGACACTTCGAAGCGTTTCATATCCTGGAAACAACAAGCAATACCGTCAGTCTCTGCCTATTGGGACAGCATCTTTACAAGCACACGCAGACATTGTGTGGGATTCGAACTGTCGTCCCTTGATCGCAAACAGCTCTGATCTGCGTGAAAATGAATTTTGAACCATCCCTATCGTAGCTTTTCTACCCGGTTCTTCGAAACCAATATTTGTATTCTGTACAAATCATACGGTGAAATAAATAAATGACGTGATTGTACGTGATAAGAGCACAGTGCGTAGCCTCTAACCTGTCGCCAAGGTACACAGTCCACTCCTACAAAGAAACCGAACATGTAATTCAGCAAACGGGAACTATTTACTTTTTTTTCACGGGTGAAGCTAAATGCGTGCAAATTGTACAATCTTATAATGCAAATGTAGCCATGTGTAATGAAATAACAATGAATTCAAAGGCGATTGATGTAATTTTATCAGCACTAAGAATAGTAATCGAAGCGAGTGACAAAGTCCATATTATTAAAACCGCGCATTATCCAGTAAATCAGAAATTGTAAAGCAATTTATTCTAAATGAATTGGGTAATATTAAAACAAATATCAATTAGAAAACAATTAAGTTGGAAGGAAAATTTACAATTTCTATTAAAAATCAAGTTTTAAAAAGCTGTGTGCAATGTGCATGCATAGTGCAAACGTTTGTTTGGAAAACAATACTATTGAATAATTATAATTATTAAAAACTATTATTAACTTACCAAATTATGAATTGAAGAATCGTTAGTGAAACCACAGATAAGGGACAAATAAGGTTGTCTGTGGTGAAACCAATGCTGCGTAGTGCAAAGCAGTCTCTAGCCCCCTCTAGCTCTATCAAGCGAATGAAGATGTTCATAAGGAGTGAATCAACCGACGTAAACTCGCCATCAGTCACGTTATCTCACGTCATCGCCAGCCAATAGGATCTCTAGGAAGTTATCTCGTCAATCTCTAAGCCAACTGGGGTCGCTGGTGGGACTGACAACTCGGGAACTACACTACGAGATCGGCCCCTAGCAACACCAAAAGTAATAGAACCGATGACAAACACGCCATGTTCGCCCCAAGGGGGTGGGGGGGGGGGGGGGGGGGGTAAGGGGGGCACTTGCCTCCCTGGATTTCAGGAATTGTTTAAAATTTAATTTGTAGCATGATAATATATACGATAATGTATAATTACAATTACTATATATTACGTTTTTTTCAACTAATGTATCAATTAACTGGCATATATTTGCGACTTTAGTCAAGCATGGCCAGTTACGATTTGCATCTCTCAATATATGGTTCCTAAGTGTTGATGCATTCTATATCATAGTATACTGTTGGTTTATTGGATGTATACAACCATGTTTTGTCGAAATACGTGGTTCAATTCCTTTGATTCAGAACCTAGATTAACATCCAAAAATCGGTTAAAAAGTGTTGAAAATAAAAAATGCGCTCTGCGAGGCAAACTGAGGGCTGCCCCCCCCCCCCTCCCACCCCTTAAAAAATATCCTGCCGACGCCCACGAAACAAGCTTTAAAAATAAAGTGTTCCGCTTTTGGAAAACAAACAAAACACATACAAAACTTGTAGTCCGTATGTAACGTCAGTTGCGGGTTCCCTATAAGGGGCCGTCATGATTACGTCACGCTCTGGGGGGGGGGGGGGGGGGGGGAGATTTGCAATCACGTGATTAACACAGCCGTAATCAAATGTTATATTATTGTCAAGTTAGCAAAATCAAAGTATTTGGAACTCGACATTTGTCTTTCTAGATTGCGATGGAACACGTTGAATTCAACCCCGACTTACAGACTATCATTGGACATTCACCTTGAACTGAACAATTACCGTAGTACCCCGGTCAAATAGCAATTTTACCCGGAATTAATTGGTACAGAATTTTTTTTTATCAGAAGTTGTATGCTATGTATACCTTCATATTCCGAAGAAAGTTTACCGCCGTCCGACCTCCCTAATTAACGTAATTAATTAATTTGCTAAAATTAATTAATGCTTATATAATCGTTATTTTCAAAGATTTTTCTGATATTGTATATTAAATACATTAAGTAAGGCCTTCTTTAATAAGAACAACATTCAAAACCTGTATATAGATACTTCGGCAAGCATTAATTAATTAATATCAATATAATAACATTTTTAATAAAATGGTTCCCGTGTATAATTGGTATAATGGAATATATAGTTGATAGTTGTAGATACATAAGTAAACACATTTAAAACTACTGTAGAAAGTTTACCGAAATAAAAGTAATATTCGTATGATAAATCAGCATAATTAATTAATACATTAATTACCGATGTTTAAAAGGAATACATATTTGCAGGGCTTTTTTTCGGCCGGTACGAGCCGGTACGCGTACCGGCTAACACAAGAGGCGTACCGGTAAAAGGCAATAAAGTCACACTATAGCCGGTACGCTACGATTAGCCTTGAAGCGCGTGAATAACTTTGAATTGTGCAGTGTGACAGGCTTGTGACTGCAAAATATGTTTCATTTTATAATAAAAGGTCAAGGATGTTGCCACCTGCTGATGACATGGGTGTGACATGTAGTAAATCACTTCTTTTTAGACTCTTGGCGGCCACTCACTACAGTTATCTTTTCTATTATTTGGGTCATCAGTTCTAACGAAAGATAATTAGGGTTGTTTTGACTAAAATGTCAACTGTCAAGAGTAGCTTCTGGGAACCGCAAAATAGAATTTACCTATTCTTACTTTTCTGTTTTCCTGGAAAGCGCCTTTTCAATTTACAGACAACGATTGGGTTGGGTTGGGGGAGGAAGAGGGGAGGGGGAGATCGGTGGTCAAGGGATTGTAAGTTGTGTGTGGCAGGGTTAGTTTCCTCTCTGGTGACGAGTGGAGATGTCTACGTGATTAGCGAGTGTGTGTGTGTGTTTAGTGAGTGTAAAAAATAAAAATGAACCGAAAAATAACTTTTTGGGTCGTCACCTCGCCACCGATACCCGAAACAGAGCAAGAGACCGACGTGTTGCTGACGAGAACATGACTATGAGTCATGTTTGGAAATTGCTTTGAATTCGATATCATCGATTTTGGTGACTTATAAATTATTTTAAAACAAATATTAAGTCTTAAGTTTGTAGTGAGTAAATGCACGTCTCGTGTTTGGGTCACGTTAAACAGGGGCGGATGCAACATGAGGCGGGGGGAGGGGGGGCTGAAAAAATCATTTTAGTTTCCGTCTTATTACAATGAAACCATCACTTTGGCACGTTTAAAAAAAGATATTATATGTTTTCTGCGGACGCTAGTTCACGCGCACGCGCTGCTCGATCGTGTGGCCACAGGATCTAATCCCAGTCATGCGCTGTGCAACATAAGCTTCATATTTCGTCGATATCTACGATACAAATCCGCCTTAAAAATGCGTTTTTGGCCATCAAACTTAATGCAGTACCCCAAAAATTTTGCGCCTACGGCGAATTTGCCTCCGGCGGCTGGGGCTTCGCCCCAGACCCCAGCTTTACCATGCCAGTCACATGAAACATTATACTGAACGTACCGGTTAACTTTATTTTTGAAAAAAAGCACTGCATATTTGAATGTATGCACTATGGGTATCAAAAGAAAGCTGCCGATACGTGGGTTTTATTATCGGTATCTCCGGGAGAAATAAAAAAAAAACATTTTCCTAGGGGATGGAGGGGGGGGGGGGGGGGGAATGCAGATGTTTCGTTAAACGTATCAATCGAAAGATATTAATACGTCGTTTTTAGGAAAAGTACTGTAACAAGGGGATAAAAGAAAATGTACCCTAGTACTTGGCTAATATATTGGTGAGGAGGGGTGGGGGGGGGGGGGGGGGGGGGTTAAGTAAAAGAGCGCCTTGTAAATTCAATTTTAATGTTTTAATGTTAACCCAATTTAATTGATGTGACTTCATAGATATGAGATTCGATTACTCCGATACAAAAGACCCGTCACGGCCTGGGTTAGAATAAGCCCAGAGTGACCCTGCTGGTCGTAAGAGGTGACGAAAGGAGACCCAGTGATATTCCTCTACCTCCACTATCCCACTGATGATTTATTCTCCCACTTGTCCCTGCCCTCCCTTGCTGGATTCCCTTTATGACGATTGACGACCTCGCGATGTAGATGGACCTGATATCGGAAGACGTCATAATACCTAAGGGGTCGAGTACGTCGTTAAACACCGCCAATAATATAATCCGATACAAAATTATAGGCCCGTCTACCAAGATTCACTTTGCAGTGATTCACCAGGCAATGATGGTATAATTCTCATGGTTAGATGACTCTACGTGCGGCATCATCTTGTGCTTGAAGTACTGTTATGATAGGTTATTGTCTTGACCCGATGAAGGAAGCTTAGTGAATCTTGATTTGTTAATTAGACACCAATAATATGGCCCCTTGATTGGGTTGGTGAGAAAATTATTTTTGCTGCTCAAGCAACAGTCATGTTTGGTTCAACTGGATTGTAGGGCGTTTATAACCATGCCACTCCGTTTAAAAAGTTTTTTTTTTTGCTGTTGTTGATAGCCCATTATAATCAACATCAACTACTACAGTGGTATTTTAGTATTTGCTTTTTATGTACTAAGCATGCATATTGCGTAGCAGCTCTTCATAAGATTTGTCTCTGGACCAATGTATAAACGATGCAGTCAATGCCCTCCATAAAATACAAAGCAATTGTTATTTATTTTTTCATATTCCATATTCTCGTATTCATATTCATATTCGCGATCATAATCGGGGTCGGGATGGATCGTTACCGTACATTTTCTTATTAAGCGAGCGAAGCGAGCGTCTCCACGAGACTCTTATGGCCCTTCGTTCTGTTTTTTTTTTTTTTTTTTTTTTGTGTACTAGACTCTTATGGCACTTCATGCTGTTTGTTTTTTGTTTTGTTTTTATGTCTGTCGATAGCGGTCGAACGGAAAGTCCGATCAACTTGAAATTTGGACCATCCACAAGCCTCGATGTGGATTGAAGGTATATAGTTTTGAGGCAAAATCGTCCGAAAAGTTACAAAGTTACACTCAATAACTGTTAGTAACGGTGGCGGACCGCTGCGAAAACACTAGAGAGACAACGAAAATTCTTAGCAACGCAAATTGCACTGCATTCAACAATATCGGGAAGTATAATAGCTATGGAAATTAGAAAAAATTTTGAAATGCACATTCTTGAATTGTTGTTAATTGTTGTTTTTATTAGCTTTGAGATCTTTTCGCCAGAACGTTCGTAGATGTGGACGCGCTCGCTTATCAACGTGTCAAACAGAGCGTTTTCCTAGTGCTAAATCATTACGACATAAAGATTTTATTGTGAACAGCGCCATGAGAACCATGTAGGTTAACTCTTCTATGATTTCTTAATTGCGATTGCGATCCCGATACCGACAATTGCGGTTGGGGCTTTATATTCCAAACAGTATACACAAGAGAAAAATTTTGATCTTGCCTTGGAACACAATAATCTGAAGGTAGTGTTGCCTCTGATGACTCTCGAAAGACGCGCGAGAGTCGTTGGAAAATCAGCAAAGGATCGACTTTATTGTATTTCCACAAATGAACGGCTCAAAAATAATTGCGCTCACTGAATTCGATACCCAAGTAATCAATATCAACAACTTATTTACTTTGGTGTATGAATCTCATAAAAATGTAAGTCTTATTATATGTTTATCTAAACGTTAAAGTTTGTTTGGTATTACGGGTGAAATCTTTGTTATACTGTTCATTGAGAAATTCCGCAGAAATGACAATATTACAAATTTTTTTAAATCTTGGTAGACGGGCCATAAGTTTTGTATCGGAGAAACCGGACCTCATATTTATGACGTCACATCAATTGGTGCCAGATCCAGTGATGCAAGTTGTAAGAAAGAAGGGCTGTAGCTCAATGATCTTTTCCCCTCCACCTTTCACCCAATTACAAGAGGTTTAAAGAGACAATAAGGTGAAATTTTTAGTGTTCAGCAAACATTTTAAAGACTTTTATTAAAATTAGGTCTTACTAAACATGTTTTCCATGGACGTAGTAATCTTGTTTTTTCGACTTATTATATTCCTGTTTTAACGCAAATTACTGTTCTGTTGTTGAAGTGGGTCAGTGATACTTGTTCGTTTAGCTTAATTTGAGTTTATTTCACATCGGGTCTATTTGACTATATTTTGAAATGTTATTTATATCTGGTATTTTAAAACATACGAAACAAGTAAGTTATTGCTAGAATGTGATGTATATACATAAAAAGTAAGTAAGAACTGGTATTCAAATAAGTACCAGTACGACGCTGCGGCACACTTTCATCATTGGTTAGATCACTTCTAAAATGGGTTCATAAAGTGCCTGTTTTATTTACCCCCCCGCCCCCTCCACCACCCCTAACCGCCCTCCACCCGAATATATAGGCCAAGCACTAGGGTACATTTTTTTAATCGTGCTGTTAAGGTACTTTTCCTAAAAACAAGGTATTAGCTTTTATTCCATACGTTTGACGAAATATCTGCATCCCCCCCCCCCCCCCCCCCCCCGCCAAAAAGAAAAATGTAGTTTTTTGTTTTTAATTCACCCGAAGATACCGATATTAAAACCCACGGATCGGCAGCTTTCTTTTGATACCCATAATGCAAACATTCAAATATGTATTCCTTTTAAACAATCGGTAATTAATGTATTCATTAATTATGCTGATTTATCAAACGAATATTACTTTTATTTCGGTAAACTTTCTACAGTAGTTTTATATGTGTTTCCTTATGTATTTACAACTATCAACTAAATATTCCATTACACCAATTATACACGGGAACCATTTTATTAAAAATGTTATTATATTGATATTAATTAATTAATGCTTGCCGAAGTATCTATAAACATGTTTTCAATGTTTTTTTTATTACAAAAGGGCTTACTTAATGTATTTAATATACAATATCAGAAAAATCTTTGAAAATAACGATTATATAAGCATTAATTAATTTTAGCAATTTAATTAATAACGTTAATTAGGGGGGTCGGACGGCGGTAAACTTTCTTCGGAATATGTAGGTATACATAGCAAACAACTTCTGATAAAAAAAAATTCTGTACCAATTAATTCCGGGTCAAGCCTATTTCAGCTTCTATATTACCGGGGTATAGGGCGTAGCAAGTTGGGCAACCTACATGTTTGACTCACGAGGCGATGTTGTATTATGTGAACAACAAGTGGGAGGGAGGAGCACTTTACCAAACATTTCAATAAAGCTGCAACACAAAAATACATATTTTATGCTGGATTAAGATTGCTTGACCAATTGTCCAGACATATAAAACATATTAAAATAAAATAAACTTTTCAAAATGTACATCAGAATCTATAATATATGTATTTGAACATCAATCGTACAATTAGAAATAATTTATAGTAAAAAAAATTGTGTGTATATGTATATTTAATTGATAATAATAATAAGATAGTAGTGTAAGTATGTATACGACAATAATAGCTAGTGAAGCTAAATAAGCACAATCTTATCTTATCTTACCTTCTTTCTAGATCAGTTTTAAAACAATATTATAAAAGATATTAATTAATTAATTAATTAAATATTAGAGGCCAACCCAGCAATACAAGTTTAAAGCAACAAATAAAGCGGCATATTTTTTAAAATTGAGCGTTTTAGGTGTTTATGTCAACGCACTCAAAGGTTTGTCATACTCTCGCTCTAGGGGGCCCCCAAATAAATGACATAACGCAAGAAAACTGTTAGGGAAACGAAGATTTCCGATAACGTGATTGATTACTTATCTCAAGTTGTTAGTTGAACACGCTCGTTTTCAACACTGTAACGAGCTAAGAGCTATTTAAGAAACTCTTTGGGGCAAGAATCTTGCAAAACTGTGCAATGAGTGTCAGAGACTCAACTTTAAACCTTGTAACTTTAATAATCATATTTACAGCTTTTTTGCCAATCAATGCAAAGTGTAGGAAGAAGTGATTGTGAGGTAACGCAGTAAAAAACATGTTTGTGGAATTGAATTTGAATACCAAATGATCTGAACGCGCCTCTGAATAGAATTGAATAGAATACAACTATATTTTCTCCTTTGTACAGTTAGTGAAATACAGATATGAAACAAAGTGATGAATTTTAAAAATAAATTTATTTCCTTGTGTTCCGTGGCAGGCTGGCGGGAAAGCCAGAGCCGAGGCTGATAGTGGTAGAGTTGACTGAATGAGTCAAACACACAACATACATTGTAACAACAGACGGGCATGACAACAGTGCAATCACGAGATAAGGGTGACGCGGTTATGTCGCTTGATGCATTGAGGCTATCGAGACGACGATCCCCCATGGGTGATGATTATTACTGACGATGAGGGCATGGTCGTCGCGAGGGGGGGGGGGCTGCCCCCCCCCCTTCCCCCTTGCAAAATATCCTGCCGACGCCCAAGAAACAAGCTTTAAAAATAAAGTGTTCCTACTTTCGGAAAACAAACAAGAAACAAAACTCTCACAGCATTGTTGTCCATCATCAAACATTTTAACTGGCGAGCATCGTTACTAACGCTAAACTTGTTTTTCTTCATAACGTTGCGATTTTATTATTTTGACAGCTGGTTGTTTGTCCATCACTTTGCTTCATTGCTGTAGTCTGTATGTTACGTCAGTTGCGGCCTTGCGGGTTCCCTATAAGGGGCCGTCATGATTACGTCACGCTCTGGGGGGGTCATATTAGCCCCGTTTAAATGGAGGACGGATTGATGCCTGATGGATCTAATCTAATCCCCTCCTGATCAGCGGTGTATTCCTAAAATATACAGTGCCTAGGCGGTCGAATTTACGTGGGGGGGGGGGGGTCGTTTTAAGTGGCCGGAAAAAGATTTCACAGAAATTAAACATGAATACATGAAGACATATTTTTAGGCAGTCGTTTTAGAGGTCATACATGAATTTAGAATTTCTTTTTGGATTTTCGATGCAGTTAGCCCAAAAGTGTGTATAGAGAGATAGAGGGATAGAGCAATGAAAGCGGACTTTTTCGATTATATTTGAGTTACATACTTTTCACAATTATAGATCTTGTGAATACTATATGGGTTCATGAAATTTAAACAACAGTACTGTAAAAAAGCGCCTAGGTTAGCCTAGCCTTCAAATAAAAGTGTCTATGCGGCGCCTAAGCCCGCCTAGGCTCGATACACCACTGCCCTCATATAAACACTAATTCCCGAAGATGATCGGATTCTTTCAAGCCACTCCCAAGAACGGAGAAGTGAGTCGAAAGTAGGTTCATTCCCAGGTGAATGTCGTGGCCATATCGGGTCAAAAGAGGGCTAAGAGGGGGGGGGGGGGTTTAGAGGGCTCGAGTATGGGAGAGAATTGACCTGTGACCAGTCAACTCAAATTAGGAATAACTGATCAATCCCAATCTCCCCCCCTTCCATGTCACCGGGCTAATGTGTTACTAGGCCGGGGGGGGGGGGGGATGTGCAATCACGTGAACCAGTTCAGACGTAGTCAGTATCAGTTCACAGACGTAATCAAATGTTATATTATTGTCAAGTTAGCAAAATCAAAGTATTTGGAACTCGACATTTGTCTTCCTAGATTGCGATGGAACACGTTGAGTTCAACCCCGACTTAAAGACTATCATTGGACATTCACCTTTAACTGAACAATTACCGTAGGGCGTAGCAAGTTGGGCAACCTACATGTTTGACTCACGAGGCGATGTTGTATTATGTGAACAACAAGTGGGAGGGACGAGCCCTTTACCAAACATTTCAATAAAGCTGCAACACAAAAATACATATTTTATGCTGGATTAAGATTGCTTGACCAATTGTCCAGACATATAAAACATATTAAAATAAAATAAACTTTTCAAAATGTACATCAGAATCTATAAGATGTATTTGAACATCCATTTTTCAATTAGAAATAACAATTTACAATAAAAATAAATTGTGTGTATATGTATATTTAATTGATAGTAATAATAAGATAGTAGTGTCAGTGTATGTATACGACAATAATAGCTAGTGAAGCTAAATAAGCACAATCTTATCTTTTCTTACCTTCTTTCTAGATCAGTTTTAAAACAATATTATAAAAGGTATTAATTAATTAATTAATTAAATATTAGAGGCCAACCCAGCAATACAAGTTTAAAGCAACAAATAAAGCGGCATATTTTTTAAAATTGAGCGTTTTAGGTGTTTATGTCAACGCACTCAAAGGTTTGTCATACTCTCGCTCTAGGGGGCCCCCAAATAAATGACATAACGCAAGAAAACTGTTAGAGAAACGAAGATTTCCGATAACGTGATTGATTACTTATCTCAAGTTGTTAGTTGAACACGCTCGTTTTCAACACTGTAACGAGCTAAGAGCTATTTAAGGAACTCTTTGGGGCAAGAATCTTGCAAAACTGTGCAATGAGTGTCAGAGACTCAACTTTAAACCTTGTAACTTTAATAATCAAATTTACAGCTTTTTTGCCAATCAATGCAAAGTGTAGGAAGAAGTGATTGTTAGGTAACGCAGTAAAAATATGTTTGTGGAATTGAATTTGAATACCAAATGATTTGAACGCGCCTCTGAATAGAATTGAATAGAATACAACAGACAACTATATTTTCTCCTTTGTACAGTTAGTGAAATACAGATATGAAACAAAGTGAATAAAGTAATGAATTTTAAAAATAAATTTATTTCCTTGTGTTCCGTGGCAGGCTGGCGGGAAAGCCAGAGCCCAGGCTGATAGTGGTAGAGTTGAGTGAATGAGTCAAATACACAACATACATTGTAACAACACACGGGCATGACAACAGTGCAATCAGAGATAAGGGTGACGCGGTTATATCGCTTGATGCATTGAGGCTATCGAGACGACGATCCCCCATGTGTGATGATTATTACTGACGATGAGGGCATGGTCGTCGTGAGGGGGGGGGGGGCTGCCCCCCCCCCTTCCCCCCTTGCAAAATATCCTGCCGACGCCCAAGAAACAAGCTTTAAAAATAAAGTGTTCCTACTTTCGGAAAACAAACAAGAAACAAAACTCTCACAGCATTGTTGTCCATCATCAAACATTTTAACTGGCGAGCATCGTTACTAACGCTAAACTGGTTTTTCTTCATAACGTTGCGATTTTATTATTTTGACAGCTGGTTGTTTGTCCATCACTTTGCTTCATTGCTTTAGTCTGTATGTGACGTCAGTTGCGGGTTCCCTATAAGGGGCCGTCATGATTACGTCACGCTCTGGGGGGGTCATATTAGCCCCGTTTACATGGAGGACGGATTGATGGATCTAATCTAATCCCAGTTCACTCCTGATCAGCGGTGTATTCCTAAAATATACAGTGCCTAGGCGGTCGAATTTACGTGGGGGGGGGGGGGGGGTCGTTTTAAGTGGCCGGAAAAAGATTTCACAGAAATTAAACATGAATACATGAAGACACATTTTTAGGCAGTAGTTTTAGAGGTCATACATGAATTTAGAATTTCTTTTTGGATTTTCGATGCAGTTAGCCCAAAAGTGTGTATAGAGAGATAGAGGGATAGAGCAATGAAAGCGGACTTTTTCGATTATATTTGAGTTACATACTTTTCACAATTATAGATCTTGTGAATACTATATGGGTTCATGAAATTTAAACAACAGTACTGTAAAAAAGCGCCTAGGCTAGCCTAGCCTTCAAATAAAAGTGTCTATGCGGCGCCTAAGCCCGCCTAGGCTCGATACACCACTGCCCTCAACAAACACTAATTCCCGAAGATGATCGGATTCTTTCAAGCCACTCCCAAGAACGGAGAAGTGAGTCGAAAGTAGGTTCATTCCCAGGTGAATGTCGTGGCCATATCGGGTCAAAAGAGGGCTAAGAGGGGGGGGGGGGGGGTTTAGAGGGCTCGAGTATGGGAGAGAATTGACCTGTGACCAGTCAACTCAAATTAGGAATAACTGATCAATCCCAATCTCCCCCCCTTCCATGTCACCGGGCTAATGTGTTACTAGGCCGGGGGGGGGGGATGTGCAATCACGTGATTAACACAGACGTAATCGAATTTTATACTATTGTCAAGTTAGCAAAATCAAAGTATTTGGAACTCGACATTTGTCTTTCTAGATTGCGATGGAACACGTTGAATTCAACCCCGACTTACAGACTATCATTGGACATTCACCTTGAACTGAACAATTACCGTAGGGCGTAGCAAGTTGGGCAACCTACATGTTTGACTCACGAGGCGATGTTGTATTATGTGAACAACAAGTGGGAGGGACGAGCCCTTTACCAAACATTTCAATAAAGCTGCAACACAAAAATACATATTTTATGCTGGATTAAGATTGCTTGACCAATTGCCCAGACATATAAAACATATTAAAATAAAAAAACTTTTCAAAATGTACATCAGAATCTATAAGATATGTATTTGAACATCCATTTTTCAATTAGAAATAACAATTTACAATAAAAATAAATTGTGTGTATATGTATATTTAATTGATAGTAATAATAAGATAGTAGTGTCAGTGTATGTATACGACAATAATAGCTAGTGAAGCTAAATAAGCACAATCTTATCTCATCTTACCTTCTTTCTAGATCAGTTTTAAAACAATATTATAAAAGATATTAATTAATTAATTAATTAAATATTAGAGGCCAACCCAGCAATACAAGTTTAAAGCAACAAATAAAGCGGCATATTTTTTAAAATTGAGCGTTTTAGGTGTTTATGTCAACGCACTCAAAGGTTTGTCATACTCTCGCTCTAGGGGGCCCCCAAATAAATGACATAACGCAAGAAAACTGTTAGAGAAACGAAGATTTCCGATAACGTGATTGATTACTTATCTCAAGTTATTAGTTGAACACGCTCGTTTTCAACACTGTAACGAGCTAAGATCTATTTAAGAAACTCTTTGGGGCAAGAATCTTGCAAAACTGTGCAATGAGTGTCAGAGACTCAACTTTAAACCTTGTAACTTTAATAATCAAATTTACAGCTTTTTTGCCAATCAATGCAAAGTGTAGGAAGAAGTGATTGTGAGGTAACGCAGTAAAAATATGTTTGTGGAATTGAATTTGAATACCAAATGATTTGAACGCGCCTCTGAATAGAATTGAATAGAATACAACTATATTTTCTCCTTTGTACAGTTAGTGAAATACAGATATGAAACAAAGTAATGAATTTTAAAAATAAATTTATTTCCTTGTGTTCCGTCCGTGGCAGGCTGGCGGGAAAGTCAGAGCCGAGGCTGATAGTGGTAGAGTTGAGTGAATGAGTCACAACATACATTGTAACAACACACGGGCATGACAACAGTGCAATCACGAGATAAGGGTGACGCGGTTATGTCGCTTGATGCATTGAGGCTATCGAGACGACGATCCCCCATGGGTGATGATTATTATTGCTGTAAGTCCCTATTATTGCAATCATACTATTCGAGATGGGCGTCGCGAGGGGGGGGGGGGGGGGGGGGGCAAGGGCACACCTCGCCCTCCCATGGATGTCAAGAAAGTCTCGAAATAAAAATCATTACAGATTTTTTTTGCCGTCGGCTAAAAGGCCACCGGCAGCGACTGGAGAGTGGAGCAATATTTGTATAATTTCAATTTTATAATAATTTTTTAATAATTGTATAATTTTTCAGAGTTGGACGTGGCAACAGATGATGATGATGATGATATTCTAGCTAGCCAATTCAGTAATAATCCGACAAACGATTTCTATAAATGTCTACTATTTCCCATTCACATGTTTTTTGATAATTACTATTTGGAACTGACTTGATCTATTATGCTGATATTTATTGGTGTACATGCAAACGATTTAGCCAAGTTGCAAAAATATGAGACATGTAGCCCAAATATTAAAGTTTGGAACCGTCATAGCAACGAAGCACATATTATGGTATAAATATGTCCTCCGCTGAAAATCAGTACTTGTAAGTTTGTAACCGAAAGGGAGACTATAAATGTCAATTTATTTAGTTGTTAGTAATTTTTGTGTGTTAGTGCTGCTCAAATTCACTGCGCATACGAGCTTACGCACCCCCAACCCCCAGGACCCCCATTGCACCGGAATGGGTAATGTTGTTTTGTCTTGCCCCCCCTGGAAAATATCCTGGCGACGCCCATGGATGTGGGGTGATAGATAATGAAGCGGGATTCGAACCCGTGCTGTACTGTACGCTTAGGACCTGCGCTCTAACCCCATCAGAAATACATACATAACCAGGGTAGCAACAATGACTTTACTTTATAATTTCTAATTGTAAAATATTAATGTTGTAACTTACACTTGCACCAATTGTCGAGGTTCCGGTGTTGTGTGCTGAGTTGTTACACAAGCCGATGATTCAAACCCAAGGTGAGGTATATCTACTCCACAGATAACTAATTAACTTGCGCAAGTTAATTAGTTATCTGTGTCTACTCTCTTGTAAACATGATGACGGCGGCAAACGTGCAAATATATCAAGGGTCACGACTAGGATGCGAATGAGAGGTGACGTTTTATAAATCCGAACAATTGTAGCGATCCTAATTCCTAAGTAAAACAGTTTGGAAAATAAAACAAATCTTATCTTAAGTGTAAACCGAACTAATTATATGTAGGTAAACCTATCATTTAAATAAACTAAAATCATAATTTCAAATGACCAACATACGTAAAATAGAACATTAGCCTACATTATTCTAGGAAAAGATTTTTTTTGTGGCGAGCGTTTTAAATAGAGAACATTTTGAAGAGAAATCAAACTTTGCGCAGTGAGTACATGTGTTTTTTGTTTTAATTATTTTATTCCAAAGTATAATTATAAACCAATCTATTGTGGATAATACAGACATGTTTGTCATGCTTAGGTTGTGCTGACGAACACAAATGTTTCCCGTTTTGTGTAACTGTCTGCGCAGTTTTGATATTTTGACTAACCCTCTGCGAAGCCACTGGTTGCATGGTCCCCACTTCATAGACAACCAATCAGAAACGTGTTCTGTAATATTCAAGCCAAGCATGTCTTGTTGGTTATAAGTGTAGAGTAATTGCATAATTTCAGTTGACCTCACAGTGATCATGATGAGGTTCGTCTGAGACAGTTCCCGCGCGAAGGGTGCTGAGGAAGAGGAGAAGATGGGAGATGAGAGGTACAAGAGGAGGACAAATGAGTTTGAAGGAAATGATAAGGAAGCTAGAGTAGGAGAATCTAAAAGACAGGAGTGAAAAAATTTAAATTGAAATATACTTTATTGATAAATACATGATTACAACAAAATGTAACGGCACTGACCCCCAGTGAGTATACGGTTGTTTTAGCTGGCTTCATGACAGTTACGTCAGCTGCTCGGCCGCCATGACTGTGCTGCTAGCCGTGTGCTGTTGTTGTTGTTTTTCCTATTGATAAGCATGGGAGTGGGTGTACGCGGTCCCATAATTAGCGTCTGTCGATATTTTATTCCGAACTCGTAGTTTTTATATTGCTTTAGTAGCATCAATATGCTCGTTATGGCTCTTTTTACACTCCATAGCGGTTCTAAAACAGTAATTGAACATTGAATGTTGCAGAGAAGTGAGGTGACCAATCTGTCAAATGTCAATAGGCCTAAGTAGTAGGCCTACGCCTAGCCGCAAACAGAGGCTTAAAACTATCCATATTTATGTGATTGAGCTTATTTTGCTTGTTAAATATTATCTCGACGATATTGTCGATGTCAGGTTCTAGTAAAATCTCAACTGTAGATTAGTTTTATTGAATAAAAGAATCTAGATATTTTAGTTTGTGAACCAAGGGTCGGCCTATGGACCTAGACCATTGATTAATCAATGCCTAGACCATAACAACCATACGGTATAGGCTTTATTTGCCCGTCCATTATTGGTTTTTGATCGAATATCCATCAAATGTAACTCAAACACTGATATTTTAGGCCTAAGCCTATAGGCTCTAGTTCTGTACTGCAAGCTAAAAGGCTCCTCGCCAATTGCCAAGATTGAACCTCATAATGATGTGGTGTACCGTGTACACATGCAGAGTTGACACCAAATAACATAGGCCTAGATAGTTCAAATTATAATTGTTATAACATCCTTGCGTAGATCATCGCGTCGACTCACGGAAAATGACTGGTTCTAGGCCTAGGCTTACTGAAGCCGAGGCCCTATCCTTTGTCGTGAAAATGAAGGGCTAGCCTAAATAACTTCCAATTTACAAAAATGCCCATGCAAAATAATTCTACGTGCTAACATACATAAATATCGATGACATCCTCATCAATTATAAATTAAGCCTAGGCCTAGGAAGGCAAAGTGAAAACCTACATGACAGCACAAACAAGTTGCTGTGTCCCTCCCACAGTTATTTATTTCATCTAACGAGTTTTAGGGTAGGTAGTATTATAGTAGCATATATTTTCAACATCTACTAATTACGTGGATGCTGTTACCTCCTACAAAACTTCGCAAATTACCAAGATGAATAAATCAAATAGGTGTTTCATAGCATCCTTTATCATGTGCTGCATGGGGAGTGGTCAGTTTTAGCAGCACTTTCATGGCCGCTCGTGACGTCAGAGCAAAGATGGCAGCGCCCACAAATCTCTACTAAAACAACCGTATATTTTCTCAAAGGTAGGGGTTTTTCTACAATTCAGTGATATTTATTAGTACGTTACGGGGGAAGAAATTATCTACACGAGGTAGTTGGAAGGGTATATGTCGTGACATGACACAAGGGATGGGGCGAATGGGGCTTTGCACGCAAAGCTTGACGTAGAATGCGCCACCACCGTCCAAGCCCAAATCCATGACCTGCTGGATGAGTAAATCAGCGCGGACAAGGTCTACTTGACCCATCCAGCAGGCTGTGATAACAAGTAGCGCCACCATAGTTCGAGCTCAAGTCCAGAGCCTCCTGGAAGGGTAAATCAGCCCTTTTTTCATGGCTAAGTTATGCGGAGATCAAGTAGACCTTGTCTGAGGGCTGGCACTACGCTGGCGCTGCGAGTGGGAGAATGTGGCAGTGCAAAGCCCCATTGCCGAAATCTCAATTCTTACGACTTGAGCCTTACGACGAGCCAATCACTGCAAGGCATCTCGCACTCCATAAACCATACGACTTACGCCTTACGCCTTAGACCTTACGCCTGAAAACTGATTGTGAATGAGCCTTAACTTAGCAGCAACTTGACTTAAAGAAAGGGAGTTGTAAATGGTGTGGTGTTGGTGTTGGGCAAGGTCTACTGGATTTACTCCTAGCGGAGTAATTGCGAAGCGCAAAGTAAGGTCATTGAATGAGATCCAAAATCGCCATTTTGGATCCAACTACAAAAATCGCATTATTATTTAAATAATCCTCACCAATAATGTGAATTTACGCGTAAAGTATTACAAAATATATATATATAGAATGTGAAGACAAAATCTCATTACCGATTGTTATTTTGTCTTTTTGGCCCATAATTTGTTTTGACAGATCAATTCATTTGTTTTTCTGAATGATTCTCCCATTTGAATAACATGGGATTTTTAACATTATGGAAATAGGTTAGATGACCTTACTTCGCGCGCGCTGCGCGCGCGCTACAAGCGATCTAGTGGACCTTGGGTGTTGGGTGTTGTAAACGGTGACTTTAGAGTGGTCATAGTAACGAAGCACATAACAAATGACGGGCTGTATGCACAGTCAAGTGTCAAGTTAAATATAGGATTTGTTGTAATGGAATTGTTTTATTATGTACACATATTATGTATTTTGGGGACTTTGAAGTGGAACAATTTAAATGGTAAGGGGGCGCCAGGAGTGCCCAGGACAAGGAGGCGGGAGGGTATTTCCCCCCCCCCTACCCCCTACTGGACTGGCTACGCCACTGCTTCTGTGTGGGATTTTATCTGTATTTATGAATTTATTAAATATTAATTGATTATTGTATTTATGTATTTATTTATCTAGTAAAGTAATGGTGAATGTGTTGTCGCCATATTCAGCTGTCAAAAAGTTTGAATTTCTTTTAAACTTTTTACTGCAGTTCATAAACATATTTATTATGATTGATTGATGTAACTTATTGATTGAATTGATCTAACACTGACGTTAGACCTAAATTTTTCGTCTTGGAATGCTTTTTTAAAATGAGTAATAGAAGTAGAATAATAGAATAGAATAAATACACGATAAATGATAATAAAATTCCAAAAAAATTCATGAGATTTGAATAAAGCGCGCATTTTAAAATTGGGGGCAACTTGTTGTTGATTCTGCGGATTTCCGAAAGTTGTTTACCCGGCGTCGGTGGATATTTCACAACATCGCGTCTCACATGTGCTAGGCCTTGGATTTGGATCGTTCGTACGTTCCGACGGATTGTAGTGAGTACTTTATCTGCTTGTAACATTAAAATCGGCATTGTTTAGTTCATGTTATTGATTTAGAATTATTGTGTGCTAATCTTTCTTTATTCTTCATATCTTATTGATGGGATTTTGAAATAGGCTAGGCCTGACTCTTCCTTCATATTCAATGGAATAGACCTGTTGAGACCTACTAGGCCTAGGCCTACATCTACTTTGTTACAAGTTGCACTAGCTAGTCCGTATCTTTCTGCTATCATGCAGACATATGCTATAAAATAACATGTACAATGTTAAATAAGTGGTAGGGTAGACCCCTAGCGCATTTTTTGGCTAGGGCTAGGGCCTAGCCTAGCTACATAGTGATGGGTAGGCTATAAACCTAGGGTTTTCGTTTGTTTACGACGCTTACCCGCAATAGGCCTAGGGCCTAGCCAATGGATTGTAATAATCGTCTAGGCTTAGGCCTCCTATCTAATCACATGCAATTTTTGGCCGCAAAAGTAGTCCTAGTCTCTTTGTTTTGAAATGCTGGCACTTTTTTTTTTACATCTGGGGCAGACTTAGGCCTAGTGACGTATCTGGATAGGCCTACCATTCTTGATTTCATTCTTGATCTTATTCCTAGCCTAGTCTTGTTCTTACTCGCTCCAGTTGCACGTATTCGGACGAGAGCCGGACATTACTTGATTAGGGTTAGGGTTGTAACGCGTCATCAGATCCACATTTTTTTTTTAAATCTACATGCATATCCAAAATGCAAGATCAAATAGGCCTTTGCATTTTATTTAATAATATTTACATTGTAGGCCTAGTAACTTTTGAAGGCCACAGGCTTTAAATACGTAACGATTAACTGCGATATGTTCTGACCCATCGACTGCCATCTTCTGGAACAAAATCTAGTTTGCACTTTCAATTCTCGTTCTTATTCTTAGTGACGTTGTCGGACGTTACTAGATACTTCACGGACTATTGATGATGTAAAATCAAGAATGAGAATAAGAATTAACGTCGTTTTGGTATTAGTTGGACACGTCCCTAGGCCTACCATCAGGGGTGCTAGGCTAGGCCTAGGTGGTGTCTGTGTGTCTGCCAATGACCAAAGCATTTATTTGTATTTATTCATTGTCTGTCCTATTGATGCTATCTATCCTAGGCTTAGGCCTATTCAGTTGTAAAACTCATGTACAAATGTTCTTTTCTGTGGTAGGCTAGGGTCTAAGCTTAGGCTAGTTTAGGACCTTATGTAGGCCTATAGTAATCTAGACCTACACATTATTGACTGGGGTAATTTAGATTAACCTTGAAACAAGATTTAAAATCACCTAATAATGAGAACAGTAGGTCTAACTGTAACGAGAAGACTGAAAACGTTAAGGTAGGCTTAGAGCCAAGGCCTCACGTGGTTGCACACATTGCAGTGTATAGGCCTAGTGTCTTTTGTTTCTGGATCCCTGGAACGAGAATAGTGACATGGCCTAGGTTAGGGTAGAATCACGTAGGCCTACTTTCGTTTACAACTCAATAAATTACAGCTTCAAATTGTGTAACTTTGTCCCTAGTCGGATTGCGCAGCAGTTCTGTTTAACTTTCAATGGTTGGGAACACTTCCGGAACGTCAAAGATGGCGATTAGTAATGGCTTACTAATTTTCTTCCTTCTGTTGTCTCAAACACTTTAAGCACATTTTCTCTGTTTATAAACTTCTAGGCCTAATATAAACATTAAAACTACTTCAAAACTACTGTGTACACTACATGTAATATTTTTATTACAGTAAATATGAAGAAATTTCTTTGATATGTATTTATTTTACAGTGATTTTAGACCACGGAGCCAATCAGTAGATTTACCCTGATTAGATCAGTACTTACATTGCTTTTACAGCGACGTCGTTGTAGGTCTAGTCTACTCTTATTTTAGGTCAAATTTAAAATAAAATGTTTGTTCCTAAAGCTGAGTAGGCCTACTTAATGGTTTAATGGCCTAAATCTTTAACTAGCCACGGGTGTTTAAACGTTTAATTATCCCAGACCTAAAATCAACACGTGTTTTGAAAAAATCCAGGGTCTACGATCCTAGTGTTAAATTGACACAGCATATTATTTTAGCCTAGTCTGTTATTGTTATCTTGTCTAGTGAATAGGCCTACTTTAATAGCTTATAATATAGATTTTTTCTTTCATAATTTTTTTAAAACTACCAATTCATCATAGGACTACCTACTGTACCGGTATCTACAATTTATACTTTGCAGCCAACACAATCTACAATCATGGCAAACAAGGAGGTGGGGGACTGGAACCCAATGGTTGAGGCCCATCGGAATCCAGACTTCAACAGCTATGTGGAAGGTCCTGGGTCACACCTCAACACGCACCAACAACCTTTTAATCGTCGTGGTGGCGGCGGTGGCAGGGGCAGGTAACTAGGTTGTCTATATTTAGACTAGGGGTGCGTCTCAAATGTTTTTGGTCTGCTAACAACTAGCCTGCAAACACATTTGGACATGCCTACGATACTTCAATGGAGGCTAAACAAAGCCTACTCAGCCACATGTATGTCCATGCAAGTGGAAAGTTAAAATATGTTCACAAATGTACTAAATTAGCACTACCTAGGCCTACATGTTCTTATAATATTTTTAGTATCTATTGACACCTAACTTTTAATTATGAGAAACAACACTAAAACAAAATTGGGTAGGTAGCGTAGTGTCGGAGTTACTACCGCTGAGGTTTTTGGCTGAAAACGTCTTGCCCAGGCCAGCGGTGTTGTTGGGGCGGAGTGTTTGTAGGGTTGATAAGAAAGAAATGAGCACTACAAACTTGCATGTCTTTTATTTAGTGCTCACAATTGTGACTAATTTGAAAATTTTTCTTCAAGACATGAATGATACAAATAGTACGATATGAAGACTAACATGCTACACTTATAACATTTGTTGAAAGACAAACATCTCTATGTAGTTGAGTGGTGTTTGTGGATGAATATTCACTTGTAGAACACTTTCATTAAAAGTGTTTATGAAAGTGTTCTACAAGTGTATATTCATCCACAAAAGAAAAATGTACTTTATTGATCTACTTTCCACTCGCATCAAGCTGCACCCCATGAAATACAATCTCATAATTTTATTATAGAAGTTTGGCAACCCTAGATGGCCTCAAGTGCAACACAGTGCAATAGAAAGAAAGAACCTAATATAAAAATGAAAAAAGAAATGTAACCAACATTTGTAACCAACATTATTAATTTGCATGTGAGCTAGAAGATCAAATTTTCTGTGGTCCGAATTAGCTACATAGTAAGTTGTGTAAAATAGTATTGAGTGGCACTGACACTGACTAGGCCTATATTATTTGTTTCTGTACATATTACTTATTAAATTATTAGGCATATTCAAATTATTTTATAAGTAAGCCTAGGTACACAGTATTATCTTTTTCATTTGCTGGTGATATTTTTGTTTCAGAAACGTTGGATCTGCCAGTAACCATTCCAGTGACAGTGAGGTTCGATTGTATATTGCCAACATTCCCCTGGACATGACGCCTGTAGGTTTAATTGATCATAAACATTACCTTAACAAGGGGAGGGGAGTTTCAATTATGGATGGCAATTGTTATCCACCAGGGGCCTCATTCCTGTACATTTGTAAACTTAACCCCGGTGTTAGTCAATATCCAATCATGAGTCGGCAGTTGAGACGCCGATCGAAGGAAGGCATTGTTGAAACAACGAGACAAAATAAAAACAATAACCATCAAAAACAGTCCAATAACCTAGGGGTCTGCGGGTAGTACTTTTTAGATTCCGGTCGGGTTCGGGTCCGGGTAACACAAAAAGTTCGGGTCCGGGTTCGGGTAATGAAATTAGTAGGCCCTACTGGTGACGTGTGACGTGAAAGTGACGTAATTACAGCACAATATTTTTTATTCTTCCAGTTCATCTAGGTATTTACCTAAAATAAGTTGTTTTAATGCCAAATCGATTTCTAAAGAGATGTAATTTCTTGTTATTATTTCCTAACCGGTGGCTGCAGTGCGAAGACGACAGTGCTTCTGTCTGTCACAATGCACTCTATCGAGGCTTTGCTCAACGAACAGTAGAACTGGGTTGACGGAGCGTACGATAGAGTGCGTTACGAGCACGAACTTGCTATACTCTCCATCTCTAAAGTGCTTCATAATAATTATAGTCGCGCCAACGAGATATTCCTTGACTCTCAAAAATTATTAACGATCCTTTAAATAAGTAACTACTTTCAATTTTCCTTAGATATACAGTAAACCCTCGGTAAAACGAACTCGGTTAGTGCGAATTCTCAGATAATACGAATAGTAAGCAAGATCCAGCCCGCGTAAATAGGACACTCAATGTTAAATAAAACGGATATAACGAATTTCGCATAATACGTAATACGAACTAATTTTGTATCCCCTGAGTGGTACTTATGCATAATGTTCGTTGTTTAATACGAACTAATAATTTTGAAACCGCACAAACAAAATGTGTCCGAGAGTTCAACTCGCAGAGTAGGCGCAGGTATCAAGATTTTTGTCCGCCGAGCGTACGTTGTCCCAGGCAGCTACTTGTTTTGTTGCTGCTTGGTTTTCCCTTCCCCCTCCACCGCCCGCAGACGCGATCGGATGCACGCGCAAGCCTTTACAGCTGTTGAGGGGCGTGGCTTGCTCACTGCAACGTGCCTGCTTAGTCCGCCTACTATGCGCGCACAAAACATCATACCCGCACGCTACTATCCATTGGAAAACATTGATTGTTTGTAGACACGTTTATTTTGGCTGGTACTATTGAATTTCGACGTTTTAGCGATATTGCGAATTTTTATATTACGAACTGATGATTTTTGGGTCCCTTGATGTTCGTATTAACGAGGGTTTACTGTAATGTCACGGTGCTAATAAAAATAATGAAAAGTCAAATGCGGACTGTAATGACGCAATGGCAGTCCAGATATAAACAAGTTTTTGTACGCTGGAGCTACTTTCGTACGTATTGCGGGATGCAGTGACTCAATCGCAGATGCTTACGGATACGATGATTCTGCTCGGCAGGTCAGCTCCAAATGCTAGGGCTTTGACCTAGAATATTACGTATGGAACTGAAAATGAACATACCTTTAGTTTGATGATGTTTGATTTGGTAATTATTAATAACGGCGTGTATTACCATACAAAGTGTGGTGTAAATAACGGCTTCAAGAACAAGAATATAAGCTTAAGCCTAGGCTGCTAGGGCCCAGGCCTAGGACCTACTACTACCCGAAAAAGCCCGATATTTGTTATTTAAATCCCCGAATTTTGGGTATGTATAAATACCCGAAATTACCCGAAGTTTCGGGTACCCGCAGACCCCTATAATAACCTCAAAATGTCGAAAAAATACTCAATAAAACTACATATTTACAGATCTGGGTTCTAGGGTACATAATGTACTTTAAATACACAAACTTGTGTATAAACTCCAATAAACACATAAATTAATGTATCCATGAAGGTGGATATTCCCAATTAAAGAATTGAAATGTGACATTTGTGAAACTGTAGGCTACACATGGGCACTGGTAAAATGGCGGCATTTCCAAGTATTGTTGATAACTCTTCTTAACCCTACTATCAGACAGGGTCATATTTGCCTCCGAATTATGCAGGAAAGCCTGGGCAGTAGCTAACCCCGGGGTCATTTTAACATGGGGTTAGCGAGAGTTAAGAAGAGTTAGCCTACAAAAAATGTACAGGAATGAGGCCCCCGGGCTGTGCAGGGTTTCACCTTTCGTTATTATAAGTTTCTTTGTCCAAACCTTTGAATCGATGCACAATTTTTCTGTTTCGTTATAGGTTCGGTACTGAATTGAGCGCTGTTGCAAATTTTAGGTAAATTGTGAAAAATGCAATTTGCTATTCATAATCATAATAGTAGCTTTTCTAAATCCCAATTTATCATTACACTCGGTGCTTGAAATTGAGAATTATAGACACTCAGTTCTTCGGGCTACTGTCCAGGGCTATCCCCTGAAAGAAACATTTCCAATTCGACCAACTCTGAACTACTTTCCAATAGGGGTGTGCGAACCTTGATTTTTTTTTTCAAACCGAACCTTGAGGAAAAATTCGAACCTAAAACCGAACCGAACCTAGGAGTATTATTTATTTTCAAGTTTAAGCTCCAGTTTCAAGTTCAAGCTCATTGTTAGGCCCAGTGCTAGGGGGCCTACGCCTAGTGGGTGTCCGTGTAAGTTCATGTATAGCCCCACTGCTAGACTCGTCAGATTCGCTTCTTTCGGGGTCTATAGGCGTAGGCCACAAAAGTGTTTGAAAAAAGGCTGTAGGGCTAGGTCTAGACGGGCTAGGCCTAGGCTCACTTTCTTCAACCTCGTACTCCAGTTCTTCTGCAGCAAGATTTACCAAATAATGCTCATGTTCACCTTTACGTCGCTTCATTTTGTTCACGAGTTCGAACAACAAAAATATGTGTCGGCATAGGCCAAGCCGAAGTGTTCACACTGTCATCATTTTTCATGCGAGAAACGACGTTCCTAGCTAATGCTAGTTTTATGACTATCGATATGGCTATACAGTCGAACAATCGAATTCACGAAAATATTGCACAGTAACGAACCAATCACAGACTAGAGCATCATGCGTAGAGACACTGATAAATCGCATTAGCGATATCGGCGATAAAAATGAAAAACCTCTCAAACCCATTTTTTCTCGATTTTCTCCATGTTTCATCAGTTTTTGGGTCAAATGAAAGTATTTTTGAAATCGCGATAAAATGCGATAAACCACCCATTTAGCGATATTTATTCATTTCGGCGATATATCAGCGATTTATGAGAAAAATCGTACAAAACCGTCGATTTTACGCGATTTTAATAAAGTCACGCGAACGCGAAATTCGCAACTTTGCTTTTAGTTTTCCGCCCGAATTTTCAAAGCGTTAGTTCCGGGAGCTCTCGCTAGTTGCGTGAAACTCGCAGGCGCTAGGTGAGCGCTCAAGGTCGGTAAAGTAGTAGTACTACTATTTTACCGACCTAGCTTGCCGATTTCGAAACACATTCCGTTCCGGTCCCGTGTATTTCTAGCTTGGTCTGTTTGGTGGTCTTTTTCGAGGATGGTTCGACAAAAAAAAACAATTCACGAGAGAGCAGCATCGTTTGTAGACGACAAGTTCTATGTGAACGATAAAACGATTTTGATGTGCGGGTTTTGCGACTGCCGACTTGAGTGGCAGAAACTAGACACCTTAACCAAACATGTTAAAACCGCCGGCCACGTGAAGAAAAAGGAAGAGTCCCGAGCACCTAAAAGACAGGCTACAATTCCAGCACTGCAAGAAAATGCAAAGAAAGCTAGACTGGACAAGCGGTGTTTCATTGAAGACACAGTGAAGATGTGCTTAAAATCGAACATTCCCCTCAACAAATTAGATCATCCAGCCATACGCGAGTATTTCGAAAAGTAAGTAGCCTAGGCCTAGCCTATATTTTGTGTTCGTCAACTCTAGGCCTAAATATATCTTACTTGTAGGCTAGGCCTAGGACTAAGCCTAGGCCTACACTGTATGCCTAGGCTCAAAACCTAGGCCTGGTTTAGGCTTGTAGGCCTTAGGCCCCTGGGCCTTACATTGGATAGGACCCTAGGCCTAGGCCTAGGCCCTAGCCCCTAGACTAAGTATCATCTGAAAATTTCAAAGAATTAACATTTTACTTCACTTTAAGCCTAGGCTAGGCCCAGGCCCTAGGCCTAACCTTATTGTTTGGTTTCCCAAAACTTTTCATAGGCCTAACCTAGACATGTAAACACGTAGTTTAGGCGTGAACATATGCATCCTAATTTTGAAACTTACACGAGTATTTAATTGGTTTGTTGCAGATATGTGCCAGGTTCAGGAGATTTGCCAAAAGCAGACACACTGCGGAGTACATATTTAAACTCTTGTGCCGAGGAAGTTCGCCAGGACATTAAAGAAACTATTCAAGAAAAGCCAGTTGTGATAGTGGTGGACGAAACATCCGACTGCAAGGGACGCTGCGTTCTAGCAATATTGTACCGAACAATAACTCCAACGGCATCCCAAGATGTTTTACTTGGTACCTGTGCATTTCTGGACAGTGCTAATGCAGCTAATTGTAGTCGAGCCATCATAGACAGTGCTGTTAGTTACGGTGTCAAATGGGAGAACGTAGTGGGTATTGTTTCGGACTCGGCTCCGTATATGAAAGCGTGTTTCACAGCCCTGAACACAGTTGCGGGTGATCATATGCTTCACTTCACCTGCTGGGCCCATAAGGTGAACCTAGCTGGGGACATTTTTATGAAGAGTTTGAGAGAACTTAACCTCTTTGTCAGTAAAACCAAGATGGCGTTTCTAAATGCCAGGAAAATGAAGACAGGTACCTCAATTTTTTGCGTGCTAATTATCCTGACCTGAAGGCAAAATTGTTTCCCAGTCCCATCATTACTAGATGGAATACTTGGTTTCATGCAGTTTTTTACCTAGACGAGTATTGTGTTGCTCTTGTTGCATTCCTGCGGGGATATGAAGGCAAGAACCCTTCTATTGACCTGATTTTGGAACTTTTCGATGACCCAGAAAGTTCAGCAAAGATAGGCGTCCAGATGAAGTTTGTGTCAGAAGCGTGCCAAAAGTTCATTTCACTTATTAACGTTTTGGAAGGGTCCAAGTACCCATACGCCCACTTACTGTGGGATGACCTTCAAGCATTAGCCGCAAGCTTGAAACGTCTTGCTGACGGTGCGTTCCCTGCCCAAACGGTCACAAAGTTGGGAGCAATAAGGCATACAGTCACTCGAAGTGACATAAAAAGAAGCCTTCAAGAATGTGCCCAGAAGAGTGCAACAAAACTTGCGTCGCACATGATGCCAACGCCTGCAACAAGGTTTTATGAAGGGGCAGGTCAGCTATTTAACCCTATTGTTGCTGGTCAAAACATGCCTTTAAATGACCAGTCATTAAAAAGTAACAAGGCCAAACTAGCCACCTTCGTAAATGTAAGTGACGACTCGTTCCTAGACAGCTACCACTACTTCCATCGGCACCTGGTGAACCAGATCCAGGAAGGTGGAAAAGTGGACATTGTTCAGCTCCTTCTGTCTGTCAAGCTCAAACATGGGGATTTTGCAGAGGCTGCACTGAAGACCATCTGGGCACCCGTCAACAGTGTCGACGCCGAGAGGTTTTTTAGTAACTACAACTTGGTACTGACAGATCGCCGAACCAACATGAAGGAAGCCAACATAGAAACGTGTGCCATGCTAACGTTCAACAACTGACATGGTCATGGAAACAGATGACTGAGGTGTATTAACCTGACTTAAAAATAAAGCTACTTCATTTTTCATGGTTTATATTCTGCTTCATTTGTTTATTTAACACCGCAGTCACCAAAAATCCAATGTGCTACAAAGTGCTATTTTCCCATATTTAAAATGCTACAAAATGCTATTTTTTCAATCATTAAAGCTATTTTTTCAATTTCAAAATGCTATAAATCAGTGTCTCTAATCATGCGTGATACCTGGTGCACTCTATCGGCCATCGTTAGAACTCGTTCTATAGGGCGCGGGATGTTCAAATGTGCTGAAATAGCATTGGAAATAGCAAGACTGGGAAGGTTCGAAAATAGTTCGAAATTCGAACCGATTTTTGTCTAACTCGAACCTTCACGAAAGTTCCCTACCCGATAAATTAATGTTGGAAACGGGGTCAAGATATATATATATATATATATTATTATTATTAATATTTAATAGGCCTATGTAGGTAATTAATATTTGAATTCATATTTTTTTCTATTTAAATAGCAACAGAAAGGTAAATTTGTTTTTTAAATAAAGATTTTTTTTTTTATCATATGCCCACATTTGGCTTAATCAGGCCATCATGTAAGATCTGGTCAACCAGTAGAGACAGGCCTCCTTTTCTTCTACAGTACTTACTTACTAACTATAACTGCTAACATTACTGCTCACCTTCCTGCAGTCTAGAAATGCACTCGTCGTTGAAGCGAGAGGGCATACATAGGTGGGCTATGGCCTAGGGGCTCGAAAAATATGTCGACTTGTGTCTCGCTTCTACTCTGAAGATAACTGTTTTGACAAATTATTAAATTTTGTTAATTCTTAATTTGTAAATATAAAGTGTTCTGTGACTGTGAAAAAATAAAACCTTTGATTTTAGACAAATCTACTACCGTTATGATTTGCATAAGATACGCACCGTTTTTCATAATTTGGGGTTTGAGAAATCGGGGTGCGCACCTTAAGTGAGTTTTTTTTTTTTTATCAAAAGACGAGTGTTTGAAATGCGCACGTTTTGCTGCGGTGTATTGTGGGAGATCGACCAACTACGGAGCGGGAAGTGTGCGAGTTTTAGGATTGAGCGCGTTTGCTGTTTGTCTCTTCTTGTCTTTGATGATTGATGATGATGATCTTGCAAGTGAGTCGAGTGACGCTGCGGAACAAGTAGATCAAGCTGAGTGGAGCCGATCGCCTGGACCGACTTCTTCCGAACCGAGTGCCTACGCAGCAGCTCTGTGAATGCGTGCGCCAGCTTGATTGCATGCATTGTGTGAATACTGAATAGACAGTCGTGACGTGCAGTCGCGAGAACAACAGTCTGCTCTAACCTAGGTCTACTTAAGTCAGCCTAACAATTTCTCACGTGCTTAGGCCTAAGAACATCATGTTTTTAATGTGCACAAAGCTAAAACAATGGGGATTATCTATTATCTTAATTCATAAAATAAGTAATTATATTTTATATTAAAAGTTTTTTCCCTGTTCCCTAAAGTGGGGTGCACGTCCTATGCGAGTAATTACGGTATCTAATTCTTTTTCTATTTGAATTTTGTATGAGCTGGCCTGGGCCTCGAGGCTGCTCAATTTCGAGTCCTGATTACACCACCTAAATTCTACATATTATAAAAACCCATTGAATACCTACCACATTTCTTCTACAACACTTTATTTGCTCGAAATTATATGATAATATCTATATTTATTGATGATTCCTAATTTCATGATAATTTAATTTATTTCAGGATGGCCTAAAAAATGTGCTAAATCCATATGCAGTACCTAAGCGAGTTTACATACATGATAAAAGGAAACCTGGTTATTCAGCTACTTGGGGCACCGCGGACTTTGTTACTTTCGGGTGAGTACCTATTGATATTCTTCTCCTTTCTTAAAACACACACATGCTCTCACCTAGTTTAGGTTTTGTGTGTAAAGACTAAAGAAGTAAAGACAGACTTATTATTATTTATTATGTTATATGTAATCTAGTTAATTAGGAGCTAGCCATCTTCTGTGAGTTTTGTATATACCATATTCACTCGATTATGGGTCGCACAAAGAATTGGAAATTGAAATTTAAAAACTGGGGTGCGAGATGCGACCTACATTCGCATGCAACATTTTGGATTGTTTTGTTAAAAAAAAAATATTTTGATGCGTATTCAATATTCATGCCACTACTAAGCAAGTTTATTTCATTTCATACACAAACCAACACTTTTTGTTCACCCCTGATGCCAGAAAAAAAAAAAATTGTTTCAGAGGAAATATCCAGGTTAATCAATCAATATCACATGCAAGGCCATAACTAGAGTTTGGTAATCCGGGTAAATATCCGGTTAAAGTCGATCGATGAAGTGAACTACCCATTCAATACAACTACTAAACTATTCAAATTAAATGGACATGAAAAAATACTTTTTTCTATTCTAAATTATGAATTTCAAGAATTATTACATGTGAGTAGCATTTAATACTGAACGTCTTGAAATTATATATTTTTTTTGTTAATAAAGTATATTTATAGTTTCTAATTTGAGTAGATTTTAGGTAAAATTGACACACCAGCGCAAATATCTCGAAAGCGGATCGCGTTCGATCATCTTTTTCAAACGTATTCATGTTAGTCATGAAGTTATCTACATTTAGGACGAAACTTTGTTACAATATATTACTTTTTGAAGGTGCTACGCAAAGTTATACGATTGAAAGTGTAGGTTTTTGTTCAGTTACAATGTATAACATAGGGAATTCCAACGCATTTCAACACTCAATAAATAAAAAACTAATAGCGGTAGGTGCATATTTTTTTCTACAATATTCACAAGCTTAATCTCAACTTGCAGTACATACAATTTGAATGATTTATATTACATGTGCAGTTATCATCGATCGACTTTAAAGAGTAGACCGTTATGAATTGCTAATAAGGCAACCCAAGACAACCTTAGGCCTACACATGCTTCTGTCACAGGCGAGGTACTCGTAGCCAATCAGCGATTGTTTTAGCTGCGCCTGCTTGTCTCGGGCGGTTCGCTGGTTGGCTACGAGTGCCTCGCCTGTGACGAAAGCATATGTGAGGTAGTCTTGGGTTGCCTATATCACTGTCACCACAGCCACCAATAACAAATGTTGTAAAAAACATACCTAAAACTCGTTAAAATACTCTTAATCACACTCTAAGAATCAAAACCATGTCCGGGGATATGCGCCCCGGACCCACATTGGCTGGGGGGCCTTCCCCCAGACCCCCCATTGTACTTTGCCCAATCATACCCGGGGGATTACTATACTCTAGTTATGGCTCTCTGATCACATGTCTTGTAGGGATGGGATATTGTACGCGTGTAAACGTGTACATGCTTTAATGCGGGTACATATTTACTGTTTCTCTCCAAACAATGAACGCGCCGCGTGTAATACTATACTGTGGTCGACCGGCCACGGAGGGCTTGGTGCGGTGTGCCGCCATCGGTAACCGACGAGTGGTTTCATGTGATGTGCGATCGTCCTCACTCCTCAGTTGTCACTTAACCCCCCCCCCCCCCATGCAAGCGGCCAGCCCCGGGGTGGCCAAGCGACACTGTGGCTCTACTTTTGCCAAGGTCACGCATGGCCTATCTCTCATTCCCGCTAAATCAACATCGCAGTCGAAATGTATATAGCCTCGAATTAATAAATAATTTCGGCCTAGGCGTCACATATAATCCGAGGCCACTGCCAGGAACATGGACATGCATCAGCATACGCCCGAAAAACATATTCAATACGTATTTTTTACGGACGGAATATTTATGTGTTAAAAGAATAATTTCGGCCTAAACCTGGCAAGTGATCCGAGGTCAGAACCATGAAACACGCTGGATTAGGTCTTGAAACCGTTTGCGGGAACAACACTTTTAAACATAATTTTTCGGCCTAGACAGAACATGATTTTTTTTTCGAAAGCCGGACCCCACGGACGTGTACACGACTTTGCAAGCAGCAGTGTACACGTTTAATAAAGTACACGCTTTTGCCCATCCCTAATGTCTTGTTATGCAGATTTGTTTTTTGTGAATGGTCCTGCCTAACCTTTCACTGTTAGCGAAAAAAAATGAGAAATACCCTCTCCTAAAAAAGGGGCTAACATATAAATTCAGTCACTCAAGTATAGGTGATAAATTATACTTTTTCCCAATTAATATCTTAAACAAGTGAACCAAGCATTAAAAAATGTGAAATTTGATAATGTAGATACCCGGAAAATGGTGGCCATCTTGGAAAATGTCCCTTACAATAAGGTACATTCTGAATAACCCCCCTAATCAAAAAATGTGAAGAGACAAAACTTAAAGCAAATGTTATCTAAAAGGAAATAAAGTCAAAAAAAAATATACAAAGTTGTAGAGTACACTTTTATGACCATTTATAGGGGTTGTCATAAACCCTATTGAGCAAAATACTGGGTTTGAAATCTGTCATCTCCAAATTTACTCAAATCTTGCAAAAATTCGATTTGAAACATTCAAGCCAAGAAGAAAATGTAACAGTTTTTTTATTTTTACAACCCTTATAGGGGTGGTTTATGGGTAAAAAAAAAAAAAAAAATCCAGTGAAAATGTGTAAATTCACTTGTAAAATATACTTTTTGCTAAATTATAAGTATAGTAGGCCTACACTAGTTACACACCACAGGCAACATAAAATAGGCCTGCCGCCTGCGTTGATATTAGACTGTCCAACACGACATTCACGCCTAGAACCACGCCCCCTTGGCTATTAGGCCTAGGCCTAGGCCTACCTTGAGCAACCACGGCCTAGCCTCCTACCTGGGCATTGTTGGGATAGTGTTCACTAACAACTATACTAGGGCCTAGGCCTAGTGGGTCCAACATCAAGGTCTACATCACTTTCAATTATCTCATCTAGGCCTAGGCCTACCTGTTTTATTTCTTATGTAGGCCTAGGCCTACGTCTTCCGTCACAATCTCATGATCTATCACAGCCTCATACAACTCGCCTAGCGAAGATTCGGCATCGTCACTCTCTTCTACATCACTATTGATGTCTAACACATACTCCCGTATCATAGCATCTGAAAATCCACTCATTTTCGGTGGTTTTAGAAGCAAAACAGTTGCGAGGAAATGCAATGTAAACAAAAGCTAAGGTATTTGTTTAGTATCACTGATCGCGCTTCTTACTCACGTGAGCCAATGAAAAACGCCAAAGTCTTGTTTAAAGTGTTATTTTTATTGAACAATGTTTAATTGTCTTTCTTTTGATGCTTATTATAATATTGCAGTTAGTTTTTAAGAGTATTAAATGATTGTTTGAAGTTTTTATATGAAAAGTTGACGTCTTCTTCCTTGTTTCCTGCTTGTGTCCGGTGCAGTGCTGCCAATGGCAAACTATCCAAAACCACCCCCTAACCTCGGGCAAAGTCACTTTCGGGCGCAAATCTGCATAATTGCATAATTTGAAGAAGGGGTATTTAATCGTAGGGGCCTAGTTTGCACGTACATCCAAAACCCTCCCCCTAACCTCTGGCAAACTATCCAAAACCACCCCCTAACCTCGGGCAAAGTCACTTTCGGGCGCAAGAGGTAGGGTTTTTTCATGTACTTACGTTGGTAGACCACACTTTATGTGTGCTCCGAACAGCTGCGCCCTCGCACGTCCGCCATATTGCCATATTTAACGTGATTGTGAACTGTCAAATCGATGCAAGTTCAAAACGATAATTTAATATGAAAGAAGAGACTATTTGTATTGAAAATCACTGGAGCTTACAGATAAATCATGAAATAACAATTATGAACTGCGCATATGATCAATATCGCAAAGGAATACAGAAAAAAAGTGAGTACGAAACGCGATCAGTGATACTAAACAATTACCAAAGCTAAAACCACGTCGCATTCGTCGTATCTTCTTCCGCTCACTTGGTTTCTTGTGGCCACAAGATTATGCGCGCATACGGCCAGTAGGACAATCGAATGACGAATACAGGAAGCCGTTTCATATCGATTTTGAAGCAATAGTTTAGGCGGTAGAATTTAAAGACTTGCCGGACGGATCTAATACGTCCGTAACACACACAGGGCGGCGCGTGGCGGACGTATGAGATACGTCCATAACAGTGAAGCGGTTAAGGATTTTACTAACCGGTTAACCGAATGTGATAACCGGTTTTTAATCAGTTAATAACAGCAACATAACTCCGTTTTCATCTGCAACGGGGGGGGGGGGGGGAGGTTAACTGACCTAGGCCTAGCCCAGCAGGCCTTCTAGGCCTACGTGACGACTGCAGGCCGTCAGCTTATTTTTACACCACTAATAAATTGTAGATATTGATTTCAATCTATTTTAATGTAATGAAGTAAGTATTTATTAGTCCGAATATTTAGGCTTATTTGCGTCGTTTTCTGAATAGTGAACAGCCGCCTGTTGCCGCTTGCATGTTGCACTCGCCTGCGGCTGTCGCGGTCTCGCTTCTACTCACGCATCCTGCGACTAGCGCTTTCTCTCTTTCTTACGGCAGCAGACATTGGTCGCTGTAGTAGTTGAACTACTTCGTCGCGTCGCGCTCAGATACGATAGCACTCCATTGTTCTCTCTCTCGCGGCCGGCCGCATCTGTTCAGTACGCGCCCGATCGGCGAATATTTGTGTGTTTGAGGGGGGGGGGGGGGCTTATTGAAATGATTGAAGCGCGGTGCTGAGGGCGAGCGGTATCCTTGGATAGGGTTAGTTTGGACTAAAAAGCGGCTGCGGACAAATATTTAAGGGTGGCATAGTTAAAAGTTACCATTTCTCACGTATGTTTCATGTAATATAATAGGAAATTAAGGTTATTTTTTATTCGATTATTTGAATTTAACCGGTTACGAAAATTAATCGGTTAATGGTTAACTGTCGTCATCCCTAGTCCTGCTATACATATCACTCACTGGTGCTTGCAGTCCCATTGTGTCACGAGGGTTTTTTTGCCTACCTGCTCCCCCTCAACCAGCTGTTGGTGGGTCTGCATTCATTCAGACTGCCTCACAGTGAAGGTCAAGGGTGACCCATTCTTCTTCACATTATAACATGTTACATAAAGCTTCCGGACCCCCCCCCCCCTCGCACGCACCATACTGGCCGTTAATTTCATACTGCAGAATGATGTGACCTACAAATGCTACCATCTACACTTATTACAAATGCAAAGAACAATGCAACTTTTGTAATGTTATTTGTACATGTACATTGTACACTTATACGTTTTTGTGGTGTCACCCCCTGGAAAACGTACAGTAATCAATGCTCCACTGTAATTCTGTTCCAATCATTTTAGGGCCTACAGTTCTTGAGACTGGGCCCTCATAAGAGCGAAGGATACCTCTACGTCAAAAACCGCAGAAAATTTTCGTTTTTTAATTATATCTCAAGATTTAAACACAAAATCGAAAATCTGAGACACCATAGCGCTGTGGTTTGGTAAGCCCTACAGACTGAATGATAAATGTATTAAATGTTATAATCAGTATGACTGTGATAACGATTTCCTTTAATTACTAAGGAAATTCTTATCACGGTCATACTTATAATAACGTTAAATACATTTATCATTCAGTCTTTAGGGCTTACCAAACCACAGCGCTATGGTGTCTCAGATTTTCGATTTTGTGTTTAAATCTTGAGATATAATTAAAAAACGAAAATTTTCTGCGGTTTTTGACGTAGAGGTATCCTTCGCTCATAAGACGTGATTTCCCCCTAATTTTGAAAAGATAAACAGGAAAACTAAAATACGAGTAAATTGATCAGTAAGTATTTTAGTTTATTCCATGATACATAACAAGGAACATGTATAGATATGGTACAAAATGTGGTGTAGAATACAGATTAGATGCTGCACTTACTTCAGAAATCTCGGACAATATGTGCACTGAAGGCAGTGAAGTGCAAATATGTTTCACTAAATAGTAAATATACAATGAGCTGCATGATAGTACCAGTCACTAACACAGCACTTGAACCTTAGCATTATGTGTGAAAGAAATTTTTCTGTGGAGTAAAAGGCAGAGGTCAGTATTCAATAATAGTCAGTAATTTGTGGTATTTAAGTACAGTAAACCCTAGTTAATACGAACATCAAGGGACCCAGAAATCGTCAATTCGTAATATAAAAATTCGTAATAATGCAAAAACGTTGAAATTCAATAGTACCAGCCAAAATAAACGTTTCTACAAACAGTCAATGTTTTCCAATGGATAGTAGCACGTGGGTATGATGTTTTGTGCGTACATAGTAGGCAGATTAAGCGGGCACGTTGCAGTGAGCAAGCCACGCCCCTCAACAGCTGTAATCTCATCGTAGTGAAAAGGAAAATTAATGGGAAGCAGGAGGGACACAAATAAATAACAAGCCTTCTTAAACACCTAGGTATTTTATTTTGTTCAGTATAAAAATTGGATTTGTCAATATGTTATGCTGAATTGAGTGGATAATAATAATAAGAAGAAGAATAAAATATAGGGCCTAATACTGAATAGTGAATACTAGTCGCTTTGAATCATTATAGGTAGCCTACTTTTTGAAAAAGTCATGAATCTTCTTTTGTTTTAGCATGGATTTTTTATTTTTTGTGATTTCTTTTGAAATTTATATCGTTGTGCCGCTTATCAGCCATCACTCAACACTTCACACTTGAACAACACTAACACATGGTCGGACTGGGTAAACACAACGATGCGCAGCGAACAATACACAACATCAAAGTGGTTGGTCTTGGTAGCTGAGGGCTGGCGCGCACGCATCCGATCTCGCCGGCGAGCGAAGGAGGGGGAAGTGAAAACCAAGCACCAACAAAACAAGTAGCTGCCTGCGACAACGGACGCGCGGCGGACACAAATCTTGATTGGTCTTGATTGAACTCTCAGACACATTATTTTGTTTGTGCGGGTTCAAAATGATAAGTTCGTAATATTACCATCCAGGGGATAAATAATTAGTTCGTATTACGTATTATGCGAAATTCGTTATATCCGTTTTATTTAACATTGAGTGTCCTATTTACGCGGGCTGGGTCTTGCTTACTATTCGCATTATCTGAGAATTCCCACTAACCGAGTTCGTTTTACCGAGGGTTTACTGTAACCCAAAAGAACACTGGCCTACACTTAGCAAAGTGCAACTTTTATTTTTATCCTAATGTTTTTGTTTTCAGAGATGCTGAAGCCACAATGAGAGGTTGTAATGAGAAGCCACCATACAACTTCATGATGAAGTTTGCGTCGAAGCCGTCCTCACACGGCCGTGATCGTGACAATGAGAGAAGACCTTACAGTCCGGCTGCATCGTCGGCCCCTCAAGTAAACGATGTGCCGTTACCGGAAGTGCAGCCAAAGTGGTAGGCTAGGCCCTATATTTTTCAAGTTTTTTGATATCTTCTGCTAAAATGTTATATATTTATTAGTTACCTTCTAGGTACTTGTTCACAATCGTGTGTTTGTTGTAGGCCTTTATAACTTTTTAAATTTGGATTTGTAATAGAGGAGAGCGAGCCAAAAATTTTTAAGCCAAGCAAAGTATGGGAAAAGTCTTGATTCAATGTTCGATGTGTGAAGTTTGTTTGATTTTGAGAATTATTTTTATTTGAACCACTAAAATTTATGAGTGTTATGGATTTCACACTTTTCACTTTTTTCACTTTTTTACTATGCACAGTTGTTGTGTATGGATTGCATTCATGAATGATCTCGATTAGCCAAGTTGTACGTGTCGTAAAACCCAAATATCGTCATCATTCATGAATGAATGGTTGATTGGGAGGAGTGGGGAGGGGTAATTACTAGAGATCCTTGTAAATGGTTTTATTTTTTAGCATATTTCGTTTTAAATTAAATTCAAATTTCGCTGTTGAGCAGTAATTTCAGCTTTTTGGCGGTGTTTCAATTTTAATTTACCAAATCTAATTTGTATCTAGTATTCTAACGTATGTGGCATGCCTACATTGTCGCGAAAGAAAAGAAGAAAAAAAAGAAAGCTGTCGCTAGGAATGTGGAATGCAGTCGACGCACAAGCTACGAGAAAAATCTGTTGCGAGCCGGTTGGGCAGGGGTGGAAGGGTCACTGCAGTCACTGCAGAAAATTACGTTTTCTACAGAAATTCGGCAATTTCGCGTCAATTCAACAGCTTTAGTCTTTTTCGTTTTTATGACAGTAAACTTATGCTATTTTGCGTATACACGGGATTTCGTTTTATTTCGCAATTCAAAAAGACTATTTTTGGACTCACAAAAGACTGTCATGCAAACATATTTCAATTGCTGCACGTTTCAAGGGATTTCGCGCTATCGGTATCGCACATTGCAAAATACAAGGATCTCTAGTAATTACACTTGAAACTCTCTAGTGAAATCATTTAAAAATGTTCGCATCAGCCACTCGGGGGTGGGCCCTTGCTCCTTTGCTCCCTCCAACACTCCATAGCCCAATGGCAATTTGTCAAGAGTTGCCCTGCCCCCCTAGCAATAGTTTTGAATTAACTACATGAAATGTAGGCCTATTTCTAGGGAGAATACTGAAGTACCATAGATCGATTTTCCACATACGACTAGGCACAATTTATTGTGCTAAGAGATTTAAGATTGTGAATTAGTGTACCATTGGATTACGTAATATGGCTATCATCACCTAATTTCAACATCCGTTTGGTGACGGGTCTACTCACCCTCTAAGTCACCCCAACAATGCCTTATATTTTTAGTTTACATAGCTTAGTTAGTTGTTGAGTTAAGGCTAGTTTGCTGTCTGACTAAAGAAGTTGCAGTAGCCAGCTTATGAGTGACCAAGATACCGTGTCAAAATCTCAACATAGTACAGTACCTAATGTCTCTTCAATGTTAACTTGCAACTCTCAAATGCATTTTCTTAAAAGTATTTTGTTTGATCCTAAATGCAAGTGTAGAAGGCTTTATTAATCTAGCTTGCTAAATATTTAGTGGTGATTGATACGTAATACCAGTCCTAAAAAAATCAATACATTTATTTTGCACCCTAGTATCTCTAAAACATAATTTCACAATGGTAGCCCTGGGTAAAGAGTAGGGGTGTGCGAGCCTACGATTTTTAAGTCGAGCCGAGCCGAGTATGAGAAAAAATGCTTGATTTTCGAGCCGAGCCGAGCTTTTGAAATAGGGTTGATTGTAAATTTACGGCTGCATTTTATTTCAGTTGATGCAATGCGATAGAAAGTGTATGTATACCGAAATTTCTGTACAACCAAGATCAAGTACATCTTTGCTTATAACATATGTAAGTTACATAATTATATTGTTAGATAGCGAGAACCTACCGTGACATCCATCCAATTCCGTCGGCTCGGCCTCGAACCCACGGTCTCCCAAGTCGACGGACCCGTAGAAATACTGGGGCGTAGCTCTAGGGGTGGTTCTCACATCATAGGGATCGGGACATACCAATTCAGGCAGTTTAGGTCTTAGATTGACAAGACTTTGGTTCAAACAATAGAGGAACCGCAATTTATTAGAATACACATTTATCCTACGTGGCTGAGTTATGGCGAATCTGTCTATGGGCATTCCAGGTCTGATGGACTTAACTTTCCTATCTAGAGGGTAGCTGTAGTAACCCCTATACCTTGGCTTCTCGGTGGCTGACTCCGACCCCGTGTTGTGGCTTGGCTCCGTCGTCCAGGTCCACGATCGGCCTCCATGTCCTTCCCTCTGGGTCTTTCGTCGTTCCTTCCACCGTTCCACCTTGGCACAGGTCTACCTCCTCTTCCGTTCCATGGTTGAATGCCCTGAATTACACACGTGCTCCCTCGCACCTAGACTTTCCTACGTCATACCCCAGTCACCCCCTCTCTGCCCTACGCTGGCTGTACTAAGTCATAAATTACCAATCAGACTACTCGGTTCGACCCCCTCCCATAACAATCACGAATGAGTGGGGCCAGGCTCTACTGACGTCACCACCGAACCAGCGCCCTCCTAAACCGAGTAGTCAGCGAAGTTGCCGCAATCATTGCCCTCAATACAGCAACAATTATTATTGAAATAACCAACGCTCTGGGCTGACGAAATAGCCAGCACAGCGCATACCTTAATTGTGAAAGAAAACTGTAAATGACAAACTAACACAATCAAGATATCCATAAATCACCAAGAAGGAGATTACACCTGTAAAAGCTATAAAGTACCCACTTTTACATGACATCCGCCCCTCCCGGATAAGATTCGACCCCGAATCGAAGGGTGATTTATGGAAAGCCAGAAAACAAAGTGATAACCAAATTTGGCATCGGATGTATGACGTAAGCAAAATTACAGATAATTTGAAAATTAAACAACCCATCCCCTTTACTAAATACGAAAAATTCACCAGGACCCATAGTCAAATTCCTCACCTCTCAGCCATATACATTCTAAAAAGAAGCTACTATGAGTCATGATCTCTCCAGCACCCTAGTGCATGCCTGAAAACCGAATAACCTTCACAGTACGGCCTAGAGATCACGCTCCGCAAACGATGAAATGACCAGAAAACATAGATAAAGAAGAATCAAAACTCAAAATAAAATAATCATAATTTCATGGAAGATAATAAAGACAATACATAATATACGAAAGATAATAAAGACAATACATAATGGACGAAAGATAATAAAGACAATACATAATGGACGAAAGATAATAAAGACAATACATAATGTACGGTTCCTCCTCAATACAATGGACTCCGGAGTCGAACAATTCCTCGGCCCGGAGTTGTCTTTCCGCCGACCCGCTGACGGCAGCCAATCCACCCAAGCCAACAGATCGACGGTTCGAACACAGACCGCGGAGATGCAAGTGATACTGGAACACAAAAAAACAACACGAGCAGTATGGTATTCCCGCACCTGCATCCCCCTCCAGCTACACCATTGTATATCATGTGTATCTACATACATTTAATAACGCTATTAAACTACCAAGTTACTACATTACTACACTATTACTACACTACTGTGCAGACGATAACAACTGCCGTTTCCCAAAGAAACACTGCCCCGGAAAGTGGGTAGTTTCCATCATATGCCTCCTGTCATACAGAACAGCTGACAACGGAGCGACCTTGATTTGTTCAACTCGATGTAAACATCAACAAATACGCGAGAGACAAAACCACTCCGAGAAGCACTCCAGATAGTAGTGAGTCATGACGACAACCGTCAGCACAATAGTGAAACTATGTCTTCCTCTCACTCCCTCCTACGTACAGCAAAGAATCACGCGTGACGAGTCAGGACACGCATGAACAAACTGACGAATCCACCACGATACACGTGAATGTGAGTGACATAAATCGATTTCAACAAAATGAACTAGAAACAATTAAATAACTTGCTCAAGTGATTCAACAGGAACTTAATAACCATAACGGCAACCGCCAAACAAAATCTGTATCACCATAGAAAACAAAAAATTTTGAAACATGACTAATGTAGAATGCGATGACCCCGGCCCATGTAAAACCACCCACATCACGACATAAACACCCCCCCCCCCCCCGCGATAGGAAGATGCCATGCAGCCCCAGGGATGTCCAAACAACAATATAAAAATATTAACCTAAAAATACTTATAAATTAATACAACAATAAACTAATCATACGTCCCCCCTAAACTACCATAGCAAGGCGATAAAGGGAGTATAAAAGGTAGAAGACCATAAACCTAAAAGAACATAAACCTAAAACGCTTAAACAATAAACCAACATGGACACCCCTGTCGAAAAACCAACCCTTACGGAACCTGAGTCACCGAATACTACACCTACTCAAAACAAGAATATCCATAAAACCAAAGAGAGAACATGCACTCAAAACACACGCACATATACACATGTTTACATGTACACGCGCGACAAAAGCGTATACATAGACCTTCCACGGTCATCCTATCGCCCTCCAAAGGCGCACATATGGACCTCCAACAGTCCCCCTCATCGCCATCCAAAGGCGAGCACATGGACCTCCAACAGTCCCCCTCATCGCCATCCAAAGGCGAGCACATGGACCTCCAATAGTCCCCCTCATCGCCATCCAAAGGCGAGCACATGGACCTCCAATAGTCCCCCTCATCGCCATCCAAAGGCGAGCACATGGACCTCCAATAGTCCCCCTCATCGCCATCCAAAGGCGAGCACATGGACCTCCAACAGTCCCCCTCATCGCCATCCAAAGGCGAGCACATGGACCTCCAACAGTCCCCCTCATCGCCATCCAAAGGCGAGCACATGGACCTCCAATAGTCCCCCTCATCGCCATCCAAAGGCGAGCACATGGACCTCCAACAGTCCCCCTCATCGCCATCCAAAGGCGAGCACATATACATGTAAACACTGTATTTGTCACACATTCATACACACTACACGGTACACATACAAAAAAAGTGATTGCCCAGCTATAAACTATAGCCTTCTTCGTGCGAGCAAACTGCTGACGTGCGTAGAGCCTTGCTCAATGATACAAGAAACAACTCACATTCCCCAACCAGTATATAGAACAGAACAATACTCGACATACCAGGAGAGAGACAAGCAAACACACTCAAAGAACACACCAGCCTGTTCCGCCACGCAGTGAGAGCAAGCGCGACGATGCTACGCCGAGCCAATCACGTCGCCCACTGCACCTGTAACGAGGCTCATCGCGCAAGCACGACACAGCCCAATCCACGAAACGACAGAACACGCTCACACATACACACACAAATATACACACAAACACTCACATTCATCATTCATCACTGTGAGCTAAGACTTGGAATATCGCAAAAACAGCACCGCCCTACCGTTGACCAAATCCTAAGTTCACAACAGGACCTGCCGAGCTCTTATCACTTGAAAGCCACACATAAAAACCTAGTTAACAGTACTTCACCACATGCATTACACAAAACATAGCATGGACTTCTTAAACAGCACCGTGTAACATGTTCTCTAGGAAAAATTCATGACTCTACAAGAACTAATGACGTCAACAGAAACGCGATGCCACTGCACACACAGCAAAACAGCACAGAGATGAATGAACACTTCCTGACCTACATAGACAAACTAGCAAAGACTCAGAGCCACAATATAATAATTAAAATAAAAAAAATTAATTCAGAAAAACAAAAAATACTGGAAAACTGCCTGACCTGGGTAGTCCAAATACAAGAAAACTAAGTTTTGCAACGGCGTTTCCACCATTTGTTAGATCATGAAACAATTTGTCACAAAACTCAGTCCTGTCATAAACCAATTTGTCATAAAGCAAATTGGATCCGGCCTGCCTCCACCATTTGTTAGATAGCGAGAACCTACCGTGACATCCATCCAATTCCGTCGGCTCGGCCTCGAACCCACGGTCTCCCAAGTCGACGGACCCGTAGAAATACTGGGGCGTAGCTCTAGGGGTGGTTCTCACATCATAGGGATCGGGACATACCAATTCAGGCAGTTTAGGTCTTAGATTGACAAGACTTTGGTTCAAACAATAGAGGAACCGCAATTTATTAGAATACACATTTATCCTACGTGGCTGAGTTATGGCGAATCTGTCTATGGGCATTCCAGGTCTGATGGACTTAACTTTCCTATCTAGAGGGTAGCTGTAGTAACCCCTATACCTTGGCTTCTCGGTGGCTGACTCCGACCCCGTGTTGTGGCTTGGCTCCGTCGTCCAGGTCCACGATCGGCCTCCATGTCCTTCCCTCTGGGTCTTTCGTCGTTCCTTCCACCGTTCCACCTTGGCACAGGTCTACCTCCTCTTCCGTTCCATGGTTGAATGCCCTGAATTACACACGTGCTCCCTCGCACCTAGACTTTCCTACGTCATACCCCAGTCACCCCCTCTCTGCCCTACGCTGGCTGTACTAAGTCATAAATTACCAATCAGACTACTCGGTTCGACCCCCTCCCATAACAATCACGAATGAGTGGGGCCAGGCTCTACTGACGTCACCACCGAACCAGCGCCCTCCTAAACCGAGTAGTCAGCGAAGTTGCCGCAATCATTGCCCTCAATACAGCAACAATTATTATTGAAATAACCAACGCTCTGGGCTGACGAAATAGCCAGCACAGCGCATACCTTAATTGTGAAAGAAAACTGTAAATGACAAACTAACACAATCAAGATATCCATAAATCACCAAGAAGGAGATTACACCTGTAAAAGCTATAAAGTACCCACTTTTACATGACAATATTATTATAGGGTTACATAATGTAACCCTATACAACCCTGTTATTGTTGCGCGGTAGGTTGGTAAAACAGTTTAGTTGAACTGTTTTACCGACCTTGGGTTGCGCTAGCGATGGCCATTTAGTTCACAGTACCGACCATAGATCGCATGGTAGTTGCATTATTAGAGAGCTTAGAGAGTGTATGAATACAGTAACAGCAACTTTTCAACTTCTCGACTTGTTTTTTAAAATGCATTTGTATTTCAGTAGAATATTAGGACATATTTAAGTAAACTAAATTTTGTGTGAAATATTGATTTTATTGCAACTGAAGCTACAAACAGATCGAAATTCCATATCATAATGTCGGATATAAATAACGTTATAATACAGTTGGGGTTACTTTGTACTCAGTGGACGGTTGCAGTCCCCTTACCATTGCTCAATGTTTGTCTCCAAAAAAGCGGAACAAAGTTTGGCTAGAACTTTCGTGAAAATTAGAGCTAGATGTTTGTTGTTTACTGTGAAAAGCAGAAAGCATCTGTGTTTCTACTCGCAGAATAACGAAACATCGTGCTGCATCTAGAGATGTAACAGTTTATTCTTCCGAGATCGCCCCGATCTAGGGAAAGCTTCTAGGGAAAGCCCAGTTAGGCTAGGCCTAGGCCAGGTACCCAGAAAAGTATAGGCCTAGTTCTCTTAAGTCTATGCTGGGTCTAAAACCTCGAAATTTTTCTAACTTTATCGTACTTGTAGACACCTAAATATTCGTTTCTGCCTTTTGAATTCTTCAGTCTGCGTTTATAGAAGTATATAATTAAAACCGCGCGGCGACTGACATTTTTACGTCTAGATCTTGGCCTAGACAGCTTGGCTCGAGAATATCAAGCCGAAAATGAAGCTTGTCTCGGTATCAAGCTTTAAAAAAAGCTCGAAAAAGCTCGTAAACTCGAGTACTCGCACACCCCTAGCAAAGAGTTTTCTACAGTTTTACATTTCCTGCATGCCTGTTTGTTAAATGCCATTGAGTTATTCTTAATTACTGTTAAAACCAGCAGAAAGTAGGCCTATTGCTCAACTTATTGCAAAAGTATTGTGTGGCATTTTGTTATACAGTAGGCCTACCAGTAGACCTGTGTAATAAATATCCCACAAAGTACTATTTTAAAGGCAAAAGCATTTGATTACGTAGTATCAGTAAGATGTACTATTTATTTCTTAAACTGTGCACATTGTAGGCCGATGTTTAAGACTACTGTATAAAAACGTGCACAGTTAATGTGCTTTTGACAATTTATACAACTTTTAAAATCAAACTGCTCGAAGCTATGCTTAGGAGGACCTGCACATCCCTACTTTGTACTAGTGTCATTTGCTGGGAAGGGGGGAGGTAGGCACTATTAGGTAAAACATTTTGTTATCAAGTTTTAACAGGACCTCTACGTCAAAAACCGCACACAATTTTAATTTATAAAATATATCACAAGAATGGGCTTTGAAATTGAAAATCTGAATCAACAGTGCACTGTGGTTTAGTAAGCTCTACATACTGAATGCTCTAAGTTGTGTCTTACATTGTAATCAGTGTTTTTTGTATATATAATTAATTTTATTACTAATTAATATCGAATTAATAATCAAAATAACTACGCTAATGGTTAGGCTATATTTCATTCAGTCTGTAGGGCTTACCAAAACACTGCGCTGTTGATTTAGATTTTCGATTCTTGTTGCAATCTTGAGATATAATTATATATCTTGACCCCGTTTCCAACATTAATTATCGGTTAGGGCTAAGTAGCGAAGTACTCTATTTCTTGGGCTTATGTCTTGTTGCCGGCAAGCATAATTAAATAATGAAAATTTTTTAAGTGCCAAAATTGGACCATCATAGTATGCTGAATAATATATAGGCCTATCACTACTGTACACTTCATTCCAACATAATTTAGTTGGGTAAAGGGGTGTTTCCATCAACAGTCTAGGGCATCACGGACTCAGCACCGGCTTGCCAAGCTCGGCACCTCATCTTCACATTCCTCTTCCCACAACAAGCTCTCCACTTTTTTCTGTCCTCCCACCACCTCACCTCTCCCTCTCCTCAACCACTGCTACTCCACCCTGTATTCTGTAACTGTTTTATGAAACTCTGATATCGATTCGGGCCGGTCGAAAGCGGGCGAGAGCGATCATGTAACTTTTTTATGCCCGATACTGTCAAATTTAACCCGGAATGGAAGCATAGATCCCGATACTGATTTAGCACCTCTTTCTAGGCTGATATGCTTGTTAAACGTTGTGTTCAGCTTATTAACATTTGTTTTCATTGAAAACTAAGCGACGATTTATATTCCAACGAAGAAACATTGTAGGCCTACATAGTAAGTCGACATTCTTTTCTATAATTTACTATATTAATTATTTTGTTGATGTTATGTCAAATTATACACGTATTTACTGACCTAGCTTTAAATTAATATTCAATGCAGGTCTAGGCCTAAATATCCCCTCCCTCTAAAGGTCGTATGTCTAAGCCTAGACCTCCACAGCCTTAGCCCTACTCAAATGTACACATAGTGGCAGGAGAATACTAGGCTTAGTATATTTTAAAACAACTTAAACAACGTTTTCGGTCGATGCCATTTTGAGGTTATAAACAAAAACAAAAGTCGATCACGACATGACTTACGTGAACTGCGAAGCACTCGGAAGAGCTGAGTTTCTGATTGGTTACGACTTCGGTAGCTACGTCGCTGCGTGATGTCCTCGGTTCGCCAGTCCCATATCGGCATACCCATATCGGACTACGCTATAGAATCGCTATCTTTTTATTTTCTCTCCAAACCCGGAATGGGAACGACTTATATACACGCTTTGGAATCGGCTCGGATCCATATCGGGAAATTACAGAATAGGGGTGTTCGTCTTGCCATGAATAATAAATTTATTGCAATTTTTAGACAGAAAAGCAGTTACATAATGTATAGATGGATAGTCCTGTAATTTTATACATACATTTGTGTAATTTAAATACACATAGGGGATAGGCTATTACTTCATGGGGCGGACACATTATGGTCTCCTGGCAAGTTTTTCTGCATAGCAATGTTTCTTTCATTCCTCCTTTTGAAGTTAACTAACGTTAACCTTTGGAATATAATTGTGAATACTGAAATCTAAATATGCTAACATGTCTTGAAAGCGCTTGTTTTGTGGGTTTGCCAAATGCAGTGATGTTAGACGCAAGGAAGCTCTACAAAGCAAGCTGTTGATAAAGAATGACGCGGATGCAAGTGGCACGAGTTGTCCTATAATACAAGAAACGGATAAGGAAGGCTTCTTCATATTGCCGTCTGGGGGGGAGGTTATGGTTCTGAACGCCAAGAATATGTCTGGCGATCGTCGATACCCTTCTGAGGCAGGTGGCTGGAAAATGGGCATTAATCGAAAATATTACCCTCCCAGGTAAGACAGCACAATGGCACTTACATACAGTATCTTGTTTAAAAACAAATTATTGAATGGGCTGTTCTCCAGTAGTTCCAACATGAGCTGCAGTATTTGCAAGAAAATTCTTTATTGTTGACATGCAATACTTACTTACATATGTAAAAAAAAATCACAAGTTCCCTAGTAGACCTACCTAATGCCAAAATTTTGAAATTTGATAGAAGCAGTGGCACCACATTATATGGAGTGGGGGGGGGGCCCTATTTATTGTCTATTGCATTCAGTTATAAAACTGATTTACAGAGGAGGAAAATAAATAAAACAATTCAATTTCAATGAAACAACAGGTAAAACACTAAACAATATACCAGATTGCAAATTATGACATAACATAAAAAAATACAACATAAACAATAAGAATTGAACTAACCAAAATTGAATAAATGAAAATATATAGGCCTAGGGCTGTAATCTGTATAAATACACAAAAAATTGACAACAGATACACAGGTGGAAAAAGTAAGAACACTACACACAAAAAAGAACAAAATGGGCAAGAGAAACCAATGTAGAAACAAAGGATACGCATACTGTAGAGAGAGAAGTCTAGAGAATTGATCCAATCCACTACTTGACAAACTAATTGGATTTGTTTTTAGGGATTTTTTTTTATTGTATTCCCCTTTTAAGTTAAACTCTGTGAGCTTTTAATTTAGTCCCCTAACATTTTTTTATATTAAATTCTCGTTTTCATTTTTTGTGTTTTGTCAAATTCAGGAATATCTTACAAGTAACAAACTCATCTCAGTCTATTTACATGACTATCAGTACTTGAAAAAATATTTAAGGACACTTGTCGGGTTTATGGCTATTTGATCCTGGAGGTAAGCTGGCTATTCAGTATTGTAGGTACTACGCACTGGGTGGGGGGGGGGGGGGGGGGATATGACAGGATAATTCTTCAATTTGTTCCACAAACATCGCCCATGCCTAGTAAGTATCGTTTCAATGAATGAAAGTCTATTTTTGGGTTACTTCTAATTTTAAGCATTGTGGTTGCAGTTCCAGTAAATAATAGGTAGATAGCAGAGTAGTAAAATCTCTTGTTGAAAAGTAGCATGGTGTCATCCCTCCCTGCTTATATCACAGAGCACAACCTTTTGCCCCTGACAGCTGATTAAAGGGGGTAGTCAAGTGAAAAACTAAAAAATCGCCAATGGGCAATGAGTCATAAGTGCATAAAACTCAGTTACAGTATGTGTAAAATAAAATTGATAATTTGCTTCCATGCAAGAAAAAAAATAGTGAACATTAGCTATCTTACTTGATTCACTTCGCCATCTCTGCTGCATTTTTCTTCTGAAGCGTAGTACAGCTGTATCAGTTCTGAGCTCGCTAGCGCCTTCCCAATAGACAGAGCACTCATTGTGTTATAAGAGTCCAGTCACAACACTCGGCGACTGCGGGCAGTGCCGCTCAAAACAGATTGCAACTTCTACAGATCAAGTCACAAAAAAATTAATTGCTGGGATTTTGTAGGGGTACACGTGCATACTAAGAAAAAAACGATGCACATTGATACTTTTATCGATTTTTGATAATTGTGCCCTATTTTAGCGGTGGTTTTACTATCTCTAGGCAAAGGGGAATTTACTATGAGATAGGTGCTACTTGGTATCACCAAGCCAAAAAAATCTAGTTTTTTTAAATTTTTTAACCACCTGCTTTTAAAGTATGGTATCTTTTAGTCATGTTTTCCATATTTGAGGTTGGACATATTATGCAAATGGTATTTTTTTAGTTTTTTTAACTAGGGATGTGCGGGTAGTACTTTTTAGGTTCGGGTAGGGTACGGGTAGTACAAATAACTTCAGGTGGAGTAATGGCATAGGCCTATTTCAAGTAGAGTTTTTTTTCTTCCAATGAAGAGACAAACAACACACTTTGTTTGGGTAATGAAATTAACTAAAAATAAATGCTTAAAAATAAAAAATAAATTGTTTTTTTTTGCTATTTAATTTGGCACTGAACATTTTCTTACATGTCTCAAAAGTGTTTTTGTGTACTTCTAACATACTCTCACTCCCCCCCCCCCCCCAAATCATGCAACACCTTGAGAGCTGCGATGAACAATGAAACAGGTTGACAAAAAAAACGTACAAGCAAGAAAAATTATCTTTTTAATTTTCTTCAATTGTCTGACATGGCAGTAAACTCACAAAATTATTAACGATCATTTAAATGTTAGGCCTACTATTAAAAAAAAAACGTAAGCACAGGAAAAAGCCCGAATTTGGTTATTAAAAAGCCTGGGTACCCGCAGACCCCTACTAGTAACCTATACCCCCCTTCCCCCTCCTTCTCAGCACTCTGAGCATCCTTTCAAATGTTTTAGCTAAGGCACTTGTCTAGTTGGACTTGGAGGTAGGGTGCAGTAGACACTAGACAGAGTAAGTAAGTGAAATTAATAAAGTAAATTATCTTCTCTTCTTTTCTTATACCCACAATTGACATCTCATGTCATCATGTATTTTCTGGTAAGCCAGTACAGACTAGAGATATGACTCCTGTTCCCTCCGATCCATGCCACCCGGCATTTTGTCCTTTCATCCTTTTCAAAGAGTTCTTTTTAGTTCTTAGTATATGATACTTTAGTAGGTATATATAATAAAGTAAATCATACCTAGGTTTTATTATCCAATGCTGGATTAATTTATTTAATCTGTAGCCTACAGTGGGTCTGTGGCTTAGTTGAGAACAAGAAAATCAGTCGATCTTTTGTTGTTCTTGGCATTTCACAAATGATATATACCCCCATTACCTGGCTAGCACAAACATCAGACGAAATCCTCGAATTCATTACCGGAAGCCATAACAGAAGTTAAACCATGTGCACATTTCTTGGAAGCCTAACATCTACCTAGTCAAATAACCGCCGCATTACACGATTGAGAAACTCGCGATAGTTGGCTTGCGCGAGTTTATTACTATCTCTGATACACGACAGAATAAAAGCATATAATATGTAATAATAATATAAAATAGATAATAAGAGGATAAGATAATAGAGAAATTCTCATGTTAATGGTCACGTGTTAAAATAACAAGTTTTGACTGGAGCTTGCTAACTTGACTTGCTAGGAAGTTGAACAAGTTGGACATTTTTCGAGCTAGCACGAGCTGGCTCGCCCGTGTATGGGGCTGTCGGCGAGTTCCATGCTATCAAGTGCGAGTCGACTCGTAGCGAGGAGCTCGCGCGAGCCAACTATCTCGAGTTTCTCAATCGTGTAACGCGGTGGTAACAGTAATATGCATCCACACAACAAACAAATGATTACATTTGATTACTTATTGACAGTTCGGACCCAACAATTTCAATGAATCTGCAGTCGCACCCGGGTTGTACAAACCACTTATTATAAATACAGTGAAAAAAGGCCCTGCGGCATTCTCAGCTTTGCCACGGACAAAGTTTAGGCCTATATTAAGTTGTTCAAAAATTCCCAAATAGGCTAATCTAATCACTAATCACACTCACAGTACGGTGCCAAACAGAGTACTATTTGAAGCTGCCTGTAGATTTGCAGTACATTTAATACATATCTGCCTAATGTACATTTCCCCCTTCAAACCAAGTGTGCCTGTTCCTAAGTCTACAGTTTACACTAGGCTGGACTGGCAAGTTCCAATTGTGGGTTAGACTTTCTCTCTGAATTAGTCAAATATTGTTTTGTGTAATGAATGATTTATTATGTCATTTCCTGTTCTGCTTTACTAACATGGAAGGAGATTTAAATAGTAAGTATACATGCTTTTCAACAGTAACTTGGGACAAATTTTCCATTTGAAGTTGACAATTACATGATTATACAGCATTCGACCTAGTTATATGTACCCATTTTTTCTTTTAGCCCTGGAAATTCAGAGACGCCTAGAGGTGCAGCTAATTCCAGAAGCCCAAATACACCCGCCAACTCCAGCCAGAATAACAACTCTACCAACGCTACAGATAAGGTACACTATCTTTATTTAAGGGGGCTCATGCACTGGTTAGAAGTTACCTAGATGTACTTGAAGGGGAATGAGAAGTATGACATATTCCAGATATGTTTCTCCACTCCCTCCAAATTTGAGTGACCCAAAACTGTTAAGTGCTTCCGCTCAGTCACGAGGCTGATGTGGTACTAGCAGGGATTTATTAGGCCTACTTGACACCAGATTTGACTGTAGGCCAAATAGCATAGCCCTACATTGTGCCCTATTATCAGTGCAAAACCTATTAAAAGATGTTGAATATTAAAAAGCAATCTTCTTTCAACTGAGCCAGGGAATGCCAATGATGTAGTAGTGGGCCTAGGTCTCGAACGAATCTAGGGTCTAAGCCAAAGGCAGGGAGGGAATGATGATACTTTGACGTTGGGCTGACATCTAAACGTTCAATAATTTGTGGCTGAGATTAAACATCCACATGCCCAGTTCCTACCGTACTTGTAACTAACCGTAGATGTCCCATTCCGCTGTCGGCATCACATTGCAGCTGTGATGTGTGGCGCATCTTTATCGCTTGTCTCAACGACTGGACACTACATTAGAAAGAGGTCACGTTTTAAACATGTTCTTTAGGGATGGGCGAACGTTCGAAATCCCGAACCCGAACCGAACTTTTTTAGAAGTTCGGTTCGAGTTCGAAATTTAAGGTTCGAGTTCGTGTTTGATCAAAATACCGAACTTTGATCGAACTTCATCTTCAAATTTGACGTAAATGATGTTTCCGCATAACATTCACGTAAAACACAACAAACAATGAACGTAGAGGTGTGCGAGTAGCACTTTTACAAGTCGAGTCGAGTCGAGTAGTCTTCTAGATACTCGAGTATCGAGTCGAGCTCGAGCTTTTTTTTACTTTTGCATTTTTAGTTAAAAAAAAGGAAATCAATCACATAATAACGCACAGAAATAGATAATCAGTGTATTTACATAGTAGCTAGATTGATGCATATTATATCTTGCGGAATATGGCGATAAGTGCAACTGAACATTCAAGACTGACGTTAATTAAACACGAATTTAATAATGTGCTGTGCTGTCTGTGCACAGTGCAGTGAAATAAAAGTTCCAAGCACTACTTGTGATGCTCAAGTGTACTAGGCCTAGACTTTAACGACGAAAAGATGAAAATAGGCTCATTACTAGGTACTTGTATAGGCCTACACTGGCCCGACATTAGGCCTATTATTGCTATTATTATTATTACTACTTCTTTATTTATTGACGCTAGACCTAGGTTAGGATACATCACAAAGTCAGGTAGGATTAATTTAAAACTGGATAGAAATCGGCGTGAGCGATGTCATTTTCATAGGTTATAGGCCAAACTCGAACTTATTCGAGCCTAAACTACTACTCGACTCGACTTCGAGCTTAAAAAAGTACTCGAAAAAGCTCGAGAAATCGAGTACTCGCACATCCCTAAATGAACGCCATATTGAATATCAATCACAGCTGACTAGTGACTATGCAGTGCCTTGAAAATGTACGTAGTCCCGTGTAGCGGGCTGTGCGTGGCTGTGATTGGCTGGATCAGCCATTTTCGCACGGCTTGTGGTCGAGTGTTTTAGTACATTGGATCTCCGCAAGGTCGCGCGAGCGTGCACAAGCCGATAACAGTGTTGTCCTGCTAGATCGACTTAATCGTTTTCACTTTTCGACTGATCGAGTTTCGACTTTCAAGTCCGCCTCCAAAAGTTCGGTTCGAGTTCGAAGTTCGAAACTTTTTTTGTTTGGAAGTTCGAGTTCGGTTCGAAACCAAAAAACCAAGGTTCGCCCATCCCTAATGTTCTTGTATGTTTGCTTTAAGAACGATTATTCTATTAATAGAAATTGGGCAGCTCTACGATGACGGCAATATAGTCGACGCCTAGGTCAGGAAGTGACCATTATTTGGAAATACACGATGACTTTTGTAGGTCTTGGTGAAAGGGACACCACAAATGAAATTATTTTATTTGAAATCATCTGTAAATGCCTGGGTAGGCCTAGGCCTATATGTATTTATAAAGAAAAAATTGTTTGGGAATTTGTCCATTTCTTTGTAATTTGTTAGTGGAAGTAAAGCAGAATGCAAACATACCGTACTATGTTTGTACATAGTTTAGTCTCCGTTGTTTCTACGACCATACCTTTGCGTTTGGTCAGTGAAATCATAGAACATAATTCACTAATCAGTTTCCCTTCTTGCCAATCCAGGTAGTATCTCGTCAGTGTAAGGTTTGCCGAACGGAAACTTCTGGAGTTTGTGGCGCGTGCAAGAACGCTTCCTATTGCTCGCAGGTGTGCGCCACCGCAGACTTCCGCCGTCACGTGACGGAGTGTTACGTACCTGTACCGTAAGTGTTGCCCGACATTACACGAGTGTACATCCATTTAGTAATGAACATTGTAATATAAATTACGGTTCCCGTGTAGATTATTAAAACAAAATTTATTGTGCCCCTTAAAAAAATAAACGGGTCAATTCTGTATAAGTGACTCCTGTCTTACCCCTTTTAAAAGTTAGGTCTAACAAGTTGTATAGCTGAATGAGTTGTGTAAGTGAAAAAAGAAATGCCCCTCCGTGTTAGGTTTTCAATTTCTGAGTCTTAATTTCCCCCCCCCCCCCCCCCCCCCCCTAATTTTATGTATAAACTGGTCAGTGAACTTGTTTTTTTTTTCCACTGGTTAGTATATTGCCATGTGTTGATGAGAGCTTCAGTGCCAGAGAAATAAAGGGTATGGGAGGGGAAGCCAGTGTGGAGAGACATGTTTGTGAGAGAACAACTAGGGTAGGGAGGTGGCTCACCATCAAAGTATGAAAATGTCTGAACTTGTGTCAGCTCATTATATTTACTAAATACAATGTACATAAATCTGGAACCACACCCTTATTTGAAATTATTTTTCTATAAAATGCCTGATTAGAAATTGTACCTAGGCCTACCTAATTTGTAATCTAACAATATTTATTTTAAAATGTCAGATTCTTACATGAACTAATTAAGTGATAACATAAATATAATTCTTTCTAGGGCGGTGTTGTTCACTGATGTTGGCAATCAGGCTGTCCACTCGCCTGGTAATCAAACATCATCCCCCTTTACACCTCTTCAAAACACTGGACTTCCCAAGAATCATCACCAGTTTCAAAATAATGATACCGCTTCTAATAATGCTGCCAATGATGTTGGGGCAGCAGGTGATGGTGATCATAATGTCTTTCATCTTGGCTCAAAGAAAGAGAACACCACCTTCCAGGGAGAGGGTAGCAATAGGGACACACGACCACATGCCAATGGAGATCATAAGTCTGTTTCAAATGAACCAAACCTTGGAGACAACATGCCTGTGGGAAGACAGTCCTACCAGGAAAGGCAACCAACTAGAGACTGGCAAGATAAGAACGGAAACCAATCCACCCCAACAACAAACTCGCAATCTGTTGGCCGTCAAGTTAGTCCATTCAATAAGCAAGCAAATGATGACAAGATGTCAGTCACTAGTACTGCTTCTACTTTCAAGGCAAGTACCTATTATATAGCTACTAGGATGCAAATCGATAAAATTGAAATTATCAATAATTGAAAAAGAGGCTGCATTATCGATCGATCGATAATGTATGGGAAAAAGCTGTAATTTTTACTAGACGATTGTACGTTATCGATGCCAGTGTAGTACGTTTCATAGTAAGGAGATAGGGAACCCAACAGCTTACCTGGTTGGTAACTGCAGGGGTCTCGTAGATAAAATTAGGGTTTACACATAAAAGAATTCAGACATAAAACATCGAAACTGTTACGGTCAAACAGGTCCTTGTTCACTCGACAAGTGCAGAGGGATGAGTCATCCTTGTTGGAAACTGATAATTTAGATTGATGTGACTCAATGTATTCTTGTTTGTTTGCAGAAAAAACAAAGGATGGCAGTGGAAGGTTTGGAAATTGGCATTCCTGAAGAGGTATGTTTTTTTACACTCTAAATTTATTGTTTGTTAACCCATCTGCAGTCTGCACCCCCTAACCTACTGGCAGGGCTCAAAATAACCGCTTGCCAACTCGCTACTGGCGAGTTAAAATTTATGAATGGTGACCTTTTTTTATGCCAAGAAGTTTGTAAAAAAAGTTTACACCCAAAGTAGGTAAATTCACGTGAAAATGACTGGCATTCGTAAAAAACCGATATATATAGATACGCTCGACTCATTCATTAACAGTTAGGGATGTGGTATGATAAAAAGTCGGCGATTTATCGCGATAATATCGTAAGTACATTATTGCCACGATACCATATTTTTTAAGTGGTACAGATATCGTCATATCTATTGTGACAAAAAAACTGTGCATAGATATGTTGGACATTATGAAGCATTTTGGAACGGAAAAGATAACTTACGTGTTGTTTATCTTTGCCTAATACATGGTAAAATTGCTTGTAAGGTTGCCTTCTCTGATATCCTTATTGTGCAAACCGCGTAGGCAGAGCTTGTTCCATGTTCATCTTTGAATCCCATCGCATTCAAAGTGCTACATGTACTTTTGAACAAGTCCCTTCTCCAACTCCCTCTATCTCTCTCGCGTGGTCGGCACACACAAGAGAGAAAACAAGTGAGAAGAGAAACTAGGGGTTGAGCCAAGTCACAACATAAAAGCAACACCCCCCCCCCCCCCCCCCATCCAGTGCAAACTAGATTTCCTTACGAGACCTGTCGCTTTGGCAAGCCGCCGATTACCGCGGCAGGCAGGCTTTGGACCGGCGGTCGGTTGCTAATGTGACGAGGTTGCATACCTGCCAACTTTTAAGAACTATTTGTAAAATTTACCAAAAACTGCACACTACATGGTGTCTCTTGCAGAACCATCGTTCTTGCACTCTTAAATAATACTATTTTTTTATGTTTCAGGTCGAAGTTATATTTGCAAATATTTATGGTTTGTATGTCGTAAAAACTTGTAACAAAGCCGCTGTAGAGACACTGAATAATGGCCTACAGTCTAATTGGGCTAGTATGCTACCATTTGACCTTAAGGATGAATTGTGTGCTGCTCCATATGAAGGAGGGGTGTAAGTAATATTTAACTGATTACTACTACCTAGGCCTAATACAAAGTTGCTGCCAATAATATTTTCAAATCCGTTTGAATATCTGTAAAAACTACCAAAACGTCAATTTTGAAATGTATGCAAGTCTATGTAAATGCTTTTAATTTTTAAAACATCGTTTTTACTTTTTATATTTAGCCATCATAACCTACAAAAAAGCATTTTCTGAAATACGCCATAATTTGCTAAATGCAAGCGTAAATGAAATCCGAATTTCAAACTAGATTTTTTTTGGGAAGTGGCCTCGGTGTATCGTTTAAACGCGAGTACGTATTCTTGAATTTGATATATTTTCTGTTTTTAGGTACCGAGCCAAGGTTCTCCAAAATAAAATTCCATCAACTACAAAAGTAAGGGTGAAGTATGTTGACTTTGGCAACATAGCCTTTTTAAATACCAATGAAGTCAAGGCGCTTCCAGAAACATTTGCTGAATTACCAGCTCAGGTTAGTCTTTAAATCCTATTTTAAGCATATTGACTACTATGTGAGCTAGTTCTTTGTTAATATTGCTGTGTGGAGACGCGGTTGAGCTTGGGGTCTACTCCTCGAGGGGGGTGGGAGGAAGGAATGAAGGATGGACGGCTGCTGGCTGAATAGATAATTATATAGATAGATCTATATGGATAGATGGTGAGCCTATTCAAAATCCATCTATGTTGCAAGCTTGTGTGGTGCAGTTGCTTGTGCAATTTGTGCATATAAATGGGATTATGTAGAGTTGCAGTATCATATGAATTTAAATATCGATAATTGGTGCGGGCACTGGAAAGTGAGGTTGAGTAATAATTGGTAGGCCCACTCGACGAAATTCACAGAGCCTATTGTCTTGAATAGCATGGTTGTAACTTGTAATAATATAGATGTAAAACTATGTACATGTATGTTATCTACGTAGGCCTATTTATATATAATTGATACAGGGTTGCCACCAAGTAAATTTTGCAATCTGGCACAGGTCCCTAAAAAATCCTGAGAAACCACTATTTATTTTACCGTTAGCAAAATTCACACAGCTGTGAAGGGGAAAACAAAATTTCAGGTTTTGATTACAAAAGTAGGTAGTCAGCCACATATATTTATAAGAATTTAATCAAACTTGCATTTAGACTTGAGACATCAGATACACAAATACATAAATCCCTTCTCATAAGTCCCTTTTAAAGCCATTTACAGTGGAGCCTCGATTATACGTTTTCCAAGGGCCAAACCGAAAAAAACGTATAAGTACAAAAAATGTATAACTTCAATTACATTTGTTTTCGTTTGTAATGAGTGGAGATGGTGGACTCTCGGCAGTCTCCTCTTTCTGCAGTACAAAAATTCCCTTTACGGTGTGTTCTAGCGCACGTAGGAGCGGGGGGGGGGGTTGAAATGGTGCTTAGGCCTAAATATATATTTTACATGTTACGTCGTGAAAATCGTTGTTTTTATTTCGAATAGTCCCGACCGAAAGTGATATCTAAATCATTTTATTCCATATAGTGTGCTCGCCGTACCGTTTTTCAGCATCGATTGCTTTATTTTTCCCGTCCCAGATCAATATTTACCTCGATTAATCATTTTTCGGTTATAAATGTCAACGCGGAAACAAGTTTCAGCGACCGCTACGTAAGTGTTTTTTGGACGCGACTGTACGGCCGCGCGTCACCGGGAGACCGCTATCACTGGCTGGCGGCAGCTGTCGGCTCAGCGCCCGCGAGGTATGTATGCCACAGAGCCCGCGCTCAGCCCGCAGGCCTATTACGTCGGCAAGGTCGGGGGCGCGGGTTATTATTTTAAACCAACAAATTGATGAAACGATCAGATCAATAGTGAAATGTTACTATAAAATCAAAGGATAGTAATAAAACAACAAATCGACTAAACAAGCCATTATGAACTTGTGGTATCAATTTAAAAACACCAGCCAACTTGGAACAATCTGCATAGACAGACGCTCTGTGAAACGTAGTATGGTGGGAGGGGTGAGGGGCTGGCGCTATACGATGCCTCGGGGCTTGGGCTACCTGCCAAGAACCGGACGTGAGCAAGGGTAGCGAATGGGAGGAGGGGAGGGGGGCAAGGTGAGGTGACCGCTGAAGTGATTTCGGATGACAAATAAAACCAATTAGCGTATAATCGCTACTAAGATGTCTGGGGGGAACAATGTATGTCGCGTATAACCGAAAATAACGTATAACCAAATAACGTAAAATTATATTATTTTAACATTGATTCTTATGGGAAATGGCCGGGACCATATGGAAATCACGTATAAATACGAAAAACGTATAAGTACGAAACGTATAATCGATGCTCCACTGTAAAATCTTTTAACCACTCTGTTTTAAACTTTTGTAGATATAGCTTTTTTTAAATGTCCATCGCTTCCACCATGTAGGCCTAAGCTAGACCTGCTTTTGATGCAAAAGACACGAAAAGAAAACGAAAGAACAAGCTGACAGACGGCGTGATAAGTTGCGACGTAACACTGACGCAATTTTTGTCTATTTCATTCAGTCGTTTTCCTTTTGACATAGGGCTAGGCCTAAATTCGATGCCAAAACCTCAATAGCTCAAGAAAAAACGTGAAAAAACGCGACAAACGAACTGACAAGAAGAACAGGAAATGACACGTAAAGCGTCTGACGCGTAAGAAAAAGATAAAGGATGCACTGGCTGCGTTGCGCATCTTTCCGGTGTGCTCATCCCGACAACTTTTTGAATAGCATCGTTGGCGGGGTCGGACATGACCCATCACAATGAGTTCAAGCTCCGCATTGGCTGTCTGCCTAGCTGAAGTATGGCAACTTGAACAATAGCACCGTAGTTTGCACTCGTTTCCCGCATCATATCTGCCACGGGCGGTGAATGTGTAACTTTACAAAGTTTACATTTTTTGATATCGCTGTATTGGAATTGTGGCGCAATTTTTAAATAATACAAGAATTTCAAGTAATTTTGAAAAACAGAAAATCCGCAAATTTAGCCAAAAATCCGTGTATCCGTGAAAACCCCAAAAATCCGTAAAAACGGCAACCCTGAGATAATATAATATTTGGTCATACATTCTTTGATGTATTTCTACTTGCAGGCAATTCAGCTCAAGTTTGTGGATGCATCACCAGACGCATATAGCTCGTACGCACCGGAGTCAATTCTGAACGTTACTGCCATTAATAAGGTAAGTGAATTGAAGGGAAGATGACTAATGAAAGGGAGATAAATATAAGATGTGTTGCATCATCCAAGTTGGCTCTTGTCAATATTTTTCGGGTAACAAAATTTACCCATTGTTGATCCATTATTAACCTTTTCAGTGCTGAGTTATTTTTCCAGTGATACCTCCCCTGTGCTGAGTATTTCTTACAAAATATACCATATCAATAATAAAATCATATCTCTTGCAATAAACCTTGAAATCATTTAATTTTTTTTATGTAGGCCTATGTATAAAATAGATAAAATATTTTTACAAAAAAAAAAAATTACCAAAACAATGCTACCAAACCTACAAAAATTATATTTATTACCATTTGGCCAAATTTTCTTTAGAAAATACTCCACAATTTGTCTAGAAAAAGCAATCATTGGAAGCACACAGGGGTAAAGCGGGTGTTACACGGAGAAGTTAGAAAAGTAAAAAGCAGAAAGTAAAGAGTAGAGATAGCACGTAGCTTACGGGAAAAAGTGAAAAGTTCTCCTTAAAAGTAAGACAATGTTGAACAAGTGAATAGTCCCGTAAACTCACACTTATCACTACTCTTTACTTTCTGATTTTTACTTTTCTAACTTCTCCATGTAACACTTGCTTGAAAAGGGGGTCACATAATGATGGAGGGGAGCAGGAGGGGAGTGCCAAGCTAAGAAAATCTCAGTATAAACACTTTGCACACTAAGTTAATGTGAAAAAAGTACGTACTGTACTGTAGGTATTTGTGCACATGACGGATTATTGTGGGTAGCGTCTTCTTCAACAGGGTTAACTTTATTGCCATTGGGTATAGGATGTAAATTTTTTTGATGACATCTGTAGTCTTAATTTTTAGGTTGAGGGCTGTTGGCTTGTTGATGTCAACCAAAAAAAGGAGGTTAAAGATCCCCAGTTATCGGTACAAGGCCATACAGTTAGTCCTCAAAAACAGCCGAATGCTGTGGCTGGGTCTGTAAGCCCGTCATCCAACACGACCTGTACAGCTGTTGCCTCAACCAGACCTTTGGTTGCAGAAGAGCAAAAGGTAGGCACATTTGAAGTCCTTTGTAATGAGAAATGAGTGAGAACTAAAACCCTACTCATACATAGGCCTACTAAAAACAGTAGCTCTCGCTCATTACACATTTTATTCAATTCTATCAAGGCTATAACTTTCTTTTCTACTAATCATATAGTTAAAATAATGTACTGTAAAGTCGTCGCACAACAACTTCGCTAAAGCTTTCGTCATCAATCAATGATGTGTTTAGGGTCTCGGCCAACCCGAGCAGGTATTTGAATTAGACACGGCTGCTGGTTGACTGCCGCTCACCCACCCGTGACGGAAGCAATACCGAAGTTGTACGACGACTATAACATAATGTTGATTGGCTAGGTGCTAACCCTAAAAACTAAAAAGACAACATTGACTGTTATCAAATGATATTTTATTTTTAACAAGGTCTACATGTCTAAACATGTCCTATGACACTCTTGCAGATGCTTGTGTCATATGACAAACTCTTGGCCAATCAGCGATCGGTATTTGCTCACCTCGAGAGGCCCACTGGTTGGCCATAACTCGTCTATGACGAAAGTAGAAAGTATCTGTAAGGTTGTCTCGGGATGCGTACATGTACACAGTTTCTATAAAGGGTTGTGTGGATATCCGAAATTTCGGTTCAGATATTTACTAACCGAACCAGTGCGCAATACATTGGAACCGACTTTGGTTCAGTTTCGGATATTAGAAATCGTGCAGAGAGCTCGCCGCAGACTGCGCTGTTACAAGAGTTCCGCTGCATCTCTGCCTGCCAGCCTGCTCCGTTGTTGTTGTTATTGCACATTAGACACTGCGCATATCTCATGGCTAGGGGCAAGGATTTATGGTAAATAAAATTCTCAAATTTCGTCATATAAAATTCATAATTTCGGGTTAAAAAACGGGGTAAAGTAGAGGATTTCGGTAAATAAAAAAACACTTTTCGGCAAATAAAATATTTATTGCAAATCTTATATAGGCCTACGGTATATGCGTCAAGTGAGTAAATATTAAGAAATTAATAATGGGCACGTGAATAAGGCATAATACAATTTACAAAGAAGCCAAGTGCCAGAAATTCTTATCTACCAATTTAGGCCTAGGCCTGACAAGTTATTATTGCAAAGTAATTGGGTCATTCCGTGTCACATCAACCAAAATAAGATTATTTTTTTTCTTCACCATCTCCAATTATTTTGAAATTTTGACTACATGTTAACACTATTGAAAGTATTAACTGACATTTGTTTTATATTTTTGGGTCACATAGTTCAAAAGATAGGAGGTCACCAATATTTGACCCCTGGCGCCCCCGTTTGCGCGTCGCGTCAAGCTTTTCTTAATAGCTTCTCTTCTAATTATGGTACAGACCTCTATGAGAGCTCATTTGAAAGCTCTTGATAAGCTCTATCCAGAAAATATCATAAACATACACTTTTATTAGCAACGAGTTGAGTCATATATACTTACATCTGTTACAGGTCAAAGGTCAATAACTAAAATACTCCATCTTGGATTGTTTTGTAACTTTGTAATATTAATCTACATATAAGTGTGATCACTTACAGAAAATTTCAGGCTGTTATTTTCAGGAGTATTTAAGATATTAATTATTTTGTACACCAGTATGAATCGTAAGGCGTTTCTGTAACCGCAAAGCTCACTCAACATCCTGAAAGTGAATGTCAACACATATTTTTATGCATTTTATACATGTATTAAAAATACCCATCATTGGAAGGCCTATATTATGGTAAAGCTGATTTGTTTACCTCACTTCTTCATTCTTGCTTCAACCTTTCTTGTCGCTGCATCGCTGTCTTCCTTTTTCAACTTTTGTTTTCCCTGCACGTGCTGCTATTTACGTATTTGTTAAAGCCTTTCAAAGAACATCTTTTGTAAATACAACTAATTCATCATCCTGTGCTAGATAAGTGAAGGAAGGTGATTGGTCCATCCATGCGGATACAGGAATCTGATTTGGAGTTCGTTTTAAGTGATGATGATCTTCAAAACAAAACCGAGCCACCATTGTCCTTCATACTGTACTGTAGCAAACTCTGTGATCTCTTTATCTCTTGTTAGGTGTTACTACCACTTATTTGTTTGAATCTTGAAGTTGAGAATTGTTTTATTCTCAAAGTATTCCTTGGAGTTGGGTAAATGCACGTGGAAACTGCTACACGTGTAGTCCCAACACTAGGTTAAAATAAGTTGAATCAATCATTTAAAGTTTGCCTATTGGTTTGTCAATTTATTTCAATTTATGTTACTCAATTTATTTTTTTGATGGTGCAGCATCTCAATATAAAAATTTAAAAAAATGCAATCCTGTGTCATCATGAACTTGATTTTGGCATTCGAACTGAATGGCATTTCTTTGCCACATGCTATGGCTGTTGGTGGGTCTGTAAAGAGGCTAGCAGCAAGAGCAAATCTCCAACGACCAAATGAGGTCGAAATAATGACTGCTCAAGACTTGTTTATTTGGGTCGAAAATAACCCTTCAACTAGTGTTTTCAAGTTTGTATGAATCAACTGAAGAATTAAAATCAATAGACAAACTTTAAATTATCGATTCAACTTACTTTAGCGGAACCTATTGTTGGGACTTGCAGTTTCCATGCATTTATCCCAACATCAAGCAATACTTTGAAGGTGAAACAGTTCTCAACTTCGGATTCAAGTGAAGAAGTGGTAGTAACACCTAACAAGAGATAAAGAGATCACAGAGTTTGCTACAGTACAGTATGAAGGACAACGGTGGCTTGGGTTTGTTTTGAAGATCATCATCACTTCCAAATCAGATTCCTGTATCCGCATGGATGGACCAATCACCTTCCTTCACTTATCTAGCACAGGATGATGAATTAGTTGTATCCATAAAAGATGTTCTTTGAAAGGCTTTAACAAATACGTAAATAGCAGCACGTGCAGGGAAAACATAAAAGTTGAAAAAGGAAGACAGCGATGCAGCGACAAGAAAGGTTGAAGCAAGAATGAAGAAGTGAGGTAAACAAATCAGCTTTACCATAATATAGGCCTTCCAATGATGGGTATTTTTAATGTATAAAATGCATAAAAATATGTGTTGACATTCACTTTCAGGATGTTGAGTGAGCTTTGCGGTTACAGAAACGCCTTACGATTCATACTGGTGTACAAAATAATTAATATCTTAAATACTCCTGAAAATAACAGCCTGAAATTTTCTGTAAGTGATCACACTTATATGTAGATTAATATTACAAAGTTACAAAACAATCCAAGATGGAGTATTTTAGTTATTGACCTTTGACCTGTAACAGATGTAAGTATATATGACTCAACTCGTTGCTAATAAAAGTGTATGTTTATGATATTTTCTGGGTAGAGCTTATCAAGAGCTTTCAAATGAGCTCTCATGGAGGTCTGTACCATAATTAGGAGAGAAGCTATTAAGAAAAGCTTGACGCGACGCGCAAACGGGGGCGCCAGGGGTCAAATATTGGTGACCACATATCTCAAAAACTACTGGTCATAAAAATCTAAAAAAAATTATATGTACTACTCAAAATAGTATCAAACCATGTGCCAAATTTCAGGAAAATCAGACAAAGTCATTAAAAAGTGTTTGGTTGATGTGACACGGAATGACCCAATTGCCAAAGGTTAGTGACAGCATTAGCTCCACATTTTGTGGTGATAGTGTCGTTCTACGGTCAGTTAGAATGTTTGTGTATGCCGAGAAGCCACGCTCGCTGTCCACATTTGATACCGGCACCCAAAGAGATTTTACGCTGGCATCTACAAAATCTTCGTGGTCTTCCCTTAAAGCCAACAACTCTTCAACCAGGTCGAATTTTCTTCCCGTGTACACAGCAGTTGTTACGGCTGATTTGATGGCCGCATGTCCTTCGAGAAGAACCTGAGATGGCAAACCTGACATCAGAGGTACAGCTTTAGCAGCTTTTAGGATCTGTTGGTTGGTGATGCTCCCCATCAGCCTCTCGTCAAATAACTGGCCTACCCCCTGCAGAAAACCTTTAGCTGTATCTCCATTCTGCAACTGGGCAAGTTTTACGTTTGCCTTCGCGGCTGCATTTGATAGTGTCGTCGTCAGCTCGGCAGCATGCCTCCGTGAAACCTCTTTAAGGCACGCAGACGTTTTATCTCCGAAGCATCCCTCGCTCACTATCTTCAATGTGCTGCTTACATCTTGCAGCTTGCTTTGAAGCTTGTGGGAATATGGATAGCTGCCCTCTAATACCACTAACAGAGATACTAGGGCTGTACAATGCTCTACAATGTACGTTGATTGGCACTGAAGGATTGCAAGCTCATTTTCTGACAGGCTGCTTAAAGCTTGCACAGCAGCGCCCCCGCCTTCAACTGTTGAGAAGAACTCATGCAAGTCGTATAGATACTCCTGAATGTACACAGCAGATTTGTGCCAAGAATTCCACCTAGTAATAACTGGAGATGGGAAGAACTTGACATCTTTTTCTCCTTCTTGGTATTTTTCTTCCAGAAATGCCCGGTATGCATGCTTACGCTTCCTAGTGTTGAGAAATGCATTTTTCACTTGCAGCACACAATTATTGAGCTCTTTGAACTCAACTTGAAAAATGCTACTCACCAAGTTAATCTTGTGAGCCCAGCATTGCATGTGAACTAGTGACTCTCCAAACAGAATTTTCAAACTATCAACACACTTCATCATGTATTTTGCAGAATCTGTGACAACACTTGTAATTAGATGAAACGGAATCTCCAACTTGTTTATCACTTCCACAATGGCCCGAGCACATTCTGTGGCATTGGCATTTTGGAGAATTTTCACCCCCCCAACATATAACTGAGTATTGGCACTACATTCAAGGATTTTGATTAAAACTAAGAAAACACACTGTCCTTTACGATCGGTTGTTTCATCACAAAGTATTGAGACTTGCTTCCCTAGTACTTTTTCTCGAAGTGTAGCTTCCTCTTCTTCGCGAACTTTGGGCAAATACATCTTGCGAAGTGTGTCTGCAGCGGGCAAATCTCCAGCACCTGAGAAAATGAAAGAACCATTAACATAAAAAACCTAGCCTAGCCCTACCATCTAAATAACAGTTCTGTGGGTCCCACCACCTTGGTTTGGCACATTTATTTGCTCTTTTGTACAGCCAGGATGCTAAGGGATAAAGAGTAAGCCTACTCTAAACATAAGCTTACCATAGGCCTCGATTTGATTGAAAGGGGGTAGGGCCTAGGCCTAGCCTTACCTAGGTTACACCAACAAAATAAGTGAACTTTTCAATTGACTAGGCCTAGCCTAGGCCTAGGCCTAGGCTAGGATTCTTAGTAGGCCTAGAAGTCTAGGGCCTAGGCCTCCTAGATCGTGGTCAATAATAATGATGCCTAGGCCCTGGGTCTAGGGTTTAAATTACTTTCCTTAATTCCCAAAATAGCATTTCCTTACCTTTTATGTATTCGTTCATCCATTTACGCAAGCCAGGAGAGTCCAATTTTTCCAGTGGGATGTTCGATTCCAGAAACGCCCTGCACGTGGCATTAACGAACTCCGTTTTATCCACCTTGGCCTTCTTCGAAGTTTCAAATGTCTCTTGAAGTGAAGCTTGCCGCTTTGTACCTTGTGTTCTTGCCTCATTCTTCAATTTTTTATGCCCAGCTCCTTTGCAATGCTTAGAACACGTGTCCTTACGGGCCCATTCAATGCGGCAATTGCAGTACTTGCACATTAAAACCTTCTTCGTTTTATCAAAAACATACAAGCCTTCGCTACCAAACTCTTTCTCCCTTTCAAACACAGACACTACTTTCGGCATGTTTTGTAGGAATCGCGTCTTCAGAAGCAGCACAACAAACTTCCGTACTCGTTTTAGCCTCCACTTGTCGTCGCGAGGCGATAAATCCTTCCCCTGTAATAGATTACAGAAACGGAAGTGACAAGAGTCGAAAATATCTCGATTTCACTGCCTTCTAGATGCTCGCGTGAACCACGCCCATAGCGCGCCATGTGAAACCGAAATGTTGTTGAAACTGTGTTGAGCGGAAATGGTAATTTTTGGCGGAAATGTTTGAAAATTTCGGCGGAAAACGTAATTTAGTGAATTTTAAGAAAAAAAATCATTGAATTTCGCTTGAAATTCGCGATTCCAGAGAAAAGATGCCGATTTCGCAAGAACACGTTTTTTTCGCGTCATTTCGCGAATAAATTTCGGCGCAGGACGTTATGTTATGACCTAAAAGACCGACAAATGTATGAAATTTTCACTAAAAATCAATTTCGTGAATAAACACGTTGCGAAAAATCCTTGCCTCTACTCATGGCCACAAGCCGCCATCGACGTGGTCACAGCCACGGTGATAGATGACGGTCACAGCTACATAGATTGTTATTCTCGAGTGTAAAGTCAAATTAGTAGCTCGATTTTTGTTCGATAAATTATGCCACGTAACCTTGAAATTTGTTTAGGAGTTTCAGCCTATTCAACTAGATTCTCTCTTGACTTTCAATGTTCACCTTCACTCAATGTATTTATTTAGTAGGCATAAGATTTTGCATGAAATCCTACGATTTTCGCAATAATGAATAGACATAACGTTATTTTAAGGGGATCCGAGTCGATCATTGGCATTCTTGTGATAGTACCATGGCCACCTAAGCCTAAGCTATCCAAACCGAAATCGATCCAAAAACAAAAATCAAGATCCGCACACCGCTAGTTTAGATTCTCAGGTTTGTGTTTTGTTAGCTTCGAGTTTTAATTACACTACAGTTTTACGTAAAATAAAGCGTTCACTACTGAAACGATGCACCTGTCAACAAAACATATATAGGTTTGTAAAATTAAAAACATGTGTTATACCGCTACATCGGTCACACTCACCTCAAACCATGTTGACGCATTTCGAGACCGCTCTGGGTCCCCTCGTCAGAACGACTGACTCAGCCTGACTACAGTATCTCACATCCTTGCTGCAGTATCTCAAGGGGGACCCATAACTAGGAGTAAATCCTAACAGCTGGCTAGAGCTACCAAGTGATGTTTTGCTATAGCAGTGATTTTGATTTTGTGTGTGTTTTTGGTAGGGAAGACGACGGGTACACGATACCCGCCCCACGAAGTCGGGTACGGGTTTGTGGTTTCTCTACCCGTTTACCCAACAAAACCCGGTTCCTGAAATTGAGAACCCCGAATTAGCTAAATGTTTTGAATTTGAACTGATTCATCTGTCATTACGTATTTTATTTTTGTGCTTGGCGGTATTTCCCTAAGAAATAGAATCGCGTCTATAAATAAACTGTCCACTTTGATAGTTACTTTTGTTCATGCCGCCCGATTCCCTGTTCATGTAAGCCTGGCCGCCGGCAATCTTTTAGCATGAACTGCTACCCTACACCTACACCCCCCCCCCCCTTTCTCCCTCCCAAAGCACACAACCATTCGACACTTCAACGTGGGCCGGTCTGCCCGTGGCCTTGAGCTTGAGTGGCAGCTGTGACGCATTCTTGTCATGGGTGTTCAACTTTTCATCACGAAATATAATGAAACATCCTAATCCCTGCTACTACAATACACTATTTGTGGTGTTATTTTCGACGAGAGCGATATTGAGCGGTTGATTTGACACCCCACACGATTTTTTTTGTTTTATTAAGCCTAGGCCTACCCGGGTAACCCGCGGGTATAGTGAACGGGTACCCCGGTCTTAAAAAAGTCAGGTTTCGTCATCCCTAGTTTTTGGTTGTTGTGGGTTTTTTTTATTTGTTTTTGTATGTCTTGAAAAGGACGACTCTACACGTCGTCGAAACGTTGACATTTATTTTGTGAAAATAAACGTTGGATTGGGTTTACCGTTCAAAATGTTTTCATACTACATATATATACATACACACACATACAGACCATGGCTGTTACGACTTCCAAGGGTACATACATTTACTGGAATTCTTAATTCCGTAATGTTTGCCAACTTATATGTTAGAAAACTCATAAAATTTCATAGGTTTATGCCTCTATGGACTATTTAAAATCAGGTCTCCAATGTGTTTCACGTAGTTTGCACTAGACTAGACTCACAACCGGCTACCAGAGCTAGCCACACACTTGCACAAAACATGGTGCCCTATCTAATCCAGTAAGCTCTCGAGTATTGTCTATGCCATTTGAGGTTCAAAAATTCAAATACAGTATTGAACAATTAACCTCTGAAAGTCACCTTTGTTTTAGATCATTTTTTGGCACCATAATGCATTTGGTCTTGTTAGGCCCAGTATTACAACGCCCGGCTAAATGTTTTATACCACCGCTAACTTGTTTTCTCCTTTGAAACTACGCTTCTGATTGGCGGTTGCCATGGAGAAAACAAGTTAGCGGTGGTCTGAATATTTAGCCGGGCCTTATTGGCATATAATTTAGGGCTGCCCAACGATATCGATAATAGAAAAATTATTCGATATCGATATGGAATTAATATATCGTCGTACGTTTTGCGATATCGATCAAGTGTCAACTATCCTTAAAAAAAAGAAGTTTGGCGGTGTTGTGACTTGTGAACAATGCACTTGACTATCAATTCAAAAGTGCAAAATCAACACTGTTTAATTTTGAAGTTTGACCCGCAAGCCGGGTTGTCGAAACATAATCTAGTGTTACGTGAGGCGTGAGCCGCAGGCGCTGGTTGTACGGGAAGCGAGTGGCTCGGCCGGCTGGGAGTCAGTTGCGCCCGCGCTCGTTCTGACAGTCTGTCACACTCACGTCACGCCAATCACAACATCGCTGTTTTGTGGATACATTTTTAACAATACAACACACAAATTGACGCACATAGTAAAACATTTTGACGTTAAATTATTCACATTAAATTGTTTACCTATAATGAATGGCATCTGGCTGGTTTGGAAAAAAAACGACAAAATTCCGATATCGGCGATATCGATACCGAGTTTAAAAAATTCTATGTCGCGATACGATATCGATAATCACATCCGCAATATCGATATGAATTTTTTTAGCGTTGGGCAGCCTGAATATAATTGTAAATTATCCTTCTGATTGAGTTGATTATTTTGTTTGTTTAATTTGAATTATAGAGCATTGGAACAGTACAACGTGCCGCAGGGACATCTTGTGCATCAGAAGTACCTCCTTTGGGTGTCAATTCCATGGTGAGTTGTTTGGAACAAAGTTTTTTGTGGCTCATAAGATGGTGAAGATCATTCTTTCAGACCTTGTAACTCCACAACAGTATGTTATAGGGTAATTCCATGTCAAATGAACATGTTGCACCTTCATTCTATAAATGTATTTTGCACAATGGTCACCACGATTGTGCTAATCTCAGAACACACTTTATTTTTGTAATGCACAGTTTAGGAATGAGGAGCTTTTAAAGTCTGACATTTAGACGAAAATGTCACTCCCAGGCTGAGTGTATATTGCTGTGATTAGAAAACTACAGTGGAGCCTCAATTATACGTTTTTCAGGGGCCAAACCGAAAAAACATATAACTACAATTATATTTGTTTTCGTTTGTAATGAGTGGAGATGGCGGCTCTCGGCAGTCTCCCCATTCTGCAGCAGTCTGCAGTACAAAAATTCCCTTCACGGTGCATTCTAGCACACATACTAGGGGGGGTGGGCAATTGAAATGGTGCCCAGCCGAAATATTTATTTTACATGTTATATGTGAAAATCGTCGTTTCTTTTTCTAATAGTCCGGTCGAAAGTGCTAATACAAATCATTTTATTCACTCGCCATACCGTTTTTCAGCGTCGATCCCTTTATGTTTGCAGTCCCAGATCAATATTTACCTCGATTAATCGTTTTTTAAACATAAATATTAATGCGGAAACAAGTTTTTAAGTGTTTTTTTGGACGCGACTGTACGGCTGCGTGTCACCGGGAGACCGCTATCACAGGCCGCCAGCCTGTCAGCTCAGTGCCCGCGAGGAAATCTGCCACAGCCTGACCATATATAGAAATCACGTATAAATACGAAAAACGTATAAGTACAAAACGTATAGTCGATGCTCTACTGTAATTTACTCATGGAGATGATAAAACTTGCAACGTATGTATTCTCTAAATCATACTCTAGCGTTATGACACGTTTTGAAAAAACCTTTATAAATGTGGTTCAAAATTATATCTAAATTAGGGTTGTCGTTCGATATGAAAATCGTGAATGCAAATCACTAGGCCTAATCATATTGAAAATATTGATATTAAATGCCGGAGTCGATAATCATACAAATTCATAGGCCTATATACATTTTCGAAAAAGTTCAAGTACTAGGCATAGGCTGCTACTTTCCCTACTACTATTACTAAGGTACTTAATATGTGCATCAATGACTTTACTAAACAAGTTCGTGAAAACGGTTTCTGAGTGCGTTAGGCCTATAGCCTAGGCATATGATGCCCACATCGTACACCCTAGGCTTAGATAGATAGTCCTTCGAGACTGATGCCCAACATACGTATTCGTGATTTCACATCCACACGCACGCGCGACAACACGTTCTCATTCTTAACAATTATCCGTATCTATAATTTATTAATCATTGTAACTGCTTATAACTATGCTGCTTCTAAAGTGCATCTTTTTTTCGCAGCTGACTGTTGCACAGGTGCTTTCTGAAAAAACATTCTGGGGTACCTTGAACTCAAGAAATGGAGAAATAGAAGCAATGGAGGCCAAGTTGAATACACATCTAGAAGCTAATCCTTCTCCATGCCAGCCTAAAGTGCAGGATCTTGTTGCAGTTTTCCATGAAGATTGCTGGTAAGTGAGAAGGGTCATCCCATGTGCATATTGTGTTGTCAACCAAAGGGAATTATGTCTTAATTTTGTATTTATTTTTTAAAAAATAGTAAATATTGGCTACTGCTTTAGGCCTACAGCGGAGCTTTGGTTATACGTTTTCCAAGGGCCAAACCGAAAGTTCAAAAAACTTAGAACTACAATTACAATTCTTTTCATTTGTAGTGAGTGGAGTGGAGATCTTGGCAGTCTCCCCATTCTGCAGTACAAAAATTCCCTTCACAGTGTGTCTAGCACATGTACGAGTGGGGGGAGGGGGTGAAATGGTGCCTACAAAAAAAGGCTTAAATATTTATTTTGCATGTTATGTAAAAATTATGTTTTTATTTTGAATTTACTCCTGCGGAAAGTGATTTATAAATAATTTTATTCCCAATAGCGTTGCTCGACGTACCGATTTTGTCGATTGCTTTACTTTACCAGTCTTAGATCAACATTTACCTCGATAACGTTTTTTTTTTTTTTTTTTTTTTTTTATATCAACGTGGAAACAAGTTTCAGCGACCGCTCCGTAAGTGTGTTTTGAACGCGACTGTACGTGAGCCGGCTAGCCAGTCGCACGTCGCCGGGAGACCGCTATCACAGGCTGGCGGCAGCTATTGGCTCAGCGCCCGCAAGGGATGTATGACACAACGCCCGCGCTCAGCCCGCAGGCCTATGTACGTCAGCAAGGTCAGGGGCACGGATAATTATTATAATTCAACAAATTGGTGGAACGGATCAGATCAATATGTTAAAGGTTACTATAAAATCAAAGGATAATAAATAATAAATCAACAAATCGACAAAACAAGCCATTACGAACGCGTGGTATCATTTTGTATCAATTTAAAAACAACAACAAATTTGGAATGATCTGTAAAGATAGGTTCTGTGATAGCCCTGTGAAACGTAGTTGTTGAGGAGAGGGTGAGGGGTTGGCGCTTTACGATGCCTTGGGGCTTGGGAAAGGCAAGGGGAGCGAATGAGGGGAGGGGGGGCGGGGCAGGGTAACAGCTTGACAATAATTAAAACTTGGTTGTCGGGTTTCGCCGCGTCCATCGATAAAAAAGTCTTGACGTTTCGGGCCGATTGCACGGTCCATCTTCAGAAGATAAAATATTCTAGAAAAGTACACACACGGAACAAACCTACTCAATCCAGCCCGTCCATGTGTGTCGGGCTGGATTGAATAGGTTTGTTCCATATTGTGGGTACTCTTCTAAATCGTGTTATTTTCTTTATTTTTTGACATGAGTTCTCAAAGGTATGGGCATTCAAGCAATTCCTGCAACACCAAAACGTTACATTGTAGGCATGAACTAGATGTTGTGTAAAGTTGTACTAGTAAAAATACTGAGTTTTCCACATCCCCATTCTCTTCCAGTAAGAATTAAGCATGCCAAGTAAAACCCCCTATATTAGTGTGAATTTTTCTCACTCATACTTTTTTATTCTTTTTCAGGTATCGAGGGAAAGTACTAAAACTGACTGCTGTGGCAAAATTGGGACTAATTGACTATGGTAAAGTGATAGAAGTACCCCTTGATAAAATCAACACTCTACCAGATGAACTAAAGCATCTACCTCGACATGTAAGTGTTTACAAAAAAGGTGTTATGTAGGGGTGTGCGAGTAGCACTTTTCCAAATCGAGTCGAGTTCGAGTAGTAAATAACTCGCGAGTTTCGAGTAGTGCCTGAATATATAATAAAAAGATACAGGAAAGGAATAACTACCGGTAGAGGACTAGGCAGACTAGACCTAGGACCCCATCTAAGTTACCGCCAAGTTCACTTAGGCTAGGCCTAAAAGCTGTCCCTGAGGCCTAAGCCTATCTGGGTCCAGGCCTAAAACCATATACTGTAATTTGTTCAATATTATTGTCTCCCTAGGCCTAAGGCTCAATAGATGCTAAATTCTCCTGGGTCTAGGCCTATGTGATCTAGACAAGGAAAGTACTAAGGCTTGCCCTAGGTCTTGGGCCTTGGGATAGGCTATGCTAGCATGGCCAAATGCTAGGCCTAGGCCTAGGCCTACACTGTACACAGGGACCTGGCACACGAGAAGGACTTTAAAAGAAACAATAGAACTACAGTGTAATCTGTTTTGCAGATGGGTTGTCGGATGACCACTTTTGTTTTTGTGCGACCATGTTGGCGAGTGTTTCCCCATTTGAGGTTAATAATGCAAAGATTACATTTTGAACTTAAGTTGTATGGAACGTTTTAAAAATGATTTCAAATACATGATGATCAGTAGGGAATATAATAATATAATATCTTTGATGATTACTGATTAGGTACCCTTAGGTCTAGGTCTAGGCCTAGGCCCTAGCCTAGGACCAGGGTCTAGGCCTAGGCTAGGGTATGCTAGGCCTAGGCCTAGGCTCTTTGAACATAGTAGGCCCAGGCCTAGGCCTAGGTTCTCGAAGATTCCCTTCCATTTGTTTGGCTGCCTCTTCACATCATCCACACTTTCATCAATTAGTTCACAAAAACCGCAGACACTTTTTGCGAATTTGCAGAAGTATAGGCAGCTGGATGCCTAATAAGCGTCGTCTGCGCGGTCTGCGTGTATCGACTATCGATCTGCTCAATAATGATCGATAGGTCACTTTTTCTTCAAAGTCGATTGTAAAATCGATATTCAAGCTATTTTAGGATACTAGCGCTACCTATTGGCGGCATTTTTAACCAGTTGAATACGGCGGCTCAGTCGATCAAAACTACTCGAACTCGACTCGTTTTTCATGAAAAACTCGATTACCTCGAGTCGAGTAGTAACTACTCGACCGAACTCGACTTTTCGAGTACTCGCACAGCCCTAGTGTTATGACAAAATACACATTACTGTTGAAACTAGTGATTACATCGGCTACCTGGAAACCGGTTCTATGGTGAAGCGTCTCTTTTTTTCTAGATGTCTGTACAACGGTGAACCACTGAAATGAGAGAGAGATACGGTATCGGGATGCGTGCGCATACCCAACTTACTTGTCGCCTGAGGCTGGTGACACTTGACTCAGTGGGACTCGCTCGGCAGGCGTGTAAAATAGAGTATCTTGCGTTTTATTTCAGCTAATTACTTAATAATACAGTATAACTCTTAACAGAATATGAATATTGAAGCCAATAAAGAACACATACTATTGTGTGCAAGTTGTCAGGCACTATGTGGCAAAAAAAAGCGCAGACGCCAAGGCCAACTCACTCCTAGGTGGTGGTGAGTGGCCAGTCGTGCTCTCTGCCGTACAGTCCCTTACAAAAAACTCACGTAACGCTGATACGAAATACTTCTAGCAGTGTTCTCCCCATGAAAAAAGTTCAGTGGTTGTTTCAAAATCATTGCCAGGTAGTTTCAGGGTAGGAAAAAAAATAATTAGAATCAGATTTGTTTTTGTGAGTTTTAGAGATTTTTAAAACCCTTTTAAGGTAACTTTATACTGTTGCTTTTGTGGTGAGCATTTCTTATTTTATTGAAATCAAACATTATTTGTCATTTTTCAAAGAATGCCACAAAATACTGCCGGATGGCCCGCCCGGCAGTCAGGGCCTGGGGGGAACACGGCATCTAGGCTCGTCAATTTTGTGTACACAATCATCTAATATCGAGCATTTGTGTTTCACATGAAGCCTATTTGAAGGGACGCGAGTCATTGTTCAAAGAATATTTTCTAAGTACAGTTTTACCTGCTGAATGTAAGTTAGTGACTGTAGATTTAACAAAAAATAGGCTTTAAAACCAGTTTCGAACCGGTTTGACCTTCTTGGATCCAATGTCATCACTAATTTGAACATATTCAAATGCTATAAACAGTTTTAAGTAGGGATGTCATAGGGTACCCGGGTACCCGGGTTACCCGGTTCCAGAAATTACCCGAATCCATTTTTAGGATCCGGATCCTTATCGGGTAGCATTATTTGTAAAATAAAAAAAAATAAAAAAAAAATACGCGACGATATTTCTGCGGTACTTTCCTTGAAGCTACAGTGAATTCCTGCTTGTAGGCGTGGCCAGCTGGTCGCAGGTTAGTACGCGCTCTCATTACTGCGGGCGAGTTCTGTGAGGCCATATACACTCCCCTCCCCCCGCCCCCCTCGCCAATCCCGCGCGCAGCCGCCGCACAGAGCCCAACCCACACAGCGGCCGGCAGCTGACAAGGACAGAGAACGACCTTCAACCGCGTGGTTTCGGGGGGGGGGGTGTAACCAAGATAAGATGACATAATTTAGGCTTTCAGGATCCGGGTAACCCGGTTCTTGGAAGGTCTGGAACCGGATCCGAATTTTCCTACCCTATGACATCCCTAGTTTTAAGATAATAAAATAAAAATGCATTGTTGCTTGCATCTTTATTTTAGAAGTAGAGATGATTTATGTCCTCATTTAACATTACTTCTTTTGTTTTAGGCTGTGAAGTACAGGATTTCGGAGTGTCCTGTAGGATTTTTGCAAGTGGATAAGCAGATAAGTGTGCAGCGCACATCTGCAGAACCGGTAAATACATATTGCACTATGTCATTACTAATCTATTGACAGGGGAAACTCCCCACTTTTATTAGCAACACATTTTTTATGGCAAACCTAGTGGTGAGGCTCTAATCTCATTCCTCCTTTAGCCCTAAAATGATGGCCGCTATGTATTGTGGAACTGGTTGCGACAATCTAGCTGTTACAGTGGCGGTTTTTGAACTCGATATCAGGTGTGCAATTCCAAAAAACGAGGTGGCGCGGAATGGCTGTGGTCTGGAGCAAAGCCCCAGCCCCCGGAGGTAAATTTGCAGTAGGCAAACTTTTTTTGGGGACTGTTAATTTTAATGGCCTAAAACGAGTTCTTAGGCGAATTTGTACTAGCCAAGCTAGTCTTTTTCCTGCTAACTGCCTAGTTTCGGTTTGCAAGTCTTTTTTTTATTTTTCCTGATTGATCAGGTGTGCAAATGTCACACCTTGCACACCGTAAAAACCGCCACTGAGCTGTTAGAATGCTGATTCATATTCACCAAGCAGTGAATCAAGTTTAACTAGAGCCTCTCGGCATGGCAGCGCTGTTTTCATGCCGCTGCAGTGCTATGCTATGTTCATTAAACAATATACATAGGAAAAGAAGGCCATGGCCTGGAGAAAATTCGCTTGATGAGTTACACATCCAAACGAGCAATACCAAACAGTTCCCGGCAATCTGGCTGGGGGGGGGGGGGGGGATTTCAAGTTACAAACTGCAGCAACCCGTATTGCAGACCACAGGAGAAATACTTCGTGTAAGTCGACAACGACATTGCAATATCCTCGGAGGAAGGGGGAGACGTGCTGTGACAAATTGCAGCAACAGCAACGCGTACTGCAGATACAGTGGAAATATTTTCAGTTGACCATGATTTTCTCGTGATATCGAATCAAAATATCGATATCGGTAAATATCTCTAGTGTTTTGTAAAACTGCATTGGTTTGTGGTATATCTAATGATTGTATCTTACCTGATATTTTGTTTTAAAATAGGAGATTTGTTACAACCCAACAAAACCGCTTTGTTAATTATGCGCCCTATACACGTGCAGTTTGTTTTTTTATAGTCAATGTATTTCCTCCATGCACTGAAAGCACATGTTTCTGTACGATGTCGAATTGATTAAAATTGCGAATATCTCTTGTCTTCGAAATGGCCAAGCCTGTCGACCGTCCATTTCTGCACCATTTCACTTTCTTATTTTCTAAAATGTTGGGTTACATTTTATGATTATGGATTGAAGGTTATCCTCGGCTACACATAGACCTCAGATACATACTGTAGATAAACTTAGCAATATATAACAATAATGTTCACATACATAAAATAACATTGTGCTTAACTTTGAAGACAGTCGAAGTGTGACATTTACAGTTTTATTGGACCAACCAAAGAAATGTCAAAGAAGTTCATAGGACAAGATACGATACGATCACAAAACTGACATGCGTTTTACTAAAATCGTTTGAATCACAGCCTGCTGGATGGGTCAATCAGCATTGCCGAGCCCCCTCTTGGTCGAGATCAGAGTCGATAGGGAAGTTGAGGAAATGCTTCTTTATCGAGTCTGGTTGGTATCAAGTCGCCCATTGACCCATCCAGAATGCTGTAGTTGAAAGATGCAGACATAATGCAGATTTGTAGCTCATATGTTGTGTTATTATTAGTAACGCACACTATCGTCGGCTCTACGCACCATGCTCGGTATTCATTGGTTATAAAATAATCCCTGCAGGTGACACTACTAATGTAGTAACGCTGTAACATATTGATGTCTGCACTAAAAAATTGCACGTGTATAGGGCGCATTAGTGGCACCAATAACAGGCTTGTTTATTTGTCCTGTACTGCTTGTACTAGTACAGGCAGTGTAGCACAACATGTTTTTCTGTCCAGCTGGTGTTACAC